>CM076578.1:299982070-300387707 GCA_034641835.2 Pinus albicaulis
TGGAAAATGATGAAAGAGAAGGTTTTATTTCAGAGCTGTCCATAGAAGAAGACAATATGCAGGAAAGTCAAGTTTCAATTTCAGAATGTGATAAAGTCAAGTCAGCTATTTCAGATCTAGATTCAGATTGTGATGATCAAGAATACCTTGTGCTGAATCCCATGAAGGAGAGCTCTTCTGTTGAGATCATCTGGAATGAAGAAGACAAAGTTATTGATCCAAATGTTCTCATTTCATTAGAACAAAGCCTTCATGAGGAGGTAATCCAGTCAGTTCACGAAAAACAAGATGAGATCTTTGTTCAAGTAAGTGAAAAATCTTCTTTCAATAACTCAGTGATAGATGATAATTTGGTTGCCATGTCATATGAAGATGATCAACAATGTTTTCAAATTTCAGAAGATCAGGGAATTAAGGACTATCATTCAGTTTTTTCATGTTTTTCATGTTATTTCATGAAGAAAATCACTGTTTGAGCAAAAGAAAACAAAAAGTATTATCTCCTTTGTCTGAAAATGAGATAGATCAACTCCTGAAAAGACATGTTACAGCCCAATCTAAAGCAGATTTGCAGTGCGCACATGGTCAAGAAAGTGTTAGTGAAACTTCTTCCTCTTTTGAAAATGATGACAGTCTTGTAATTAGCTTTATAGATCAACAAATAGATAATATTTTCTTTCATGAAGATGATGAGGCTGTCATGTTTGATAATTTTGAAGATTGTTTTCTGTTTAAGAATGACCTAGACCATGAAGTTGAGGAATATGAGCTTGAGAAAGACAATAGGCCAGAATTTCTCATGGTTAAGGAACTTACAACTAACACTCATATGGAGGAAGCCTACACCTCTCTGTGCCTTCCTATCACTCGGTAATCAATTGTTCTTTCAGATCAGAATGAAGCGAGTAGTTGTAATTTTGCTACTAGATCTCAAGACCAATTAGTGCTTCAGGATTTTCAAGATCCCTTCAGCATTCTTTTTCAAGCATCAAAAAAGATAAATGTTTCCTGGTTCATTATCATAAGCCTTGGTTTCAGTGGTTATTGTGAGTTTCCTACATGTACATCGTTCTACCTGCTCGAGAAAAGTGAGAGAAGAATTTTGGTATGTAGCCATCTGCTGGATTGGTTACATTGGAAGGCTCACTACACATGATTGTGCATATCCCATCAGTAAGTAGTTGTTTGTCATCATGATTTCAAATCTTGATGGACTGCTACCATTCAAAAATATTTGTAAGTACTTGTTTCAGTTAAGTCAGTCATGAGTCATTTTGATTTGGTTTGTTAAGTCAGGTTTTTCGGTCATTTTTAGTTTCAAAATTGTGTTAGTTTACGTCAAATTTTCAGTCAATAAACGATTCAAGAGTCTTGTGTTGATTCCATAGCCCAATGGACGAAGGAACTACCTACTCTCCTAGAAATCTGTAGTTCTTGGCACCTCCCAGGAACTACCATCCCCATTGGAGCCAATGTTAGAGTCGGTCTCTTCATCCCTCCGTCAGAGATCAAAATCTCTTTTGTTGCATTTCATTTTAGGTGTCTCATTCAATTCAGTCAGCTGCATTCCATTAGGAGCATGGATCATCTGACGGAAGGGTCTTTTCACTCATATCCCTCATGTCATGTACCTGCTGGTCCGTGTTTGTTCATCGAAATAATTTACAATCATTTACAGTCATTTTTGGTCTCTTGGTCAACAAAGAGTCATTTTAGGGTTTTTAGTCTCATTAGGTCTAGGGTTTCGTTAATTTAGGCTTCAAAATGACTAATAATGTCAGCAGGAACATGAGGGAGGTTCGAATAAGGTATCAGTGCAAAAATTTCATCGTCATAATGCTTGATAATGATTTTTCTTCAAAACTCTGTTTTGAAGAAAAATTGTCTGTTTTATCCGTTTGTAATAAATGCAATGTAATTTTCAAAGTTTTTTCAGTTGTAAAGTTCTTCAGGCGCAGCTCTGGTCACCTTTGCTAAAATCCCATGCCAGTTATCCCTGCAAAGACAGACAAGAGATTCGTCATTCATCTCAAAAATCATAAAGGAAACAAAAATAGAGTTTATGTGAAAAGTGTCAAAGTCCAAACATTACAAAGGTGGGTTTTTTTCAAATCAAAAATAAAAAATCCTTTGCATACATAAGATCTTTCCAAATGCAAAACTTCATTTGCACGCCAAATTCATCAAAGAGCCAAGAGAAATAGTGGAGGAAGCGAAACAGTGTTTGACGGCCGAAACTGTGGGTGAGTTTACTGTCGCGGCGCATTGGGTGTTGAGCGCGGTGCACTGGTTGAGCGCGGCGCACAGGGCCGCTCACCTCAGTGCAAAGTTGAACTAGTGCGGCGAACACAACGGTCACGGCACACTGGGCCACTGTTGCGGTGCATAGGGCTGAAACACAAAATTTGTTGCTATTTCCCTCAATCATCAAAACAAATCGGCCCCCTTTGTTCCAAGTAAGTTTATGAGACTTTGAAATTGCCATTAACAATGTTTGGTGTTGTTTGAAGTTGAATATGAGAGTTGGAATGCTAAAAAATTTAAACCCCATTCCCTTGTTGAAGTACCTCCTTAGGGTTTTGAAATTGAAGTTTGAAATTAATTGTGGTGCCAAATAATCCATTTCCCCACCTTGTTTATTCCTTCCCTCACTATAATGCTATCATTACAGTTCATCCCCTATTCCCTTATATCCCAAGCCACTCATACCATCTCATTCCTATTTTCCCTATCCATAAATCATTTCATTTCTCATCATTTTCCCTTTCCCATTTCATTTCTAAAAAATTCCCAAACCCCAAGTTTCCTAAACAGTCAAGTGGCTGTCCATTGTCCCTAAGTTTGTCAAATTAAAAGCTTTCAAAAAAGGCAAATTCTACTTGACAAGACTTCATTGTTCCCACTGCCCTATATCTCCTACAGTCCCTCCCCTTTGACACACATTTGGCAACTATAAAAAAGCACCAAATTCTCATTTTCATCTCATACAAGCCAAACATAGACCTTGAAACACCATGGAGACAGACACTGATACATCATATGACAGAGATAGTGATTCTACCACCAAGCTACATGCACCGAGAAGGCCTCGTAAAGGTGGCAAACATGTGAGAGAAGAGCCCACCTCATTGACTCAATTGTAGGCTTGCCCACTTGCCATGGAATGTTTTCGAGAGCAGTCATGTTATCAGTATTGTGAGATGATTGCTAGGATTCGTCATCATCAGGAGTTAGCTCATTTGTTTGTATTACATTTACATGATGGTCAGGTAACTCTTGCTGGTGTAAATTTCACTTTGATACTGGAAACCATCTCTCAAGCAACAGGAATACCGAATGTGGGTGAACAGTGGAACAAAAGATAGCAGGTGGAAAGAGTGCATTATGAACCATACATCAGGCCTAGCTATGTGAGACAGCTCATCAGATTACTCCCATTCTGATTCCTAAAGGAATCCTATGTGCCTTTGATGAAACTTATTATCGATACTTCAGCTTGTGAGGGCCGGTTTTCTACGCTCTATACCTACCACATCAGGTTATTGATGCATTTCCACGAGAGTGAGGATGATGAACATACCTTATTTCCATGTGGCCGGAGCATCGAGAGAATGACCACTCTTGTGTATAAGAAAACTCCCGAGCAAGAATACAGTAGTATCTATCACCGTGCACTCATTAAGATCGTGGTTGTACATCGCCTTGATTGCAGGTATTTCAGTGGGAAGATTTATTTCCCATGACTTCTTCATAGCCTCCCTCGTGTTCCTCCTGTGAGGTTGTCCATGATGTGAACCTTCACATCAGCCTGAAGGTCACGAGACAGAGCCTATCAGTGTGCCAGTGTTTGTTACTTATCAGAGAGGCACAAGAGTATTATTTTCAGCAGCCCGGCGAGTACTATCTCCACTTGGGGTGGAAGGGGTCTCGTTGCCATCATCAGCAGCACAGGTATAGGTACAAGACAAAGGTAAGAGGCCTATGCAGGATGAGGGTCCTTCAGGAGGCCTTGATACTGATTTCATACTTATTGATGAGGATTTGAGCTCTCCAAGCTCAAAGTTGAGAGAGACTATTCAGGAGCAGAAGGCGGAGATCAACAAATTGACCATCAAGTTGCACAGAGCCCAATGGGTCATAAAATACCTAGAGCAGTGAAACAAACAGTTAGAATATTAGCAAACAATCATGGAGTTGCAAAACATCCGTGAGAACCAGCAAGCTGCCCAAAGAAGCCAAACCGAGATGACACCCATTGAGCAGGAGATTGAGGCTGATAGAGATACTTGGCTTGAGAGGATCAATATTCATCTTGAGAAGCTATTGGAGAAGGAAGACAAGGAAAATAACATGCTTAGACACATGAAGAACCATTATTGGGCGCGAAATCATGTTTGCAAAGCGAGGATCAAAATCCTGAAGGCAAAGCTAAGGAGGGCACTAAAGCGTCGCAAAAGGCATGATAGGCTCCAAATTTTGGCTGAAGCTTCTTTGGCCTAGCATAGTGCTTGATGGTGGAAATTCAGCCCAAATTTCAAGAAATTTGGGAAATTTTTTGTCAATTTTGAATTTTTTGGCCTTAACATAGATTTTCCTCCCCGACGCGTAGCGCCACTTGGCGCGCGCTTATAATTGGAAGATCCTTTCGAGGAAAACTTTGAATTTCTAGATTTTTCATCAAAATTTATACATGCCTACCCATTAACTAAGGATTTTGACAAGTTTTGGGTTGCCTAAAGGGTCAAAAACACCCTAAAAATGGCCTTTCTGCCACTTTTTGCACACACAGGAAGCAGTGTTGGGAGATTTGATTTTTGGAGGGGACAATGGCAACCAAATTCAGAAATTCCACTTGGGTTGGAAAGTAGACAGGAAGATATTTCCAACGAGCTATCCTATGCTCAATTTTGACTTCGAGAAGACCCTAAAAGTTGTGCTATGCATAGAGATTTCAGGCGCGACGCATTGGGAAATTTGGCCTATTTTTCACTCAGCAGCTCAGATTTTCACCTAGTTTTGGCTAGTTTGACTTTTTCATGTAACTCTTGATGTAACTTGATGTAATTTCATGACTTTGATGTAATTTTGGCACATTTTTACTCATTCTAGTAGATTCATTCACCAAAAAGTGAAATTTAAGTGAATGAATCAGTTTCCTATCATATAGAGGCAAGTTGTTTCATTGCCTATTTTCCAGTTCCTAGTTTAGATATGGTTGAAACAACTCCTAGAATGATGAGCTCGACCCCTAGAGGAATGGGAATGAGTTAGGCTTGTCTATATCATGTAATTCATCAGTCATTTTCAGGGTTGGTCACTTGGGATTTCTTGGCACTTCATTGTACATTTCATCTCTGCAATTTTGGCAAAGGAATAGACCAGGGTTTGCAGCACTCTTTGGGATCCATGTGGGTCTGTGTTTTGATGGTGTGTTTATCTATGTGACTGTAATTTCATTGATGTTTATGTGTATCATTTCCCTTCTCCTTTCTTCTTAAATTAAGAAAACAAGTTATAAAGGTGGAATTCATTAGATTACTTTGCTCTGCCTTCAGTTTTGTTTAATTTTCCATGTTTTCATTTGTTTGAAGAGGATTATTGAAAGCCTCTTTCCCTCTTTAGCTCCTCACCGTTCTGAGCTATCCATTCATTCAATCCAAAGCATCAAAACAATTTCCTTCCTTGCCCCATTCAGAACTCTGCAAAAAACTAGGCCTCATCCCCGGACCCAAAATTGCCTTTCCTTTTGATCCAACAAAAACCCCCAAAATCAAAATCAAACTCTCCTACTTATATACCTAGCCTAAAATTAGCCTTTATTTCAAGTCATCTCAATCCCTATTGATTATCTTTGCTGAGATTGACCCGGAGAGAGCCCTCTCCTGATTTGGTAGGGCTAGCTACCAGACTGAGCGTGGTTTGATGTTACCCTAAACTCTGCCTTCTTTCAGCCTGAGGTAGATTTAGGCAATAACAGGCTGCACATGTATTCTTTATACTGATCATTTTCTTTGTTTTTCTCTGCCATGGATGTTTTGTGAGCTAAGGTATACAAATTAAGCTCCTTATCATAGGCTTCCCTTTCCATTACCAATTCTTGCTTGTAGGCTTCCAGTTCTGATTTTAAAAACTCATTTTCTTGTAAGAGGGAAGCCAAGGTGACTGGGCTTTGTGTAACAGTCACATTCTTAGTAACTGGTTCTTGTGTAGCAGTTACTGAATGAGTAGTTGGTTCTTGTGTAATAGCTACGCGATGTGTAGCATCCTGGGCATCTAGTTCTTGTACGTCAGCAGCTGGTTCTTGTGTTTCAGCTGTAGCTAGTTCTTATGTGGCAGCGACTGAATGAGTAGCTGGTTCTTGTGTGACAGCTACTGAATGAGTAGTTGGTTCTTGTGTGACAGCTACTTGTTCTGAAGAAAATGATGTCGCAGTACCCTGGGCATCTGGTTCTTGTGTTTCAGTGCCCCTGGGTGAGACAGGTAAAGATTCCGGGATTTGGGGTTGTGGTGGTGTATGGGTTTTTAAAAGAATGGGTGGAGAGTCTAGGGTAGTGGAAATGGTGGCTGCTTCAGTTGACGCCCTCGTTTGTCTTCTAGGTAAAAAGGCAGGAAAAGTAGTGGTTCGCTTTCTTTTATGAGTGGATTTTTCCTGAGGGGAAGGGCTATCAGAAATAATGGTTGATTTGGTTGAGGCCTTCATTCGTCTTTTTGATAGAAAGGCAGTAGTGGTTTGCATTTTTCTTTTGCGAGTAGAGGAGGAGGGGTTATCTAATTGAGAATCATCACTAGAGATATGAATAGTAGGATCAGATGATTCTGCTAAATTATGGGATGGACTTGGTATGGTAGGCGAGTTAATTGGATCAGTTGGTTCTGTGGGTGGAATCTCTGGAGGGTCAGGGATGTTCTGTTGTTGCTGTTCTTGGGGATTTTCATCAATTTCCTGGGGATTTTCAGCAGCTTGCTGAGGGTTTATGGGTGGATTATTTAAGGAAAGGTTTTGTTGAGAAAAACCTTTTCGGATTAGTAGCTGGACGAGACGGTGATGGGTGAGGGAAAGGAGGGGGGATTTTACCCGTCTACAATAATACGACATATTTCTAAGACATCCACATAAATAATAGGGAATATTCAACAATCTACCATGTCGTAAGTGATTTAACAAGACAAAATCATGCTGGTAAACTACCTGGTAGCGACCTTCAAAAGTGAGGTAATGTTTAACAAATTCTTCAACTTTCAGCCAAGGAAGCGGCAACGAGTTGAGTCGGACACCCCGGCCTTTAGGCTCAACTTGTTCTCCTGGCAGGAGAAAATCTTATTCTGCGTTAAGAATGATATGTTTTCGGCTGAACCATTGAATTCCAGTGACGGAGAGGCCAGAAACTTGTGCTATGTCACCCTATGAGACTGGAATCCGAACTCCTTGAACTATAGAATGATCTTCTTGAAGATTCCGTGCAAATTCAAGAACTTGTTGTGGATCAAATTCTTGAAGCCTCTGAAAGTATCCTACCCAGCTTGCCTGCTGAAAAATCTGGTATACCTCTGGGTATAATTTGAGCAGGGTTATCATGGCAGGTTCATGTCGAATAGCAGGTCCTCCCATAGCTAATCAACTTTGGTAAAATGCACTGTCAAAGAGTCAAGTTACCTCACTCGAACAGACTAAGTTTTATGAATGAGAACATAGGATGATGGTGAAGAGACGAGGTGATAAGTAAGAAAAATGACGGTAATCGACTTATTATGAAATGATGGCGTAAAGTTTCGATATTCCCCCCAACTACGACTGAAATGATAACTTTAAGTGTGTGGGGATTATGGTAATAATAAACGAAATCTTCTCTTTTAACCATAGTTCAATTGCACTTACATATAAAATTTACATACCTCATGTTTACCTTTAATTGGTACTTCGAAAAATATAGTGCTTGCTCATAATAGATCGGCAATAGTTATGGAAGAACTTTGGAAGCTTTTTGGAACATGAGGGAGGTTATATTAGAGGTTTGTTTAATCATAGGAGAAGGCAGTGAAAGGACATGATTAGCATGATAAATAAGAGAAGTGAGAATGAAAGAACTGAAGAAGATGATTTCATGACAGGAAATGCTGCATGGTCGTGTCTTTGAAGAAAAATGGTGTTTCAGAAACGGGAAAAGTGGGTGAAGTGTTGTTGAAAAGTGGTGTTTCAGCAATAGGAAAAATAGGGAAAATGTTGCTGAAGAGTGTTGTTTTAGCAATAGGAAAAATGGGGAAAATATTGCTGAAAAGTGTTGTTTCAGCAATGGGAAAAGTAGGAAAAATATTGCTGAAGAGTGCTTGTTTCAGCAATGGGAAAAAGGGAAGAATGACATGAAAAGGGGAAAATAAACGAGGGGGGAAATGAATGATGGAATTTTGAAATAAAACTAGAAGATGGGGAATGAACTATGAATGGGTTGAAGTAAGAGGAGCAATGTTTCACAAAATGAAGCTTGGATCTGCTTGTAGTGAGGTTGTCCTTCCTTAGTAAGCCTTTCCTGAATGGAGAATCTGCAAAATAACCAAATATAACATGCCAGCCCTTGACATGGATTATTAGTTAAAAAAAAATCTAATTCTAATGCTAAGAATACAATTCAGAAAAATTAAGTGCAAAGAGGGGCAGGAGACTCCCCTAAAAAGAGATAATGTGAATCTGCCATGCAAGTAGCCTTAAAATCTTCTTTGGAAATGGGGCACTGGTACAGAAGGAGCCGATGACCATTTACTAATAACGGTGTTTTAGAGTCATCAATTGTTAAGAGCCTTACTGTTCCATTGGGAAAAACAGTATCTATTTCGTAGGGTCCCAACCATCTTGTATGTAGCTTCCCTTGAAAATTTTCAAAGCAAGAGTCATACAATAAAGCCCAATTACCTTTTTGGAATTTCTTATGCTTGATGATTTTATCATGCCATTTTTTTCTCTGTTGTTGGATCATAGTTGTCTGGTGAATGGCATCTAATCTTTTTTCATCCAATTCATGAAGCTGCTGCAACCTGGTTGTCTGCGCATTAGTCAAATCAAGGTTAACAACTAAAGCAGTCCTTAAGGTTTTAATTTCAAATTCCACAGGAAAAACAACACTTTTACCATAAACCAATTCATAGGGATAAAATCCTGTAGTATTTCTCCAGGTAGTTCTGTAAGCCCATAGCGCTTCAGGGAGCCTTTGAGACCAATCCTTCCGGTTTTCCTTCACTGTTTTTGTTAGAATGGCTTCTATTACTTTGTTTGTACTTTCCACTTGCCCATTGGCTTGGGGGTGGTATGGTGTAGTCATTCTATGATGAATATGATATTTCTGAAGGGTGGCTTTAAAGACATGAGAAGTGAAAGGAGGTCCACCATCTGTAACTGGCTCTCTAGGCACTTCAAATCTAACGAAGATCTCTTCAAATAGGAAATCTAGGACGGATTCTTCATTAGCTCTAAGGAGTGCTTTAGCCTCCACCCATTTAGTCATATAATCTGTGCAGACCAATATATAAACTCTTTGGTTGGATGGAGGATTAATGGGTCCTACAAAGTATGAGGCCCATCTTTCAAATGGTTCAAGTATTACCTGGGGGTTTAATGGCATCTCATCTCTATGATTAGGTTGACCCATTCTCTGACAACTATCATAGGCCCGGATGTATTTCTTTGCATCTTTAAAGAGTGAGGGCTAATAATAACCCATCCTAAGAATTTTATGTGCCGTTCTCTTATCAGAAAAATGCCCTCCACAAGGGCCATCATGACAAGCTTTTAGTATATCATAAGCCTCATCTTCTCTAATGCATCTTCGGATTTCATGATCAAGTCCTGTGTAGAAAAGACACCCACTTATCCAGCTATACCGAGCACTTTTTTGAATGATTTTTCTTTTCTCTCGATGGGATATGTGTGATGGTGTGATGGTAACTTCCCTGCAACCAGATAATTGGCAATGTTTGCATACCATGGTGAGTGAAAAGATACTGCAAATAAATATTCATCAGGAAAGGAATCATCTAATGGAGTATTATCATCAACTTTTAACCGAGAAAGGAAATCAACAACTACATTTTCTTTTCCTGGTCGATCTACAATTGTAATATCAAATTCTTGTAATAACAATAACCATCTGGTGACTCAAGCATTTGTGACAGATTTGTTCATTAAATACTTAATATTCGAGTGGTCAATATGGACAAAAGTAGAGTAACCAGTAATGTAATGTTGAAATTTATTAATAGCATAAATCACTGCTAAAAATTCCTTTTCGGTAACTATGTAATTAAGCTTAACAGGAGTCATATTCTTACTAATGAAGTAGATAGCATAAGGAAGATGGTTTTCCTCTTGTCCCAAGACTGCTCCAATTGCAGTATCCGAAGCATCAAAAGATATATGAAAGGGAAGTGCCCAATCAGGTCCCCTTAAAATAGGAGCTGTAGATAACTGATGCTTGAGTTCAACAAATGCTCCCTGGCAAAGATTAGTCCACTTGAATTCAACATTTTTCATAAGTAACACAAACAAATAAGAAGCTATTTTGGAATTTTTTTATAATAAATCTCCTGTAATATCCTGCATGTCCTAAGAAACTTCTCACATCTATTTGTGTTCTAGGAATAGGAAGGTTCTGAATGACTTGTATTTTGGATGGATCTACTTGAATTCCTTGAGATGAAATAAAATGTCCAAGTACTACTACTTCACTCATCATCATATGACATTTTTCGATACTTAAGGAGAGGTGGGCTTGTACACATCGTTTAAGTACTTTCTCAAGCTTCTGTAATTCATCCTCAAAAGACACACCATAAGGGGTAAACTCATCCATAAATATTTCCATATATTCATTAAGCATGTCAGAAAATATTCCTATAACTACTCTTTGAAAGGTTGCTGGTGCATTACATAATCCAAATGGGAGAACTATATAAGAAAAAGTTCCCCAAGGACTAGTAAAAGTGGTCTTATCTTAGTCTTGGGGTGCAATTTTGATCTGATTATACCCACTAAACCCATCTAAAAAAGAGAAGAATTTCTTCCCTGACAAAATATCTAATACCTGATCAATGAATGGTAAAGGAAAGTGATCTTTTTGAGTGGCTTTATTTAAGGCTCTATAATCTACACACACTCTCCATTTCTCATTTTTCTTAGGAACTATTACCAACGGGGAAACCCATTCACTATCAGATATAGGATATATAAACCTTGCATTAAGCAATTTTTGAAGTTCCTCTTTAACAATTTCCCTTAAATTAGGGTTCATTTGTCGTTGAGGTTGACAGATTGGTCGACAAAATTCCTTGATATAGATACGATGAGTACATAATTCAGGAGAGATTCCCTTCATATCTGTATAGTCCCATGCGAATGCTTCCTTATTTTCAAGAAGTAACTTCATTAATTGCTGTGTTTCAGCAACTGTCAAGTTGGGGTTTATGTTCAGTGTCTTGCCAGGTTCAATTTCTACTGATATACTTTTAGAAGAGATAGTGGTTGATGTTTGAGGAATATCTTCAAGTTTAAGCTTTTCCTGGGTATCTTATTTCAAAAGTGCAGCCAGCTGATTATGTGTTTCTGGAATCACGGAGGAGGGTTCACAAATAAAATTATTAATTACCTCATCCTCAGTGGTATCTTTAAGGCTTAAAGCTTGTCCGGTAGTCAAAATAGGTTGATTAGCATGATCATCATAGTCCATCCATACAGAATTATCATTATTAATCATGGGTGTAGCATGAGGGTAAAGAGTAAGCTGCTTAGTTTCATATCCTTTGTAAATTGTCATTGAACCTAATCTACAGCTGATAAAGGCATCGACTGTGGCTAACCAGGGCCTTCCTAAAATTAGAGGATGTCCCCCCAACTTTGTTTAGTATGTAACACCACAAAGTCGGCTGGGTAATTCCAGGATTCAACTGAGATGATTAGGTCTTCAATAACTCCTTTCGGTTTGATTGTAGAACGGTCAGCTAACTCTAGAATGGTTGGTGTATCTTTGATTATGTTCTTCAGCTATAACAATTGTGAAGTTTCAAGGGTCATAATATTTATAGCAGCACCTAAATCTACCAGAACTCGAGGAATTATTGTTTTTCCAATTTGCACTGTGACAGTAGGATGGCTGGGATCACCATATTTAACTGGGGGAGTTTTACTGGACATTAATGCAGATAGATCACCCATAACATGAACTGTAAGGGGATCTGTAGCTTTCCTACCGGGTTTCTTAACACAAATATCTCTCATAGTTCTGGCATAAATTGGTACATCTCTCAGTGCTTGTAGGAGTGGAATTTTAACATAAAGGTTTTGTAATTCCCCTAAAATATTGAAAGCAGGTGGCTCAGGCATTTTAGTTAAAGCTAAACACTCAGGGAATGGTGGTTATGTTGTTCCAGTACCCTTATTAGAGGGTGGTGGTACCTCTTCATGTGAGTCACGTTTTTTTTCTCTTCCTTATCAGAATCAGAAGAGGTAACGTCATCAATAATGGGTTCAACTATTTTCCCAGATCGTAAATGAATATCGTTACATTGTGCAGGGAAAATAGGAAGTATAGGCTAGTTATGAATATCAATAACTTGCACAGCTTTATTATTAGGGTTAGGGTTTGGTTGTACAAGTAGCTGGGGTCTCATCATTTGATTATTCGGTGGAGCACCTGATGGTAGAGGGAGTGGTTGCTGAAATTGAGGAAATTGATTTGGAAACGGGAGTTGTTGACCCCTCCAATTTGGATTCCATTGGTTAAAGTAAGATTTTTTTTGTTGAGGCCAAGGAGTCCACATTACTGGGTCTACAAATGGAGGGTTTGTTTGTTGCATGGGTGGGTAATTCATCTGATTGAAGGGCGGGTATTGCATTTGGTTAAAGGGAGGGTAATTTGCTTGACTAAAAGAAGGATAATTGTTCCAATGATTAGAATATGTAAATGGCATATTAGAGTTCATACCTTGTCCTCGTAGTTGCCATTGCCTTCTCTGTGTCAACAGATAGACCGCTTCAGCTTCTTCTTCGGTTGGTTGCAATGCCGCTTTTATTCCTGGTAAAGAAGGGCATTGTTGCATTTCATGATCCTTCTCACAAAGGGTGAAAATTGGCACCTTGTCCAATGGGCATTCCCTTAGTGGGTGTTTATCTCTGCATTTGGGGCAAAAGACAGACAAAGCTACTTCTGATTCGGCTTGTTTCTTCTTAACCTGCAATGTGTCAATCTGTGAAGAAAAAGAAATTAACATTTCAGTTTTAAATTCCTCAAGTAAATTACCTATTTCAGCTCTTGTTGCTCCTCCACTGGCTAATTTTTGAACTCTTGAATATGTGGTATCCCTACTATTTGACCTGTTCCTTGCAGCTCCTCTTGAACATCTTTTACAGAGGTTAACAATTTCATCATATGATTCTTTAGATATGTCCCCTTTACCAAGCATATTTAGTATATCTAGATAGTCATCCCTTACTCCTTTTAATAATATTGTTTAAGAATATCTTTACTTACATCGGGATGATTGGATCTCTACAAATTATATTGTAGTTTTTCCACAAAGTCGTCCATATTTTTTTCCTCCTTCTATACCATCTTAAATAGTTCCTCTCTTTTTTCTCTTGTCCGGCAATAGTCTTGATATTTAAGTAGAAATTTCTGTTTCATCTGATCCCAAGTTGTGATTACATGGCCTCCAAGACTCATGAACCACCTTAATGCATTTCCTTTTAATGTTGCTGGAAATAGCTTCAATTTTTGGGCATTGCTAATGTAATCGTAACTTCTGCATAATATATCAAACTTGAAAATAAATTCATCAGGATCTTCAGAAGATAAACCATGAAAGTTAGGTAAAGCTGAAAGTGGGATATTCTTCATGGGGGTTGCTCCTCTAGGGAGATCACCAATAGGGAACCCCAAGGTAGAGAGAGAATTATCATCTTTTCCTTATCCTTCAGGATCTACTTGTCCTTCGCCAAAGAATCCTTCATTGTTCCCCTCCATTGCTTGATCTCCTACTGCACTTGCTAGATCCTCAATGTTTTCTACTGGCTCCTCAATGTTTTCTACTAGTTCTTCAACGTTTTCTAGCTGGCTCTTCAACACTTTCTACTGGCTCTTCAATGTTTCCCACTGGTTCTTCAACATTTTCTGCTAGCTCCTCAATGTTTTTAGGGCTCACAATTTCTTCTATTTCGTAGTTCGATTGAGGGAATGTTGAGGCTTTGGCCTTCGAGAGCTTAGCCTCTGAGAAGATTCAGCTTTTGATACGATCTCATCAATAAAGGTCTTTCTTCCTCCCCTTCCTTTGCCCTTGCCACCTGTAGGGTTAGTTTTCTTATGGGCTCCGCGTCCTCTCATGCAATCTGCACATCTGAAAGAAAAACATCAATGCTTTTGAAACTTATAATTACCTTCCCTGGAAACGGTGCCAAAATGTTGGTCACTTTAATTGCTTATTAATTCAAACAATCAAGTGCTACATAAATTGTCAACCTAGGGAAGTCTGTTTATTTCAAAGGCAATCACACACTGTATATGCTCAATCTCAAAAGAAATGAAAGGTTGCAGTAAAAATTATACTAATCACACCTTTCTTCAAACGAACTGAAGTTCTACTTTGCGTTACAGCAAAAGAAATATTTCTATTGCAGACAATTATCAGAAGAATCTTGGATTACGTTAAGAAAACAACAATCTAGGAAAAGAAACCAATCTGCAAAGGAAATGACCAATTATTCTATAACAGAGAACATGACCCTATTCCCCAAGTAGGAATCTTCAGCACCTGTCTCTGACTACCACGCTTTCACAAACTCATTCTGTAAACAAGATTACCAATTTGAAATAATCAACGATTACCTAGGAATGAATTATATGAAAACAATGTGACAATCAATGGAAACAGAGTTTCAACAATAGATAACAGAGTCCCAATAATGCATAAATGATTTCAGCAAAACAGATTTTTAACAAGACATAAATGAAAACAACGATTAACACACTACGGAAATTAATCGGTGAATCTTGTGAGGAAGGTGGGCCCCTTCCTTCTCACAAGATTCCCCAGAGAAAGGAATTAAGAAGAAATGCTCAGAACAATCTTTTATTCATCTGTCAAATGTAACATATTACATAGTGATCCACGTTCCTTCTCTATAATTCCATTTCAGCTAAACCTTTTGTAATCCCCCTAATGCTGATGTCTCCTCTATTTAAAGAGGATACATCTATTACACATTCGATTACATCATACAAATCCTATTTTTAACCTGATATGATCTTCTATACTGGAATCAGATATTCTGTTCTTGCATAGCAAAGATGCTGTTACAATGGTTATGATGATGCTATCTTCGAGGTGCGGTTGTTACGGCCAGTGTAACAACTCCCTTAATTATCCTTTCTTGTTGCTGCCGTGCCTGAAATGTTGTTTTAGCATCGCAAATCACAGACTGTTTCAGCAACGGGATTTGCGTGTTGTTGGACTGTTTCAACAACGCGGTCTTCAGATAGCAACGATGAATTAACTGCAGTCTTCAAACTATTTTAGCAACTATATATTTCCGATTAATGGCTAAGTATGAAAGTAATGTAAAATTACATGTAAAAAAAGTTAAACATATAGTAAAGAGAAGAAACATTCTATACCTTTGGAAGAATAGATTAAAGTGATGATATAGGCTTTAAATATGAACTGGAAAACGATGGAATGATAGCAAAGTGTATGAACAAAAAGGTACATTACAGGGTCCTAACACTAAGCATGTACCGTCAAGCTCTGACAAGATATATGCCCCCTTGAGGAGGCAATGTTTTATGAAGTAGGTACCTTTCCATAGTGTTTCGAACTTCCCGGGCCCTAGGGCCTCTTTCGTGACATCATAGCGGAGGACAAAATCTCCATCGGTAAATGAGCGAGGGGTGATGTTGCGATTGAATGATGATTTTACCCATTTTTTATGAGCATTGTTGTGTTGGAGCGATTGTCGTCGATTTTCATCAATGAGTTCTAGCTGCACCAATCGTTGTTCTAAAGGTTGGGTATCATCGTGGAGTTTGATGGTGACGTGTAAGTTGGTGATTTCATGGTCGATGGGAATCACATATTTGACCCTGTAGACAAGTTGGAAGGGTGTGGATCCTGTTGAGTTTTTAACTACCATGTGGTATGCCCACAGGGCAAAAAAAACCATGTGGTGCCAGTTTTTCTTATGGTTATTCACCATACACTGTAACATTGT
Organism: Pinus albicaulis; assembly: GCA_034641835.2. Classification (NCBI taxonomy): domain Eukaryota; kingdom Viridiplantae; phylum Streptophyta; class Pinopsida; order Pinales; family Pinaceae; genus Pinus; species Pinus albicaulis. Next base: position 299,998,314 of record CM076578.1, read on the forward strand.
TTTGAGCACTTTGTTGACAACTTCTACCTATCCATTGGACTGATGATAGTATGGTGATGCGAATTCGTATGTGAATCCTAGGTGGTGAGAAAAATCTTGAAAAATTATGTTTTCGAAATGTTTTCCATGATCGGAAACTAACTCTTTTGTCACACCGAACTGGGCGATAACAGTGTTGAACATAAATCGTGCAGCGGTTTCTGTCGTGATGTCATATGTGGGCATGGCTTCTGCCCATTTGGTGAAATAGTTGACGATGACAATAATGTATTTGTGGTTGCCAAACGACATAGGGTTGCAAGTCATGAAGTTGATCCCCCATTTGCAGAAGGGACCACCTACAATGACCGGGTGTAGGGGAGCAGGAGGTGATCTTGCTTTCTGGGCGAAGCGTTGACATCGTTCGCATATTTTGACTGTTTCGATGCAGTCATAGAATAAGGTGGTCCAAAAATATCCTGCCCGCAGAACTTTTTTGGTGGTAGCCATTACGGAGAGGTGGCCATCGCAAGCTCTGTTATGTCAGTCATTAAGGGATTGCTCAACTTGTTCGTGCGTGAGGCATCGACGTAGGATTGTGTCGATGCCTCGCTGATAAAGGACATCTCCCGTGAGGAGGTATCAGGGGGCTTGGTGGCATATGAGCCTGTGGTCATCACGTGTGAGCTTTGGTTTGAAATTTTGGGTTCGTAGGAATAAAAGGTTATCTATGTACCAAGGATCGTTAGTCATCACTAGAAAGAGATGTTCATTCGGTAGTGAGCCGTTGACTGTGATCCTTTGGTTTGAATTGGGAGGTCAGTGATGAACTCAGCTAAAATAAAATCTTTCTTGCTCTTGGGGGAGTTGAAATATAAGTCAAACTCTTGCAGTATAACTATCCAGTGAGCGTATTTGTGGTTCATCAAACGACGGGTTAGCAGGTATCTCATGGGGTTGATATCTACGACGACTGTTGTAGTCTGTAAGATAATATAGTGTCAAAGATTTTGGACTGCGTGTATTAAGGCTAGGGAAGTTTTCTCTTTGGAATCATACCTTAATGTGGGGCCTGAAAAGTTTTTACTGATGTAATAAATTATGTGTTCTTTACCATCAGGGCCATCATGGATTAACACCCATGCCAAAGCGGTTTCAGACGCTGACAGATATAGGGTGTAATATTTGTTGTAGTTTGGTGGGATGATCAACGAGGTTGAAGGAAATGCATCTTTCAGTGCCTCGAATGATTGTTGGGCTTGATCATCCCATTTGAACGAGATATCCTGACGGAGAAGGCATAGGAATCCCTGAGCGCAAGTGGCTTAATCTGGGACAAAGCGTCTCAGGAAATTTGCTTTCCCCTGCAAGATTTGGATTTGCTTGAGGATTTGAGGTGGTGGCACCTTTTTGATGGCTTGGAATTTGAGGGGGTCCACTCTAATCCCTTATTGGGACACTATAAAACCTAGAAGTTGAACTGCATTGACGCAAAAGATGCACTTGAAAGGATTCAAGTGTAGGTTGTATTGTTAGCATCTTTGGAACACCAGCCGTAGATCTTCGAGATGATTGCTTCGCTTCTTGGATCGAACGGTTAGGTCATCCAAGTAGGCAAGGATAAGGTGGGCTAGGTCATGGAAGATATAGTTCATGGCCCACTGGAAAGTGGCTCCAACATTTTTAAGACTGAATGGCATAAACTGGTATGCGAAAGTGCCCCACGGGGGGGTGAATGCAGTCTTGTATCGATCGGTATGCTAAATTTGAATTTTGTTATACCCTGAGAAATCATCCATGAAGGAGAGGGCCTCATGTCCAATGCAAGCGTCATTGACTTGGTCGATGAACGGGGTAGGGAAGTTTACTTTTGGACAAGCTTTGTTCAAATCTCGGAAATCAGTACAGAAGCGAATGGTGCCCTGTTTTTTCATGACAGGAAGAGGGTTGGAAACCCATGATGTGTAAGATATGGGGTATATAAACCCAAATTTTTGAAACCTGTCGCTTTCTCGTTTAATTGCTTCTACCTTAGATGGATGCAATTGATGTTATTTTTGGCGTACTGGTGGTATATCAGGCAAGGTGTCAATATGGTGCTCTACGATAGTGGGACTAAGCCCTGAAATTTCTGAATAGTCCCATGCGAAGATGTCCCCATATTATCGCAACAATTTTCTGTAAGATTTTACTTCGTCTGGGGAACATGATGCCCCTAGTGAGATTTATTCGATTTTCTTAGGATTTCTAGAGATATTTACCTTGATGGTTGGTGAAATGTTGGACATGTTCCCTTCTTCGAATGCGTCAGGCGCCAGAATGAGATTTTTGAACCAATCAAATTTCCCAGATGAAAGGAAATGTTTTGATTCGATCACATGTATCTCTTAGTTTCCTTGGTTGTTAGGTCTGAAGGCCTTTTCAGTAAGAAAAAAGAGTGGTCATGCATTGCATCCCACAAATAATTTGGTTCCGTCATGGCCTCCAGAATATCCTCATCCGAATGGAACAAGGAATAAAAGGGGGAGTGGGTTTGTGTAAGGCCGTGAGGAGGTGGTTTGCTCCTAACGGAGCTGGTCGACAAACATGAATAGGATTCCATATTCGATGTTGTGGAACTAGATGCGGTTGACAGGGTGTAGACGGATTGATTTTGCACCGTCGTTGGTACAACTACTCTCGTAGTTGCAGCAGTCTCGACGCAAATGACGGAAGAGCAGACAACAAGAGTCATGGTTCCTATGCACGACGAGATGAGTCATATGTGATGTTACGTGTCGTCGACATTGGATGGGGGAGGAATTTCCATCGTGGCAGATTGCATGAGAGCAAGTCTAGGTTCCTTTCAAGGTGTACTAAGAGTACTTGCACTTTCCTAGATTTGGAAATTTTGTTTGGTGCATAGGCACATAAATGTTTCCATTAAGGGGCATGTATCTGTTTCATGGTTATCACCGGTGAAAATGGTGCACAATATCACAGTGATTATCAAGTAGATGGTATGAGAACCAACGCTACTCTTTTTCCCTAAAGTGGACGCTTGGAAAGGATCAGGCATAGGGGTATGATTATGATTTTTCCATCTCCAAGTTTTTGGTTTTGGGAGGTCTAGCTCCTTTGGGGGGTTTAGACTTAACGTTTCTCTTACCGCTCATAGCCTTGGGAGATACTCACAATTCATTGTATGGTGGAATTGTGAGCAAATCCTGTAATAGCAGTGTGTGATCTTCTCTTGATTATAGAGCTTGATCTGCGGGATGGGAGTGGCCCTGTGAAGGTTTTTTGTGAGGTTCTTCAGTTCCTTACATTGATTGATTTGGTGGTCAATTTTATCACATAGCCCGCATGTCATCCTTGGATGGACATGGGTCCTACTAGGACAATGTGTTGATTTATCTCGCCTAATGCTTTGGTATTGATAGGGGGGAGTCTGCCTTGCATTAGGTTCTTTTGGCTCTAAACTGATTATATCCCAGCGACGTGTTTCCAATTAGCGTATGTTGTCTATTAGCGGTCACACTTGGGGGATGTAAGTACAGTTTCAAGTCTGATGGTTGCCTTGGAAGACATGACAAGAATGTCTTTCTTGGGTATTCCCTTCCCTCTAGGCTGGTGAAGTGATTGGATACCATCTGCGTAGTGATTCTAGGTCTGGGAATTTAGCGACCAAATGGTTATGTGCATTGCATAATGCACCAGTTGGCCTTCTCCATGTAGGGCGATTGGGGGTGACTATGTGCCCCCTAACTGGTCACTTTTCCGCTGACAGGAAGAGAATGGATCTACTTTTCACATCCTCTTATGTTGTCAAGCTTTCCATGGATTCTATATCCGAGTCATCTCCTAGAGAGAGGCGTAATATGGCCATGCGCAAACTAGTTAACTCTGAACGAAAACGAGGGATATAATGGAAATGACATATTGGGAGATCGCTAGAACATACCCGACACGAATATTGGGCTGCCCGTAGGCCGACATAGTATACAAGGTTAATAGGATACCATCTCTGAAATAGCTCTAGGGTTGCGCAATCAATGATGAAATGATCACGTTCATCACATAGTGCACATCATTGAACGAGAGGTAGAGGGATAAACTGAGGTCTCTCAGGTGTTTGCCTCGCCTCTTGTATGTATAATATGACTCAAGGTTCTTCCTCATCCGTCTGCATGGGGGGATGTGAGCAATCCTCTTGGTATCATTGTTCTAGGGCATGTAAGGCATCCCTATATCGTGACATTTTTGGGCAATGATGAGTGTAATTCCCATAATGGTTGCAGATAGCGCATGTGTGGTTGGTGCTTAATGTTTTCCTTGATTTTTTGTGGTTGGTTCCTTTTTATGGGAACTTGGGGTCGCGAGACTTATTTCAGAGCTTAGAATAGGTTTTAATTCATCTAATTCGGGGAAAATATTGGTAGGATGGCCTACAATATGGCATAATGCACAAGGTTGTAGTGCCCTTGGTATGTTGGGATTTTCTATCTTTTTCCCTTTTTTGTGGGTTTTCTTGGTCGCTTTAACCGGCGTTGCTACGGGAATCTCTTTAATTGGTGTATCCTCCTGAGAAGTGATAGGGTTTATTCTTATGGATGTGATTCCAAGGCCTCCCAGCATGGCTAGTGGGACCAAATACCAGACAAATATCGCGAAAGACATGTTTGGCAATGTTACCATTGCAAAGGCTTGTTGTGATAGAAAACCAGGTGGAGGGTATAAGAATGGAATTTGGGAGATGGTGTAGGGTAGAAAAGTCATTCTAGTGGCCTCGGCTTTGTTACTACTAGTCTCCATCTCCTGGCTGGTTTCAGTGTTTGATCATAACATCATGAACACCGGGGCCCCTGTGACATCGTAGAATGCTTCTGGTATGACAGGGGGATCACCTAGGAATGATCCTAGGATTGATGACGATTTGAACTGGTTGGGCCATATTCTTGGTACCGCATGAGCGAATCTGTAGATGTGTCTACATAGGGTAGAATGACATTGGTGATCGTCACGGTTCATTTGTCATGGTATGTCAATTGGGAAACGGCGATGATTCGATCCTCATGGGAGAACATCATCACCCGGAAAACGGAGGATGCTATAGTAGACATGGCATACATATAACTCTGTCCAAGGATTATATTGTAGTCAAGTTGAGTGTCAAAGACCTTAATATATATTAGTACCGTTTTTCCAGCCAAGTTAACAGGGAAATTCTGATAGAGATCGAAGGGAGTAGAAGGGCACCTGTCATATGCTCTGAGTGTGATGTCAGATTGCTTCAGTTCGGGAGATCCCAACTTCTGCCAAACACTTTTGGACATGATGCATGTGGATGCACCTTTGTCGATGATACTTCAATGTATAGTGATGTTTTGGACTAACATCGGTATCTGAAAGGCGACCAATGAAGGAATCCTGGGGGTAGCTTTGTCTAATTCAAAATACATTAGGCGCAAATCAACAGGGTCGATGGAGCCTAATGCGAAAAGTAAGGCTTTTCGTTGCTTTGGGAAATATTACAGGACCACTAAAGATGACATGGCAATGGGAGACTATGCACTATCATCCACGATGTTGTAGTTATGGGCCGCTTTTGAGTGGTGTCCCACTCGCCTTGTTGGACCCTTAACCATATTTGGTAGGGGTTCAATAGGCATTTTGGATATAGTCAACGGTGTGGTAGGTGAACTCGTGCTGGACCCTGACGAGTTGGTGTTTGGGGGGGCATGATAGCTTCAATTTATTGTCTGAAAGAACATTTCCTCACCATTCATATAGATTTCATGGTTTTTGTTCCCAAAATCATTTGGGGGTGGTTGTTTCTATTGGGTACTAGCCACTCCTTGGTGGGGGAAGGGATCCTGAATTACATCGGTTTGCTGTGTAGGTCCCCCTTGTCCACGATTATCCTGAAGTTTCTTTAGCTCAGGGAGTTTGGGACAGTGATGAGTGTAATTTCCATACTCACCACAAATAGCACAAGAATGGTTTTTCCGTAGATTGGCCCTCTTGTTTTTCCCTTGGGAGTTGTTTGGCTCGTAGTTTTGATTTCGATTAGGGTTGCCCCCATCTGAGATCGCGGAGGGCATTGTTGGTTACTTCCCCCTATCCATAATCTCCCTTTTGTTTATTTTTAGGCTTTTCCCTTGCAGCGTTAGGAGGATTACTATGATTCTCCTGGTCGTAAGAATTGTGTGGTTGATCCTGAGAAGTTTGCATGAAGTTCACCAGTACATTGTTTTACGATGGTGGGTTTTATGATAGGGAAGGGGAATATTGGGGTCCATGTCCCTGGTTGGTATATAGTTGTTGGGGTGGAGCTCTTCCATCAACGTTCCTAGTTGCATACTAGGCCCCTTGCGAGGGAGGATATGATCCTCCCTGTTGATGGTGCTATGACTACACCCTATTAGTCATATTCGGCAAAGGTGCAGAATGACTCTGGTGGTAGCCAGGTTGTGTGATGTTCTGGTTAGGATCATACAAGTAAATTGGGTACTGGATATTGCTACCTAGGTGACCTTGGTTCAATGACCCAATAAATCTGTTTGTAGTATTAAATGCACCTGGAAATTCTTTGTATGTTTGCAGGCACGGGGCGTTAGGCAGGACGTTGTAAATGTATCCTGACTAGGTGTATATAAGTTCAAGTTGTTGGGCTTTACTAATGGTGTCCTCCTCGGAAGTAGGTCCTCGTGTTGCCACATATTTTTAAATTTATGTTACGAGAGTCTTCAAAAATAGGTCTAGTAAAACTCTATCATCGAGTTTGGATTTGCACAAAATTCGACATCGCCACCATTCATGGAGATGGTTTGAGATATGGACAGCTGGCGTTTGCCTAAAATGAGTCAGTAACTCCATTCCTGAATCATGGTGTATAGGTAACTGAAAATATGTGAGTAACGCAATAGCGAGAGTGATAAAGGTTCCATGCAAGGTAGAAGGTTGCTCCACATACCATTTTGTGGCAGGTCTAGTTAAGGTGCGTTGAAATAGTCTTAGTCACATAGTATCATCAATAATACTATTGGAAAAACACCATAGGTAGAAATTCATTGCATGATTTCCAAGGTCTTCCTCTTGCTTCCCTTTGAATTTTGGAATGTTCGAAGGGAGCTTTGTGGGCATGGGGGTCCAATTTTGGTAGCGCTCCTTTGTGCACTGGGATTTTTGGGAGGAGTTGTGTGTGGTGACCCTGTGGGGGTTTCCACAGGTGTGGCGATAGGTGACCCTGGGGGTTTCCAACTAAATATGCCCCGATAAAGGATGAACCAATAATGGTATATGTGTGTCGTCTTTTATGCCTAAATGGCGAAGGACCTAGCACTCCTCCCTCTAATGGGGGGAGGTCCAAAAAACGTCTAGATCGACAAGGTCCCGTTGGGTCTGTTATGATGTCGAATCAGTTTAAATTTAAACATATTTTTTAGTTTTATGAGAGGAGAGAGATTATTATCAAAGAAACATGTGATCACATACATAAAAAAAAGAAAAAAATCAAAGGTAATTTTATCCTTTAGATTAAAGCTATGTGATCAGTCAAGAAAAAAATATGGTTTTGGTTGTTTCATATAAGATACTCAAAACGTATAGAAATACCTAATCATCCTCACACTCTCAAATGTAACTGGGCCTTGCGAAGATATCTTCTGATGGGTACTAGGGCTAATGTCTTGAAAGAAATGGTGACACCTTCCAACAGTTGAAGAATCGACTAAGGTAAAGGTATGAGGATCTAGTCTTCCCTGCACTGTCACCTATAGGGAAGGATGCCCTAGATTTGGCCACTAAAGTATTGCATCCCACATGAGAATTTGAGTCTTGAGCTTCTTGGTATTTAGATACCAGTAACGAGCACTAGATGGCTCAGGTAAACCCAAATAGTACTACACTCACTGGGCCTAAGCTTAACCCCCTTTGAATCGGGTCTCTGTAGCGCTCGGTAATTCTGTTCCGTGGGCGGATAGATGGATTTTAAGCTCCCTAAATAGACAACATATGTGTTTCAAGAATGTAGAAGGACCATGGTGGCTTATTGGATGCCTACCCCCAATGGGGAGAATTTAGTGATTTCAATTAGTGGTTAGTTTTAGAGAGTCTTAATTTGCTTAAGGCATGCCTTGGGGAAGTGACCGTAAGAAGAGGACCGAGGTCCTAACTTACTGAACCTTCATGTGTGTAATGAAGTGTACAATCACAATGTTATAAGATGTGGATATGCGGTGATCCTTTACACTCCTTTCCTAATTACACTACGTGTGATTGTTCCTTTCAAAAAATAAACAATGTGCGGATAATGGGCCGCTTACACTTTTTCCTAGTTAGACTAAGTTTTGCACTATAAGGAGATGGAAAACTATCTAAATAAATCTTTCATATGCATACCCAGGCTCACCAAAAGGTGCAAGGGTGGCAGAGATTACTTGCATTCTTTGATACTTTGATCCTAGTCTCGAATCCTAATGCAAAAATTTAAACTAAACTAATGCAAAAAAAGTTTGAAAAAATGAAAACTAGCTAAAGATGTGTGGATGTATGGGCCACTTACTTTCCACTAATTAATCCTATGTTTTTGGTGTCTATTATCAACAAATAGTTCATTCAGATAGCATGTGTGGATTTAAAAGCCACTTACGTGCCCCTAATTAAACTATGTGAGATTTGTGATAATAAAATAAAATTAAAACAATGTAATAGCTAAGCTAAATTTCAGCCAAAAACATGTCCTAATCAGTCAAGAAACACCAGAACACAGTGATTGGAAAGTTTATTATGTGTTTCCAATCACTTTAAAGTTGCTAAAAATGAAGAAAATCAGTGAAAAAAGTGCTCACTGGTTTCCGCACGACTTATTTTCACACAGGCGCGCATTTTGCGCATCTGTCTGGGCTGAATGCGCGTGGTTTTTTGTGCACGAAAATTCCGCCTTCTCTGAACTGAATCTCTTCATAGAGGGTGAATAAGAGATTTTGAGGGAAAGAAGGAATGGTCCCGCAACAAGTCAGGGTAGGAGAGAAGTCCTACAAACAACAACCACTAGTTTAAGAAGAAGAAAGCAGTGGAGTCGTCAATCCTATTGTAGTTCATTTGGCACGTGGGTGGACGAAATCCATTGTGCTTGGTAGACGAGGTTATTTTCCTACAAGAATGTATCAGGTCAAAATGAGTTGTTAGATGGTTAGTGAAACATCATAACATGTAGAAAACTAAGTACAAAACATAGCATGATACAACAGAGGAGAAACAAGAAACAACAAATAAAAATACAATACAAGCTCAATATCGAGTTTAAACAAACTAATAATACCAACGAAGAAATCTTCCCATTTTATTAGTTGTTGGTGGTAAAAAGAGTTAGGACGCTAAAACACTTGCAATGAATCCTTAGAGCTATGGAGCTCTAACATTCAAATCAATGAGGGCTCTTCCCTTAAGCTTCTTGCAAGCCTCTCTCTCTCCTCGACGAGTGGTAGAATAACGGACAGTTGATGCACTTCTTCTCTTGGATTGAGATGTTGGATGCTAAACAACTAAATCCTTCCACTACTTGATGCTTGGAAAACACAATGTTGGTTTTCTCTTGGACAATTTGGCCATCATAACAATGTGTTCTAAATTATTTTTCCCATGGTGGTATTTTATAGGCAAAATTCAAATTTCCCTCCCTCTCTTGGTACAATTGTGGATGGTGACACAAGAGTGGGAGGTTGATTCCATTGTGTGCTACACTTGAGGCCTCACGTTGGCTCCAAGATGGTTGTAATTGGCAGCCCTGAGTGGATAATCTTCTTTTTAAGTGTGCCAAGTGGTCCCAGATGGTGACCTTCCGCCATTCCCAGGATCGCGCAACTATTTGAGGGATAGTTGTGAAGATGTTCACTACTATCAAAGAAAAGGCCACACATATCGCTTAGGGTCAGTGTTTTTTATGCGCTATTTGATAAATTTTCCTGCTTGACCTTAGGAAAAGTTAAAATTTTCATATTCTGTAATGTCTTTTTCCCTGTAAATCCTTCTGGTTGACATTTCCTGATGTCTTTTTCCCGTCTAGTTTTCCAGAGATAACAATATTCAACAAGTCATCCATGACATTTGAATAAGGTGGAGAGAGATCTTTACAAGAATGGTAAATAGGATTCCATAATTGATGCGGGTCAGAATGATTCACATGATGAAGTGCAGCTGAAAGAAGCACCATTGAAATGGTTTGGAAATAGATGGTTAGATTTCTTAACCAATTAAGGCCTTGTATTTCTTTTGATGATTGATTCAAATATTTCCTTATTGATGCATTTATTTCCCAATTGAATTAATTTCTTTTCTCTTGAAAGTATGTTGCATATTGTATGAAGTAAGATGTTGGAAAAGTAGAGTTATGTTGACTCATTTAGATGCAGCAAAGATGACAATTTGTAGTTGCAATTGGCATGTGAAGGCATTAGGATTTTTCTCTAGAATGCATGTTGCATGTTTACACCAGAAAGGTGTTTGAAAATGGAGTATGTTGACCAAATTTGATGCAACAATACAAAAGGTCGAATTGGGTCTAAATTTGGTAATTTTAGCTCTTTAAGTACTTGTACATACAAATGGGATTCATGTACTTGTGATTGTACTTGCGAGAGATTTGATAATTGTATACATGCATGAGAGTTTGTGTGTGTGAACAATGGAATTTTTTATAGTTTCATTGTGCTTGAACATGCATGAGTGATCACCTTGTGTTGGTTGATTGCTTTGTTTATCATGTATGTTTTTCAACTTGAGAGTGTTGATCATTTTCACATGCATGAGTGTCGACTTGTGTTGGTCGATTGATTGTTACATGTATGTCTAATCAACTTGGAAGAGTTGATTTTGTCTCCAAATATGAAAATGAGATTTTGAGGAATTGTTTCATAAGATGTGAAATTCTTGTTGTTTTGGGAAAAGAATCGTCAAGTTGTTGTACATGCTTTTGTTTGACTTGAGAGTCAATGGTTTGAAGACACATGTTTTGTTGAAACCCATTGACAAATTACACAGATGTTTTGTGTATACACCAAGATGTAAGAATGCATGGTGATGTTCACAGTATGTGACATTTGCTTCTTTGAAGAAGCAAAAGGGATAGGTCGTCAAGTTGTGTTTCTTGCATGATGTGTTTTTAAGATTAATGGTTGTGCTTGTGACAAGATGTCTTAGGATTTTGGAAGGTCTACTCTTGAGTGAGAGGCTCATGATTAGCCTTCATTCTCAAATCATGGCATGAGTAGCATGTCAATAATAGAGGATGATGGAATCAAGAAGCGAAAAGTGGACAAGATGCCAAAAAAATTTATAGCCAATACAACAACCATTGTAGACCATTTGATGTGTTGACTCCAAGAAGCGAAAGAGATGGCGAATGCATTCTTCCAGATGTGGAATTTGGAACCGTGGAGATAAAAAGAATGGTCATTTCTTTTATTGTGATTAATGATATTGGAACTCATTACTGTAGTTCACTCAGATGGGCTAAATCGAAAAAGTGGTTTCCAAGGAGAAGATTGCATCAAATGCATGTGTGTGCAAAGGAGGAACAAGATTCTTAGTGCGAAGGCCATCAATCAGTTTTCCAAGCACCAAGGGATCGATTTGGTACAACAAGGTGTTTAATCAATCAACAAGCAACCATCAAGTGTTGGATTGGGTTAGCGGCAAAAGGAGGACATTAGTTGAAGTGCCAAGCCATTTTCAAGGCAAGGCATGTCAGTAAACCTAATTGGTTGTCATGGAGATTTTTCCAAGTAGAATCAAGTTGATAGAACTTGGAAAAGAGAAGAGTATTAAGATCTCATCAGATAACCATCTTTTGTGGGTCCAAAAGCTTGTCAGTGGGAAGGAATGATCATAAACTGAATTGGGAGAAAATTTTTGCTAAAACTTCAAACTACTCGAAATCTCTCCAAACTAGAACTACCGGATAAGTCTCATCGCTAGGAATTCGGTGCACTTTGTTTCATCAAAAATCGACTCTTTATGTGAAAGTTAGATCCTGCTATCCGCTTGACCAAACATGCAAATTTAAAAAATAAAAGTCAAACGTGGTCAAAGGGATCAATTTCTTGGTCAAAAGTGGGTTTTCTCCAACCAATGGTGTGCTGACAAGTGTCGAATGGTGGTTGGCCTGAATTTTTGGTTTGTTTGCGCAATTTGGTTGGTTTTTGGAGAACCAATGGGATGCTGACACGTGGCTGGCCTGGTGGCCGCCACGTGCCCCCCCAAAGGCCAAAATATTGTTAAGTATGGTCGAAATTTCATACTGTTATATGGTTCAAAAAAATTATATGGAGGTTGGGTGGAGGTCAGGTTCGACCCCTCGACCTCCTCCACACTACGCACACGACCTACCAACTATTCTACACATTGGGCTTAATATATATAGTCGACTGCATTTATTTGAAGTTTTCTATGGTTTCCCGTGGAGGTAAAGAGGGCCAAACCCGAAGGGCTATCCCTCAGTCCACAAGACCACGCTCATGACCACGACAGAGGGCCATTTGCTAATGGCGGATTAAACATTAAACTGTGTCATTAAACCATGTCATTAACCCATAAACATGTTTAAACGTGCATAATCCATTCTTAATACGGATTTGCATAAACGTACTTAGAGCGCTAAACTCGTTTTTAATGCGCACTTATAATAAATTAATCTGACCTTTAATCGTGGATTAAGTTGGCGAAGGCTGCCAAATTCGACACTAGATCCAGAATTTTCGGGGTTAACTGTAGTTGCTCCAGTTTTGGAGGAGCTTTTCTAGGAAAAATTCAAGAAGCCATAACTTTGGCATATTTTGACCAAATTAGGCTCAAGAAGAGTCTATCCTAGATGATTTGGATGCTCTGAGCATGTTGGAGTAGGTTTCAAGAGTTGTAGAGGAATTTAAACAACATTTTTTCCATTTTGAGCTGAAATAGAGGCCCAAGCCAAGGTACTGAAAGAGGCATAACTTTTGTCCAGAGAGTCGGAATTTGACTAATTTAGAACTAAAACAGGGGTATTGGGGGTGTCCCAAATCCATTGGAGCAGGTTTGAAAGCTATCAGAGCTCAATAATTGACTATATTCATATTTTTATAAGTTAATAAAAGAAGACCAAGCCATTGAAATGGGTCCATGGAGATGTAGCCCAGGAGGGGTGAACTCCGTTATCAGCTATGTGTAATGTGATTGTTGTGTATTGTATTCTTTGCAATTTACTTGTTGTTATATTTTTTTAAAAATTTAAATTACTTAATGAATTTCTCATAAAGGACACACAAACTTGACACATAAACCCTCTCATAACTTTCTAATTGAGACGATCCTTAAGCACACTTTCATTTAACTAATGAGGAAGCTAGCACAACAAAACTAGTTTTTCCATATTCAGATCAAGCCAACACTTGCCAATTCAAGGCCTAAACTTGCTCCTATTCCCTTGCCAAATTCTAGAGTAAATTAGCTCCTAAAAGAAAATAATTTCCTCCAATTTTCTGTGCAATTACCAAGGAATGATTCACCTACTTAACTGTCAAGCCTTTACACTCAACTAGTATACAATTGATAAATACAATGTGCCTTTTCCTCCACTCCAGCTAGGCAATTAAAATTCCATGCATGTATGGGCTATTTTTAGTTGATTGGCTAGTTTAACAAAGAGATCACTGAGTTAACAACAATTCTACTACTCACCTGGCTCAACAAGGTACTTGAGCTCAATTAAATGAGTCAAACTTTAAATAATTGAACTAGATTGTTAAATTTTAGCAATCATTGGATGCAAAAATCTACTTCTAGCCTATAACTCGAATTTACTGAGTAAACTAGTAGACAAATCCATGTCACACAAGTTAACTACAATCCAAGTCATCCCGTTGATGTGGAAAATCCAATTTCTAAGGAACAAGTCAAATTTAGCCTTAGGCTTACTACAATTTCTAACACTCCCTCTTAGCAATAAAGGGATTTTGCAACACCCATATCTTTCATATGTGGAATTTGAATTTTCACAATGCCTTTGTCAAGATATTTGCATCCTACTCCTTAGTTGAAATGTATTGTAACATCATAATTCTCCTCTGCACATAATCCCACAAGTGATGGTACCTGATATCAATGTGCTTGGACCTGTCATGAAATGCTAAATTCTCAAAGAGTTTAATACAACTCTAATTATCACAATAAATCATTGTTGGATCCATCTCCTAAAAATATGCACAAGTATTTTCGTCATCCATATGGCCTCACATGTTGCTTAACTTGCAGCCAAGTATTCAACCTCTGCTAAGCTGAGTGACATAGACCTTTGTTTCCTGCTATACCAGGTAATAGCTATAGACCCAACACTGAAGATAGCATCTGAAGTATTTTTCTTACTGATGGACTCCCTGCCTAATATACATCAATGAATCCTTGGAGCTTCACTCCCTCTGTCCTCATGTACCATAACCCATACTTGGTCATTCCTATGAGGTACCTTAGCACATGATTTGCTGCCTTCCAATACAACTTGGTAGGCTTCACCATGGCTTGACTCAACTAGTTATCTGCATAACATATGTTGGGCCTTGTATTCACTAGATACATCAAGGATCCCACAAGTTGTCTGTATATGGTGGCATCTACTGCCTCTCTTGAAGAAGCACTCTCCTTCCTCTAGTTTTAAGTTAGAGGTGTGTCCATAGGCTTGCAGTTATCCATATGAAATCCCTGAAGTATTTCATAGGAATACTTCCCCTGACTCATAAACAACTCACCATCACCCTGCAATACTTCCAGCCGAAGGAAGTAATGCATCAATCCCATGTCGTTCATTTTGAATTCTCTTGCAAGGTCCTCTTTGCAAGAGCAGATCAACTACTCATACACTGTTAGTATCAATTCATTAACGTATAATACCAAGATAAGAAACTTTCCATCGACCACAATGTGATAGAGATTGGCGCTTGCTTCACTTTTGGTGAAGCCCCATCCACTAATATATGTGTCGATCCGATTGTACCATGCTCAGGGTGCTTGCTTGAGACCATACAAGGCTCTCCTAAGTCTACACACATGGGTCTCTATGTAATATGTCTCAAATCCCTCTGGCTACTCTATGTAAATTTCTTCCTCAACAACATCATTTAGAAAGGCGGTCTTCACATCCATTTGATGGATCTTCCACCCCATATGCCATAACTAACGCTAGAATGGTTTTGATTGAGGAATATCTTTCCACTGGGGAAAATGTTTCCTCATAGTCCACTCCCTCTACCTGATAGAAGCCTTTGGCCACAATTCTGGCCTTGTACTTATCGATGCTCCCATCAGTTGCATGCTTCACTTTATAGATCCATCCTAAACACTAACCCTTTCTATGGTCTTGGCACCACCTCCCATACACTGTTCTTCATCATGGAGTGATAATCCTCTACCATGGCATCAACCCACACTGGTTGATAAATTGCTTCCTCAAATGAAGAAGGCTCTGACTCAATGACCTCTGTCATGAGAGCCATATACCTAGTGTACCTATCTGGTGATCTCCTCTTCCTATGCTGAGATGTAGGAGCTCCCACATGCTCCCGTGCATCCTGTACCAATATGTCATCTTCTTTGGTTCTATTCCTCCCCTCTCTAGAATATTTTGGTTGAGTGGTTGCCTCCACTCGACCACTTATCTCCTCCACTTCTGGCTACTCCACAACATCTTGAAGCTTTGTCTGAGGCTCCTCCTTAGGAGCTAGAATCTCCTCCTCTGGTGGGATACTCAACTCTCGCTCTAAAGAGAATCTCATAGACTTCTCCTCATAAAATTTGACATCTTGCCTCACTACTATCACCCTGGGTGAGGGAAAATACACCCTATAGTTATGTGGTGTCTCTGTGTATCTTACAAAGACTCCCATCTCAATTGTAGGCTCTAATTTCTTCCTGCTATCCTTGGAAACGTGGCAATACATAATAGCTCCAAAAATTCAAAAATGAGATACATCTAGCTTTTTCCCAGAGAAATATTCTCCAGGTGTGATCATGCCAAGTATTCTATGAGGGCTCTTGTTCTGCAAATAAACTACGGTGTTGCATGCTTCTGCCCATAGATGTAATGACAACCCTTGATCATGCAACGTGGCTCTCTCTCCCACTATGCTTATGTTATCCTCTCAACCACCCAATTTTGTTGTGTGTTATGGGATGTTATCAGTTCTCTTCTAATCCCCTCTTTGGAACAAAATTCCACGAAGGTGTTAGAAAAAAATTCTCCTCCATTATTACTTCTCAAAGCTTTCACTTTCTGACCAGTCCCCTTTCCAAACAATGCTTTGAATTCAATAAATTTTGAGAAAACTTCATCCTTATTCTGCATGAAGAAGATCCAACATTTTCTAGAATAGTCATCAACAAAAATCACATAATAACCTTGTTTTGTTGTAGAGGCTATAGAAAATGGTCCACCTTCATTAGAGTGGACTTGCTCTGAAATTTAACCAGCTCTGCTATCTCGGCCCTAGAAGATGGATTTAACATTTTTCCCTAATGTGCATCCCTTCCAGTCATCATGTTCGTTAAGGGTGCATTTTGGAAAAACAAGTGGTAATATGTTGCATGAATTTTAAGGCCCCATGGTGTAAGTGTTCCATGTGCCTATGCCAAAGTTCTCCAACATCTCGAATCTACACCTTTTCTTCCTTGCTACTTAGTGTAGCGCAAGCTTCCACCTCAAGTTTGTACATATTTTTCACTCTTAAGTCTAATTTGTTTCACTCTCCTGATAGCTACATGTCTTAGAAAGGATTTCTACTTTATGAAAACAACATCATAACATCTATCCTCCAATACAAATATAGAGATCATGTTCTTATTTATCCTAGGTACATACATGACATCTTTAAGATGAATATGGGAGCCTGACTCCCTCTTAAAGGTTACAGTACCAATTCCTTTGGTACTGTACTGCCCATCATACCCAAGTTCTATGCGCATCTAGAGATCCTTCTTCTCCAGGCTACTAAAGAGTTCTTTGCATCCAAGGCACCTGAATCTAGATACCGCACAGTCCCCATTACTGTGTTTTCCATGCATTCAATCGAGGTGAAGTGTAATTTAAATTGTGAGGCAAGTGCTTCACCTCCTTCTGCTCCTAAATGCTTCTTGTTAGACTTCTTGTGTAGACACTTTGTTGCATAATTCCCAAATTCATGGAAGTGAAAACATTTTGTCTTACTTAGGTCCTTCTTCTTGCCATTATTCTGGCTAGACTATGGATTTCTTTGGGAATTATTGCCCTTACCATTCTTACCCTTTCCAATTGTTATCACCCAAAAATTGTTAAAACATCATTGTGTCAAATCTATTTTTTATCATGGTTTCAAAATGGGTTTAGAAGTCATTTTAGGATTTGGTTGATCCAGGTGGATATTGGTGGCCACCCACCTATTCCACCTGGGGCCCCACCATTGTCTCTTTCAATTTTTTCACAACTTACTATTTTTAGCAGTTTTTTGGGTCCTAAACTTCCAGAGCCATTTTGAAGCCCCAAACGGAGATAGTATGCCGAAGTTACGTCCCCGGGAAGTTGAAACACCAATTTACCCAAATGGGGCCCATAGTTTTGGCGCTTCATCTCCTAGGGTTAGGTTTTTGGACGTTTAGAGTTCTCCATTGTTTCTCCATAATAAATAGGCCCTCAAGCCTCATTGTAACACAATTCAGAGGTCTGTAGCTGCCACATCTCTTCTCAGAGATTCGCTACCAGCACCTTAGCTATTTTATTTCCATCATGTTTGTAAGCATATTTCTATGATTTGATATTAGTGAAATGAAGCCTTATTTCTGTTGTATTTCTATGTTTATGGTTATTTTTGTATTCTGTT
The DNA here is from genome assembly GCA_034641835.2 of Pinus albicaulis. Lineage (NCBI taxonomy): Eukaryota > Viridiplantae > Streptophyta > Pinopsida > Pinales > Pinaceae > Pinus > Pinus albicaulis. The sequence continues at coordinate 300,016,151 of CM076578.1, forward strand.
ACGTTCTTGCATAAATTCAGATTAGTGGTATTAGAACGGTCTGCCTTTTCTCAATCCTTCTTTGCATGTCTCCAACAAGGTCGGGGTATAAGGAGTTAGGGCTTGATCTGGTGGAACCTTTGTAAGATCAGCCTCGCAAACCCCGACGGATGCCCATGGGGGATGAAAAGAAAGATGAGGAAGCAGGAGATCCTATCAAAATATTTCTCGAGGAGGCCCTCGAAAAACAAAGGAATGCGATGATGGATAACTTTGCCCAGATCCTTCAATGACTGCCCACTGACGACGTATCTGCATCCAACAGCCACTTTGGGGGCGTGAATCCCTTTAAGGTACAAGTAAACTTTGACATTCCCATATTTGAGGGTCAGATATATGCAGATGTCATAGATAGATGGTTGAATCTATTAGAATGATATTGCTTGGTTCATGACTTTTTCGACCGGGAGAATATTATTTTTGCACTCCTCAAACCTACCCCCCATGTCAAGGACTGGTGGGAAATCTACTGTGAGAAAAAGGACGAGACATAACCCTCTTTGTTCTTAGCCGTACCCACTTGGAATTATTTTCGAGATGCCATCAAGGAACAATACTATCCCGTGGGGAGCTATGAGGACAAGTACATACAATGGACCACGTTGCGGCAACAAAGGGATCAAGATGTGCATGAGCTAATGAATCTGTTCCATACCCTGCGCACAAAGTTGGGTATCAAAGATTCAGAGAAAAATTTGGTGCTAAAGTATTGCGGTTGTCTGCACAGATACATTCATGAGGAAATGGATTTCCTCGACATCTCCTCGCTTGGTACGGATTACTGGTATGCTGCCAAGATTGAGCAGAAATTCAAACAAAAGAAGCGAGACTTTGGATCTGTGAATAAAAAGCAAGGGAAAGGTGCCCCCAAACCATAGAACAAAGGACAAAGCCAAGGCATGGCAGCACAAGACAACCTGCCAAAGACACAAGCAAAGAACAACACTGCGAAGCCAAAGAAGGACACGGGAAAGTGGTGTGAGTTCCATAAGAGCTCCACTCACAACACAAGTGAGTGTCGGGCCAAGTAGTCGCTGGTGGCCTAGGTGAGGGCTTCTGAATCAAATGCATGCTCTGTCTCTGAATCAGAACCCGACAAGGTGAATGACAAAGGGAAGCAGATTATTGATGCGGAGCCCAATGCCACTATTTCCACTACTAAGATCTAGAAGGAGGAACTAGAAGATCCAGAGGAGGCATAGCGTCTCTTCCACTTCTAGATGTGGGTAAAGGGTTCCCTGCTACGGTTCATTGTCGACAATGGGAGCCAAAATAACCTCATTTCAGCAGATGTCGTGAAGCGGTTGGCCTTGCCGACCACAGCTCACCCACAACCATACACCATGGGGTGGCTTCACGAAGGACGAGATCTCCACGTCAGCCAACAGTGTCGCCTTCCCTATAGCATCAAGCCCTTCACGACTGAGGTATTGTGTGAAATTGTTCCTATTGATGTTTCTGATGTATTATTAGGCCAACCATACTTGTGGAAGCGACATGTTGTGTATGAGTCCCGGACTCGCGCTGTTATTGTTACTTTGGGAGATTAATTGTACAGGATAGCAAAGGTACCACCGCCTCCCACTATCTCTTTGGTTACCGCAAAACAATGGAGTAAGCTCATTTCCCAAACCAGGAAATTTTTTTTCCTGATGATCCGCCCCCAGGGCAAGAAGAAGACTGTGGCCACGACCTCTAAGCATGGCTCCTCTGCATGACAACAACAAATGGAAAAGGTTGTGGAGGAGTACGGGGACATCTTCACCTCACCCACAGGGGTGCCTCCACACTGTCAGGTCAAGCAGCCCATTGACCTGACCCCAGGTGCGCCGCTACCCAATGGACCGATATATAGGCACTCTGTTATGGAGAATGATGAAATCAAGAGGCAGATTCTGGAGTTGCTGCAGAAAGGTCACATCCAGCCAAGTTCATCGCCCTATGGGAGCCCGATTGTGTTGGTACAGAAGAAGGATGGGACTTGGAGACTTTGTATTGATTATCGGGCGCTGAACAAGATCACTGTCCGAAATAGGTACCCAATCCCACGGATTTATGACCTTCTAGACCACCTCAAAGGGGAAAAATATTTCAGCAAGATCGGCTTGAAGTCTGGGTATCACCAGGTACCAATCGAACCCTTTGATGTGTGGAAGATTGCCTTCAAAGTCAAGGAGGGCCTTTCCGAATGGCTCGTCATGCCTTTCGGATTGACAAATGCTCCCACAACCTTCATGAGGTTGATGGATGGCATCTTGCGTCTATTCACCAACTCATTTGTAGTGGTATACTTGGATGACATTCTGATCTTCAGCCAAACTTGGGAAGAGCACCTCCACCACATCCGAGAAGTCCTCCAAACACTGTAGCAACACAAGTTATGTGCCAATTTGGAGAAGTGCGCTTTTGGCATGACCCAAGTTCAATATCTGGGATACATTATTCATGAAAGGGGGGTGAATGTGGATCCAGCCAAGATCCAAGTCATTCGTGATTGGCTAGCCCCAACCACCCTAACAGAGCTTCGCAACTTTCTGGGTCCTACTAATTTCTACCATAGGTTTGTGTTGGGATTCTCTCATATCACTTGGCCCTTGAGTCAAGTCACCAAGGGAGGAGCGAAAAAAAAATTCTGTTGGTCAGAATTTCAATAGAAGGCGTTCGTAGAATTGAAACATCGCCTCTCATCTGCCCCAGTGCTCACATTACCAGACTTGCAACAACCATTTGAGATTGAGATAGATGCCTCTGACTATGCTATTGGGGCAGTTCTTACTCAACAGGGGCATCCAGTGGCATATCACAGTGAGACATTGTCCGACACAGTTCGAAAGTATCCCACTTATGACAAAGAAATGTATTCCATTATGCAGGCTTGTTGAAAATGGAAGCATTACATTTTGGGGAAGGAGACAATCATCCACACAGACCACTGACCCCTGCAGTTTGTATAGACACAAGGGAATTTGTAGAACGATCGCCATCAGAAGTGGTCCACATATCTACAACAATTTCATTTGAACATCAAGTACAAGAAGGGTAGCACCTATAATGTTGCAGACTGCCTCAACCGACCACTGATTGTGGCTATAACCACCATTCTAAACTCTTGTGGGCATGATACTTCTGATTGGCTGCTTCTCTATAAGAGCGATCCAGAATTTAGCTACACATACAAGGCACTCTTGGGGGGTATGCAAGTTCCAAATTTTCACCTCCAAGATGCAATATTATGTCACCTGGGACACTTTTGTGTTCCTTCAAGCGAGTGTGCCAAGATGATATGGGAAGCGCACTACAGTCAAGTTACTGGGAATTTTGGGGTCAAGAAAATAGTGGCAGTACTGCAGAAGTACTTTTATTGGCCAAACCTTTGACAGGATGTCGGGAAGTACATCAGATCCTGTACTTCTTGTGCCATTGCCAAATCGACCATCAAGAATCAAGGGCTCTATACTCCGCTACCTACCCCTAGTCAACCTTGGGAATCCATCTCCATGGATTACATGTCAAGCCTTCCTTCTACTAAGCATGGAAATGACTGTGTTTTCGTGGTCATCGACAGATTCTCAAAGATTTCCATTATGGCGGCCTGCAAGAAGAATATCATAGTAGAAGCCATTGCTAAACTCTTCTTTGAACGAGTGTGGGTGCACTTTGGGATCCCACAGTCTATCATATTAGATCACGATAGCAGGTTCCTCAGGGCATTTTGGTCCAGCCTCTGGTCAATGTTGGACACCAAGCTCACCAATTCCACATCTTTCCATCCCCAAATTGATGGCTAGAAAGAGGTTGTCAAGAGGATGATTGTACACATTCTGCGCATGTAAAATTCAAAGCATCCACGCACATGGGATGAGAGCCTTCCCTATGTACAACACATTTATAATCGAGCTCTCCACAGCTCAACCGGCCACAACCCCTTTCAGGTGGGCTTGGGATTCCAGCCACTATGTCCCATTGACCTAGCCATGCCATTTGCATCTACTCAGGTCGATTCAGATCATGTCCACTCTGAAGCTGAAAAAGCAAACAACTTCATCGAGCGCATTCAGCACATCCGCCAACAGTTTCATGACATATTGGACAGAGCCAATGCTAAGTACAAGCAATGACATGATCAACATCGGGTGCCACACAACTTCCAGGTGGGTGAAAAAGTGTGGTTGCATTTGCAGAAGGAGCGCCTCACTGGACCCCACCACAAGATTCGCCCGCTCCGATATGGGTCGTACACCATCACCAAGAATATAGGGAACAATGCCTTCGAGCTCAATATTCCACCATTCCTTGGTCTGCACCCAATGTTCAATGTAGACAACCTTCGTCCCTACTTCCCACCTCTATTGGACACCTCTGACATTACAGAAGAACTCACACCAAAAGAGTTAAACCCAGACAACATGTAACAGGCCACCACAGACTGTATCATGGACATGCAAATCAAGAACACTCGTCGACAGAAGATCCAACTCTATCGGGTTGTCAAAGCTGGCCAACTCTTGCACCAAGGCAAGTGGTTCACCAGGGACCAAGTTCAACAGAAGTTTCCTCATCTCATGGAAGAACTCAACGCAATGGGGAACATTGCTTCCTAATGGGGGAGGAATGATCCAGGTGGATATTGGTGGCCACCCACCTATTCCACTTGGGGCCGTACCATTGTCTCTTTCAATTTTTTCACAACTTACTATTTTTAGCATTTTTTTGGGTCCTAAACTTCTGGAGCCGTTTTGAAGCCCCAAATAGAGATATTATGTCGAAGTTACGTCCCCAGGAAGTTGAAACACCAATTTACCCAAACGGGGCCCATAGTTTTGGCGCTTCATCTCCTAGGGTTAGGTTTTTGGACGTTTAGAGTTCTCCATTGTTTCTCCATAATAAATAGGCCCTTGAGCCTCATTGTAACACAATTCATAGGTCTGTAGCCGCCACATATCTTCTCAGAGATTCGCTACTAGCACCCTAACTATTTTATTTCCATCATGTTTGTAAGCATATTTCTGTGATTTGATATCAATGAAATGAAGCCTTATTTCCACTGTATTTCTATGTTTATGGTTATCTCTGTATTTTGTTGCATTCCTGCATAAATCCGGATCATTGGTTAAGGGTAGGTTAGATTTTTACAAGTTCAAAGGTCATCATTAAGTTCAAATAAAGTATTTTAAAGGTCCATTCATGGTCAAATACTCATATTTTCCATTTAGGATTCATTCCATAAGGTTTCGGGTCAAAACTGTGCAATTAGCCAAGCATCCACATTTTCGTAGCACTGTTAGTTCAAAAAAGTTGATTTGCGCTACAAAAGTGCAGTTTCTTAACCGTCTTGTCATTTGAGCTGGAAATTGTCAGAATTCATTGGGAGTTGGTAGGTTAGTGGTATGATAGGTCAGTTAATGATGAGATTCAATGTACTTACCCTTACTACAGTCATCATTGTCATGATAGGGCATGAATGAGGCATAATTCAGTTATGAGATGACATTTCAAAATTCAAAATCTTGCTTAATTGGTCATATTCATTTCTCTTGCCTCCATTTGAATGTCTAATCTTTGAAGTGTCAAGCCAAACTTGTGGCTGTTTCATCCTAATCAAGCGAGGTTGTTTTATATATTCAAGCGAGGCTGATAGGTTTTTCTGAGAAGCGTGGCATAGGAAAAGAAAGTCCAAAGAGGGGTACATTGCTTAAGATATGAGCCTAAAAATATGAAGGCCATAATTGAAGACCAAATAGTGATGGAGGCATTCAACAGAGTAGGTTGTCTTCGGTTTTGTGAAAAGCTGCAGGGTTGCCACACACAGGTGTCTAAAGAATTTTCTTTGCACTTCAATGGAACAACTACCAAGGTTGGGATGTTAAATGTGCCAATTACACCATAGATTATTGCTTCTGTAATAGAAATACCAAGGGGCCAAGAAAATTGGTTCAAAGGTTTTAAATTTGATATGGAGCCATTTAAGGAATTGATGAAACCTGAATATGCAGATATGGACCTCAATAATGCAATCCCTAGAAGCTGCATTAAAGACACCTATGAAAACATGTTGTTCAACATTCAGAGATACTTTACATGTGAAGATAGATACCATAAGGTTTACACATCATTTCAAGCTTCTTCTACATTTCACAGGTAATATTTCACTAGCTTTTCCCTTTTATCTGCATAGGAGTCTTGCCAAAATGGTTGATAAAGTACAAGCCAAATCTGATGGTTGTGAAACATCTTTGTTTCATCATGGTTTGATGAAGTTATTGGTTTTGAATGAGCTTCAGAAAATAGGCAGGGAGTGGTCTTCCTTTTTTTTTATGAATGGTTTTGAGCTGGAAACCTTAACCCCAGCTAGACACCCTAAAACTAAAGGAACTCCTTCACCACCAGTAGTAGAGTCTAGTCAACCCGTGGTTGCAAAATCTAAGGAATTTGTAAAACTAAAGCCAAGGAAACAAGTTGAGAAAAAGATAGAGCAGACACAAATTATTGACACATCAAATCCATCACCTACAAAAAAGAAGTCAAAGAGTGTCAAAGAGACAAAACAGAAACGAGTTTCCAGCAAGAAGGAAATCAAAAGAGTGACAAGAAGCCAAGCAGTGGCATCAAAAGGAAAGACAGTTGTTTTAGTTTCAGAGGATAGCCCAGTGATTAAGGGAAATTTAGATGACATCCTTCATGCAATTGATATAGAGGAGACACCCATTGTGCAAGTTGAGTTCATTGGAGTAGATGAACACAAACAAAAAAAGGCTAAGCCAACAAATAAGCTTGAATTTGAGGGTAAAAATGAAGCCTTTATCTTTCAAGCAAGGAAACCTTTAACTAGGCATGCTAAGAAACTCAAGGAAGGCAGCAAGGAAGTCCAAGAACCTATTGAAACAGAAAAAATACCTGAAGAAGTGGTTGATCTCTCATCACCAACAGTAGAGCATGTAGCCAGCAGAATAATGAAGGGAAAAGAAGAAATGACAGAGTGTCAACATCTTGAGGAGAAATTGAGGTTAGAAAACCAAGAAATTTCTATGATGAGAAAGAGGGACAAAAAGCACAGTATTGAGAAAACAGAGTTCAAAAGAATGAAGGCACTGTGGGAAGGTCAAACTAGTTCTAGGTTTGAAACTCCAAGCAGTGCAGTACAATTTTTCACATGGACAGTTCGAGCCATAAAGGAAGCTAAATTTGTCAGAGTAATCAATAATCACTTGAGAGCCAGTAATAGAAGACTTAGAGATCAAGTGGAGGAATTGGAGCAGTAGCCGAAATTGACTCAGGATGAGTTAAAGAACAAAGGTGCAGAATGACAATCATTAAAAAGTCGAAAGCTAAATCAAGTGAAAATTAAGGAACCTCATGAAAACTGTGTTTTTCAGTTCATATGAATTTTTGATTTGATGAAACCAGTGTTATTTTGAGTTTTGGCACATTTTTGGTTTTCATTTTGAAAAAATTTGGACAAAACTGCTCACTCAGCAGTTTCGTAGCGCAAACTGTGTAAAAAGAGTGAAAAGTGCTACGAAATTGCTGTAGCAGTTTTTTTCACTCTTTCTCATAAATTTTTGAAGGGAAAAAGTATGAATTATGACTCGAAATTGCTAGGGAGGTTGTATTAAATGATAATGAAGATAATCTTGGAGGAAAGAAATCAAAATTTTGAAGAAGAAAGGGTAAAGGAGATGTGCTACGAAAAGCGCTACGAAACAATGTTGTTTTCATAGCACAGTCTATTTCAGCTCATTTTGAACAGTTTGATGATGGTTTTGGACAGCTAGGACTTAGGGAAGATTTTGGACAGGTGTTACTTCAGTTTCTAATAGAAAATAACCTCGAAGTGATGAGTTCATGATGGTCAGAGTGTCTCAAGAATATAAAGGACCCTATGCCTAGAAAATAGGGGAATATTTCCTAGTTTAATGGAGATCAGCATTATGGTCATAAAGTTTTGAAGCTTATCATTTGGATTCGACCATATGGGAATACAATTGGAAAATGATTTAATTTAGTTTAGATAAGGTTGTTATGAGTAGAGATAAGGAGTTTGAATCCTATTTGTAATAGGACTGTGTATTAGATTAGCAGTTGTCTTTTTGTAATAAATACCATGTCATATGGTTAGGCAATGTGTCAAGAGTCAAGAGTTCGATGTATCTAGCATAAAATAAGGTTATCTTATGTTGTAAATGATCTATAAAATATCAAGAAGTTGAATATGTTAAGGGTTGTACATTTTTATCAAAAGATTGTGTTTATTGTAAGTCACTGGTTTTCAGATAAATACAAAGATTTCTACTTAGCCAACTTTAGATTCATAAATAGTTCTAGTGTGTTCTTGTTACAATTACATCTTTTTACTATCCTATTGCAGTGGTGTTTGTTTATGTTACTCAGAATTCATCTTTGATGCTCTGACTTCCTATCTAGACAAATTGATTGTGTTTTTTACAGTTTCACATGTGTATCTCTTGACTAAAACTCTGATATGCCTCAACTTCCATGCTAAGTAGATTGATTGGTTTACTAAAACTATTTTGAATCCATAAGCCCAATGTGTATTTGCTGATGTGATTTTCAACCTAATTTTATCATCTATCTGATTATTACCCCACATAGAGTTAGCCATCTATATTTCTATCAAAAATCATTAACTCTTGAGAGAGCCCTCTCAGGTTGAGGAGGTTAAGCCTCAACCAAAAGATTGGTTTGAAACAGTTACATGAGATTGATTTGATTAGCAGCCTATCAGATCCAATTTTGTGATAACACCAACCAAGGCAAAAATTCTCTTCCTCCTCATATTTGGATGTTATTCCATATCTAATGTTCCTCCATATTTCTCCCTGCACCAAATTGGATCAAAGTCTTTCCCAAGTTGGAAATTTGTCCCTTCTATTTATAGAGTCCTAGTAGTTGTGCCAAGATTTTGGAAGTCTTGGGAGAGCTAGGCTCACTAGTTTTGAAGAGAAAATATTTTCTTAAACTCCTCTAAGCTCATCTCAACACCGAGTGAACCTAGAGAGGTAAAGTGGAATTGTTTCACCTTTCTGCATGCAAATATTTTTGAGCTCGTCCCTCAATGTCAATTTCCTGGTATCACTACCATTTTTGAATATCTCAGTGAGGGTCTTACACATAGCAAAGGGAGTCTCCTTTCCATGTAAATCCGAGACTATGTAGTCTCTCACACCGACCAGGACGATCCTCTTGGATTTTACGATATCCTTCTTCCACTGGGCTAACCATTGTGCATCTTATATTGTTGGATTTTTAATGTTAGTTTTGGTGTAATCTAGCACACCATTATCGTTAAGCACGTATTCCATCCTGTCCTTCCAGGCTATGAAATTCGAGGTTCCCTCAAGGACATACTCCAATCTCAATATGTTGAAAGAATTTTTTTTGCATGGAAGAAAACTACTTTAGTGAATCTACAAATTGAAATATCTAAAGGAGAAGATCTATTAGTTGGTTTCTAGTGTGATTTCTACTCTGAAACCATGTAGAAATTAATAGAAATTTTATACTACTGATAAAATCAAGAGATTACATACTTCCTCTACTATTCAGCAGAATGGAAATCACAATTTAGAAACACATGCAATGACATACAACCATGTAAACCACAATAAAATAATGATTTTACAAGGAAGCCCAACTGGGAAAAATCCCTCTATCGCTTCTCACAATCAGATGATAATGAGAAACTATTACAATGTCTTGCTTCAATCTTGAAGCACATTGTGCACTGTAAACTTGTTATCCTCCTAAATTTATTGGTCTAGCCAACACTTAGCCAATTCAAGGTCCCATCTTGCTCCTATTTCCTTGCACAATTCCTGAGGAAATTAACTCCTAAAAAATAGGAATTACCTCCTATTTTCTTGTGAAATTCCCAAGGAATGATTCACTTTCTTAATTGACAAGCCTGTACACTCAACTAGTATACAATTGATAATTAGAACGTGCCTTTTCCTCCACTCCATCTGGGCAATTCAAATTCCTTGCATGTATGGGATATTTTTAGCTGTTTGACTAGTTTAGATGAGAGATCATTGAGTTAATAATAATTATACTACTCAATTGACCTTAAACTAACTCAACTAGGTACTTGAGCTCAATTAATTGAGTCAAACTAAAAATAACTAAGCTAGATTGCTAAATTTTCGCAATGACTACATGCACAACTCTACTTCTAGCATATAACTTGAATTTACTGAGTAAACTAGTAGAAAAATCCATGTCACACAAGTTCACTACAATCCAAGTCATCCTGCTGATGTGGAAAATGTTATGTATATTTTATTAATTATTATTTAAATGTAGTTATCTTAGGTTTATTAATGTGGAAGGGCATGATCAACGATCATGCCTCTTCGCCAAGGGACACCATAAGGCTATATTTAAATCCTTGGTGATCCCCACTTGTAATCATCTCATCTTTTATCAATATTAATATATACTTATAAATTTTACCAAAGTTTTTACACTCCATTGGTATCGGAGCAGTCGCTCTTCAGGTTCTGTGTGATCATCCAGAATTAAGGAATTACAAGGAATTCCGAAATTGCTGATTTTTTTAAAATCGAGTGCTTGTGGCAGCATTTTAAAAAAAAAAAAATTAAAAATTTTTCCTCCCTCGAATTTTTTCCCTTTTTCCCCTCACATAGCACCCCCATTACCATTTCCGACCCCACTCACCCTTCCCCTTATCACTTCACCCATCCAAACCTCTTTCCCTCTCGGCCTCACTCCCCACACTACCTCACCCCTTCCCCCATACCGTGACCCATTACCCGACCCCTCCCCACGGCAACGTCACCCCCTCCCTATGCTCCTTAGCTCTCCCCTACCCACGGCCCTCGGCCGTCACTCACCTCACCCCCCTCACTCTCCCATTAACACCTTTTGCTCTTCCCACACTCCGCCCCCACCCTTCCCATACTTTGCCCCCCTGTCCCCACTCCTCTCTATTTCCCGTCACCTTCCCTCCCTCCCTCCCCGGCCCTCACCTTCCTCGCCCTCACCGTCGTCGCCCCATCCCCTACCCCTATACAACCGCCCCTTTCCCTTACCCCAGCCTCTCGGCCCTACCCCCTCACCTGCGACTACCCTCACCTCCGCCTGCACTCACGCTGCCCCTCACCCGCCTCCACTCATGCTGCCCCCTGTATGCCTCCCCTCACCCGACCTCTCACATCCAGACCCCCCCCCCCCCCTCCCCCCGCCTCACCACCCTCCTCTCTGCCCTCGACCCAACCCCTCTACTGATGCTCTTACATCCGCACCCCTCCTCTGCACTTACCACCCTCTCGGCCCTGTCATCGCTCCCTCGACCTCTCCCCGCCCCCCTCGACTCTCTCCCCACGGCCCACGTAGCAACCTCTACACTCATCCTTGCGCTCCCACCTCCCTACTCATGCCCCTTCCTGCGCTCCTTCCTCCCTACTCACGCCCCTTCCTCTATCACCTCGCCTTCCCCGCTATCCCCGATCTTGTGTTCCCTGTCGCCGTAGCCTCCCTTTCCCTGCGTCTTACCCCACGCCTTACCCGCCACCTCTTCTGCTCCCCAATTCCCCCGTCATCTCCCTGCTACATGTCATCACACCTAATTCTATATCTACGTCCATGTCCATTGGCATACACAATACCATGTCGCAGTCGTAGTTGCAGTCACGTTAATTAAATTTTAAACTAAAGAAGAGATACATTGTTATTTCCTTCACGGGCAAGCCATGAGCCACCGTTCAACGTTGTCTCCATTGACCCTTCAACCATTGTTTTTAGGAAATTGTCTTGGTGGTGTGAAAATTAAAATGTGAGTTGTGTGAAAATTAAAATGTGAGTTATATTTATAGTAATATATACAATAATTATATATACAAACGATAGTTATAATATAAATGAAATTTAATTAAAATTTTATATAAAATTTAATTAATTTAAATTGATTTTTTTTTTTTTAATTTAAATTAGTTTTTATAATATATATATATATATATATATATATATATATATATATATATATATATATAATTAATTAAAAAAAAGTACAGCTTTGAGGACAAAGCTTTTAAGGAATAGGGGATAAGCCCTAACAAGGAGTATGAGGAGTATGTTGTCATCAATCTTGATGGCCGGATTCCAGAAAAAATTGCTGGATCTCAAGAAACAGATCAATAATAATTCCAAAGACTTTGGAAAAAGATTAGTTGGTCTCGAAGGTACAGTTGTAGGAAACTCCAACAATATCAAAAAGGTTCATGATACGACAAATCGAATAGAAAGACACATGTGGCTAAATCATCACGAGGCCACAGAAAGTCATAGCGAAGCAATGAAAAAGATGACAGAACTATTTGATAAGATAAATGATAAGATAGATAAGATAAGTCAGACACAAAAACCAATGTTCTCGAATGTTGAACATAATCAACTGAACAATTCGGCTAATTCAGATCATAATCATGAATATAACATGTTTGAAAAAGAGAAATTAAATGAGGTTGAATTGGAAATCAGCTCACATGAAAGCTATAGTGTTGAAATACCTAGAAGCAGAGACTCTAAAATAAACCCTGAAAGTTATAGAGCCGAGAAACCAAGAGAAGAAAATGCAACTCAATCCACTAATAAAGCTAGTAATGCAGCAACAAAAGTTATTAAGAACTTTTATATAAATGAAAATCCAATGGCAGAAAAAGAAACAATGTAGGTAAAAGAGCCACATAAAGAATTGAACGTGACTGCTATCACAAATAAAACAACAGACATAGTCATTGAAAATGAAAGAAACCATGAAAATACAAATGCTTATAAATAGAAAAGTGTTTCATTTCGAGAATTGAAAGAAAAATGTGAAGAGACAAACACATTCGAAGCCACTGATACATCGCCAGAAGATATTGAGGCCTTTGATGATGAAGAAGACATGGTTGTTAAGAAGGAAGCGTTTGATGATGAGAAGTTGCATCAGACGACAATTTTTGGTAACTTACCTCTAAATCTAAAAAGGAACCATGAAGAATCACCATCAATACAAGGAATAGTTCAGACACACAAAAAAGTATTTCAAGACCTGCCAATGAAAATGTCTTCTAATAGGGAAATCAAACATCCAATAAAAGTCAAGACATGATTCGACCCTATCAATATCAAATCTTGTCACTCTCCGCATCACCAAAATATTGAACTCGAGAAGTTGCTCCACAATCTTCTTAAAATGTGGGAAGCAAGAGCTCGCCGCTTGAGAAACCCAGGCATTCGTCAACGTTGTCCATCATTATGTATGCTTTGAGGACAAAGCATCTTTAAGAGAGGGGAAATGTTATGTATATTTTATTAATTATTAGTTAAATATAGTTATCTTAGGTTTATTAATGTGGAAGGGCATGATCAACGATCATGCCTCTTCGCCAAGGGACACCATAAGGCTATATTTAAAGCCTTGGTGATCCCCACTTGTAATCATCTCATCTTTTATCAATATTAATATATACTTATAAAGTTTACCATAGTTTTTACACTCCATCTGGGCAATTCGAATTCCCTGCATGTATGGGATATTTTTAGCTGTTTGACTAGTTTAGATGAGAGATCATTGAGTTAATAATAATTCTACTACTCAATTGACCTTAAACTAACTCAACTAGGTACTTGAGCTCAATTAACTGAGTCAAACTAAAAATAACTAAACTAGATTGCTAAATTTTCGCAATGACTACATGCACAACTCTACTTCTAGCATATAACTTGAATTTACTGAGTAAACTAGTAGAAAAATCCATGTCACACAAGTTCACTACAATCCAAGTCATCCTGCTGATGTGAAAAATCAAATTACTAAAATTGACTATGGCACAAGTCAAATATAGCCTTTCTTGCTACAATTTCTAACAAACTTATTAGTGTTGTTAAGTTATTCCCCCTACATTATGTTGTTAGAAATGGCTAGATGGGATGGAACAATACCTCAAGCATTGATCCAGGTGGATATTGGTAGCCACTCGCTTATTCCACTTTGACCCCCAACATTGTTTTCTATCGGTTTCCTATTTTTAACACAATTTTATATTTTCACAAATTTCTATTTTTTGCATTTTTCGGGTCCTGAAATTTTGGAGTTGTTTTCAGGCCCTAAAGGAAGTTTTTTGGGTAAATTAGAAATGATTTATGTTTGTAGTTGAAAGTTTTTGTCCTTGGATAGATCCTTCTAACGGGCTATCGTGTCTGCCAAACGAATATCATATATCAAAGTTACAACCCTCGGAAGTTGATATTCCAACTAACTCCATCAACGTACATACCTTTTGGTGCTTCGTCTTCGAGGGTTATGTTTTTGGATGTTTAGGGTTTCTCATTGTTTATTCATGAAGAAAATACCTATGTGGCTCTCTTCTAAGAGATAAGCTACATTCTCTAGAGATAGTTTTATTTCATTCTACATGCAAATAATTTTCAACATTTGTTATTTATTAATTGAAGTTCATTTTCACTTTATATTTGTGTTTATGTTTTAAATATGTATTTCATTCCGTTCCTTCATAATTTTGGATTAATGGTATCTGTCAGCACTCCGTAATTCCTCTATGATGAAGGGAGGAACCCAAGGGTAACCACAAACCACTTTGAAACTGGAATCTAGCCCTTCCAGCTTCAGAGAGGGCTCTCTCTGTCCAAATTTTCAGTCACTTAAGTCTTAGGCTAGGTATGGATATCAGAGGGGAATAGGTTTTAACAATTTGATGGAAGGGAAGAAGGAAAATCCATTGGGTATAGATTCATATTGATTTGATTGATTTTCCAGTGACATGATGAAGATATGAGGGATATTTTGACAGGGGTAAGGTACGAAGTCCTTTTGGTGTTTTCAATTTAAAATCGTTGTAGAAGGGTGAGAAAAGGAATGGCGGACAAATGACATATAAATCATCTAACTGAAGGATGAATTCTAAATGTCATTGAAGAAGAAAAACATTAATTTTTCAGTAAGTTACAACAATGAACTTTGACAGTGAGTTTTGAGATAAATCCTTGCTTAACCAAACCTAAAGACATATATTCAAAGCATGATGATAACAAATAGAAAACTTACAACACAAGGAAGCACATCACCATTAGAAACTGACACATGAATCACTGTAAAATCACACCTTTGTCTTCTTCATTCATTGTAAAAAAATGTCATAAAAGTACAGTGCATAGTGTTTATTCTTATAACCATGACCAACCCTTTGCTTCATCAAAATTACATCATAAATAGATCAAAACAAGTTGTTCCTACCTTTAGGAACTGAATTCACCAAAAATATTCCAGTTTCTTCCTTCAACAACGAATATAGAACTTCTTTAGAAACTGGGAAACTATTTTGACCAAGGATTTTTCAAAAAATTTACATTAAATACGATACCAAAAAAAAATTCAAAGCTCCTAACTACCTTAAGAAAATTACCATGACCATAAAAAATAATTAAATGAACTTTAGATACAATTTTTTCAGTCAAAGAGTTGACTGTGTGGAAGCGCAGTGCAGGCGTTGCACTACTTCCCACTTCAGCAGAAACACAACACAAAAGCGCAGCGAGTTGATGGTTTGACTAGTCCTTGCCACTTTTTGAGCCTCTAATTGAGTCATGCATGTAGAAAATAACTTGCACATCATCAACTTCCCTTGAAAATCCTCTTTTCATTCAACAAACCTTCCATGCTCAATGTAATGTCCCTAATTTGCCTTAGCTAAGAGGAGACATTAAATTTTGATTTAATTTATGTTTTATGAATAAATGAATAAAGGAGGACATGTAAAACTCCTAATAAATCAATGCCCATGTGAACAAAGACAAATATGGGCTATGTAAATAATCACTTGCAGGTGTGAAAGAGGGTTGAGCCAAAGATTGGGTCCACCTTGACCAAATCAACTGTGATGTCTAGGTTCAATTCTAGAAGGGAGCTTCTAATGTGAAAAGGACCAACTCATCCAAGTGGTTTAGGGTTTGCAGAGGCTTTCTCATGTTATAAAAAAAGGAGGAGAACAACATGAAGAGGTTGTTGATGAATTATATTTCTGAGGTATTTGTTTGCTTAGACAAATACCAGTCTCTGCTGTTTAGTGGAGGATTGTGATTGGAATTCCTTTTTAGGAGTTTCATCTCTTCCCATGAGGTTCATTGGAGGAGTTCTTTGCTGAAGTTGGCCACTATCTGGTTTGAGACCAAGCTCTATCTTTCATGAGCAGCGCTGGCCCATTGAGGGTTTTGCAGCTGCTATCTTTTGTAGCAAGTGGTGTTCTAGATCTGCTTAGATCTAGCTTGTTTTGAGAGGCTTTCTCTATTAGAGTGTGTTCTTCAGCCTCAAAAGAGTTATCTGATCCATATTATGTATCAGATCTACAATTTCATTTAGTTTATTCATTCTCATTCACCCTTAGTGCAATTTCTCCTCAATACTGCATTATTTGTGTAAGAGGGTTTCTTGTTTCAGCTTAATAATCAGATTGGAGGAGATCTCTTGGTGTTATGCTTGCCTTCCCTTGGTGATCCATGGATTGGGTGGTTGATCCATGTCTCTGTGGATCCGATCTTTTCAGTAATAAATTTTATCTTCAGAAATTTCTGGGTTTTCTGCAGCACTGTAATTTGTAATTCAGATCTACGCCTATTCATGCAATATTTTGATGTAACTCCAAAGGGACATTGTTATTAAAGTCTTATAGCTTCCAGATATGTATTAGATATGATGTTTTACCTATGTATTTGGAATATATCTGAAGTATAATGTACAGTAGCTAAATCATCTGAAAAATAACGCTGTACCTTCTTGTTGTAGTTCAATACATTGTTGAAACACCTTTTTCTAAGGGATTTATTCATTAAATTCTCTGTCTTTTCATGTAAATTGTATGGGAAATGTCTCTGATCTAATTCATCAATGTTCAGACCCTACAACAGCTAAAATCTTCAGCCAATTATGCTCTCATGCTTCAGTAAAATTCTGCAGTAAGTAAGTCATGGGGAATCGGGGTTTTTAAGCCTAGTTTGAGAAGAAGAAACTGTTTAACTGAGTTAGGATTATTTTTTTGAGCCAAAATTCGGAGAATAGGTCCCTCATGACCTAAGATAACATATAAAACCACCCACCTCCTCTTTTTTTACGCATATCTATGAATTTATGTGTTTTGGGGTCAAAATCACTACTTTTCCCCCATCTTTGTGAAGAGAATTAACCTTGTTTCTTGCTGTTGTATATAAATTTTATGCTGAAGTGTTTTCAGACCCATATCAGAGCTTTTATTTTTCTACTACTCCAATACAGTGTTTAAGTTATTGCAGCCCCTTCCATTGGATGGCTTTTGACTAGTCTTGACTGTGGGAGACTTGTATAAGGCCTTAGAACTTATTTGTTTTTGCTCAAATTCATTGTATAAGTCCCTCACAGCCAAAATAATGGGAACCCAGCTCTGAAATTCCTTATTTATGCAGATTTTAGCTTATACAGCGTCCCTCTTGAGCCCATTGTTGCATTTCCTGAATTGGAGTTTTTGTCCACTCCTCATCTACTTGGTTTTTGCTCCTCTTTGGTTCCTCAACTTAGATCTACTGATATAAGGACCCCAAGGGAAGAAAAATCCTAAGGAGTGTGTTAACATCCTTTCTTGATGTGTTATCCCTGTACTTTATAGACAGAGTCTAGATTGGGCCAGGTAGCCTCCGGATCTCACCCTCTCTTTAGAGGTGAAATATCCGGTAAAAGCCCCTCTAGTCCATCTCTGGTTTAGAATTTATGGGTGTGTTTTCCATATTGCTGTGAATTCATAGAGGAATATCTTAAGATATTCCCTACTGTGCCTATTTTTCCCATTTGGAACATTACAGTGGCATCAGAGCATGATCTCTGGCTCAGCCTGTGAGATCAAGCTATTACAGAAGCACTGAGAAGAAGCAGGAAGCAGAAAGTAGAGAACATAAGATGGAGAGGATGAGATTACTCTCATCCATTTTCAGAAAAAATAAGAGCCTCTCCAAGGAGGTTCAATCGAAGGAAGGAGGGAGATGCAATGAAGCCCCAAGAGGGTTTCAAGGGGAAGAAGGAGAGCATGCACTTCCTGCTTTCCTAAAGACAATGAAAGGTGGGAGAAGGAGGAGTCCTCTTCTCCATTTGAAGAACCTTGTACCAGCACTGTCCTACCCATGAGGGAACAACTATTTATAGCAACAGTTGGACCAGCCAACACATGGGAAGGAGAGACTCTTATAGACATGCAAGTTGTTTCAAAGGCTCCCAAGGAACACCTCACTGATGAGGGGAAACATGCAAGCACAACGTTGTGCCACTATGGGTTGTCACCCTTAGTGAGCAACATGCAGCAGGAGGTGTGTAGGTGCAAGGTATTGGGAGGTATCAAGTGGAATGTGCCACCTCCTCATGATGTTTGGTTCTCTATACACTTGGATTCTTTTGGATCCAATGGATTGATTGGTGAGAGGTCTTCCCACAAAGATCTCCAAAGGTTTACATCTCAACTTCCCATGAGGTGTAAAGGGGAAAGATTGCTTGAGGAATTTCGTAGTCCTCACTGGGAAGATACCCATGGAAAGAATGGTTGGGGGCAACCCTACTTGGATGAAGAAGGATGGGTAGAAAGCAAGAGGCTTGTGAGCCACTTGCAAATCTATGATACAGACCAGCAAGAAGCATGGCTGCGCTGGTTGCTTTTGGGTGAGTATGGTCACTACCCAAAAATTTCTACTTCCTTATCTCATGCCTTAAGCTTCAATGATGGGATGCATAAGAAGAAGGCATGGGTGTTGTGGCAATTAAGAAGAGAGGTTGGACATTACATGTTGAATCCTATGTCCATATATTTTATTTTGTTTAAGGTATGTATCATGTGCTCACATGTATTTATGTTTGAGATATATTTCATGAATGAACATTGTTTAGGGAGGAAGGATGAATTCCCCATGGGAGCTGATTTGCACTATGTTGATGAGGCATCTCACATGTCTATCATTATTTTATTGCTCCATGATCTACATTTTGATAAGGCAAGGATGCAGCAAGGGTCCTTGTTGCTATGGCTATTGTTGAGAGAGCATGGGCTGAAATTTCTCCATACTCATCATGATGTTTTAGAAGGAAAGTATGGCACCATGTCTACTTATTTTGATCATGTATAGCTGATATATATTGCTATTTACTGCCACATAGTAAAAGGGAACTTATGCCCAACTACCACATTGCTGAAGGGCAACTTTCCACATGACACCTTTGGCATAAAGGAGGTCAAAAAGAAGGAATTCTATTTCAGCCAACCCTTTTCTATGAGGCTCAACAATATCAACTTGAAGAGCTATTGTTGTGGGGGCCTTGAATAAGAGCTACATCATCATTGCCAAAGATGCATGAAACATTCAAAAATGGAGCAGCCACATGAGTCTTTGAAAGATTTGAATCAGCTCACTCTTTCTTCTTTGGAAGGAGAAAGTAGATCCATGCACCACCCCTTCGATTGGGAGAAGCTACATCAGCACTTGCAAGAGTGCATCGGTTATGAGGAGTTGGAGCAGCCAAGGGACTCTATGAAAGAGTCATTCCAGCCACCTCTTCCTACTCTTGAAGGAGGAGAAATACCCATGCACAACCCCATGAGTATGAAAGTCTTGTATGGTAAGAAATCTGATCTTGTGGAGCAAGTATATTTTTCTGATTTGGCACATTCTCTTACCATATGTATGCAAGCCATGGCTCCTACAAGGATCAATATTACATGTAGATCTCATGGCAAATATGGGGCCAATAAAAACTCCAAAGCTGGCCACTCCCTTGAGATGCAAAGGGAGATTGTTTACCATGATGGGTGCTTTCCAAAAGCACCTAATGAGAGTTTCACTTTCAGCCATGTCAAGGTGGCTTATGCAGCAAATATGTGGTGGGAGTACCACCTATCACATTCAGATCTACTTAGAACAAGGAGTGTACTACGCTGGTACCTTATGTGGGATTGTGACCCACCTCCTCATGTGCAAATTTCAGTTTGCCTTTATGTAATTTTGCTACCATACATAGATGACATATTGGTTTTGTTTATGGGTATGTATGGGCAAAAATTAAGTAGCGTACATGTACCACATGGAATGTAACTTTATCTAGTACTTCATGATACATGTTTCAGATGTGACATTGGTTCACCCATGTTTATTTCTGTTGAGTTTTACACTCCTGAAGGGGCAGACTATGAACCTATCATGCTAGCATTGGAGGATCAATTTTTGATGTATTGCCTTGGTGAACACTTCATGATGAGATCTTGATTCTTGATGGTGTCATCAATGGAGAAGGAGAAGAAACATAGCTCTTACCCTACCAGTTGCTTGAGGACAAGCAACATTTTAAGGGAGAGGACTGTAATGTCCCTACTTAGCCTTAGCTAAGAGGAGACATTAAATTTTGATTTAATTTATGTTTTATGAATAATTGAATAAAGGAGGACATGTAAAACTCCTAATAAATCAATGCCCATGTGAAAAAATACAAATCTGGGCTATGTAAATAATCACTTGCAGGTGTGAAAGAGGGTTGAGCCAAAGACTGGATCCACCTTGACCAAATCAACTGCGCTGTCTAAGTTCAATGCATCTCCAAGAGGGACTGCGCAGTTCTAGAAGGGAGCTTCTAATGTGAAAAGGACCAACTCATCCAAGTGGTTTAGGTTTTGCAAAGGCTTTGTCATGTTATAAAAGAAGGAGGAGAACAACATGAAGAGGTTGTTGATGAATTATATTTCTGAAGTATTTGTCTACTTAGACAAATACCATTCTTTGTTGTTTAGTGGAGGATTGTGATTGGAATTCCTGTTTAGGAGTTTCATCTCTTCCCATGAGGTTCATTGGAGGAGTTATTTGCTGAATTTGGCCACTATCTGATTTGAGACCAAGCTCTATCTTTAATGAGCAACGCTGGCCCATTGAGGGTTTTGCAGCTGCTATCTTTTGTAGCAAGTGGTGTTCTAGATCTGCTTAGATCTAGCTTGTTTTGAGAGGCTTTCTCTATTGGAGTGTGTTCTTCAGCCTCCAAAGAGTTAGATGATCCATATTATGTATTAGATCTACAATTTCATTCAGTTTATTCAGTCTCATTCACCCTCAGCGCAGTTTCTCCTCAATACTGCATTATTTGTGTTAGAGGGTTTCTTGTTTCAGCTTAATAATCAGATTGGAGGAGATCTCTTGGTGTTAGGCTTGCCTTCCCTTGGTGATCCGTGGATTGGGTGGCTGATCCATGTCTCCATGGATCAGATCTTTTCAGTAATAAATTTTATCTTCAGAAATTTCTGGGTTTTCTTCAACACTGTAATTTGTAATTCAGATCTACGTCTATTCATGCAATATTTTGATGTAACTCCAAAGGGAAAAAGTTCTTAAAGTATTATAGCTTCCAGATCTGTATTATATATGATGTTTTACCTATGTATTTGGAATATATATGAAGTATAATGTAAAATAGCTGAATCACCTGAAAATAACGATGTACCTTCTTGTTGCAGTTTAATACATTGTTGCAACCCCTTTTTCTAAGGGATTTCTTCATTAAATTATCTGTATTTTCATGTAAATTGTATGGGAAATGTCTCTGATATGATTCATCAATTTTCAGACCCTACAGCAGCTAAAATATTCAGCCAAGTACGCTCTCATGCTTCAGTAAAATTCTGCAGTAAGTAAGTCATGGGGAATCAGGGTTTTTAAGCCTAGTTTGAGAAGAAGAAACTGTTTAACTGAGCTAGGATTACTTTTTTGAGCCCAAATTCGGAGAATAGGTCCCTCATGACCTAATATAACATATAAAACCATCCCCCTCCTATTTTTTTACTCAGATCTATGAATTTATGCGTTTTGGGGTCAAAATCACTGCTTTCCCCCCATCTTTGTGAAGAGAATTAACCTTTTTTCTTGCTGTTGTATATAAATTTTCTGCTGAAGTGTTTTCAGACCCATATCAGAGCTTTTAGTTTGCTTCTACTCCAATACAGTGTTTAAGTTACTGCAGCCCCTTCCGTTGGATGGCTTTTGACTAGTCTTGACTGTGGGAGACTTGTATAAGGCCTTAGCACTTATTTTTTTCTGCTCAAATTCATTGTATGAGTCCCTCACAGCCCAAAGAATGGGAACCCAGCTCTGAAATTCCTTATTTATGCAGATTTTAGCTTATACAACGTCCCTCTTGAGCCCATTACTGCATTTCCTGAATTGGTGTTTTTGGCCACTCATCTACTTGGTTTTTGCTCCTCTTTGGTTCCTCAACTTAGATCTACTGATATAAGGACTCCAAGGGCAGAAAAATCCTAAGGAGTGTGTTAACATCCCTTCTTGATGTGTTATCCCTGTACTCTATAGACAGAGTCTAGATCAGGCCAGGTAGCCTCCGGATCTCACCCTTTCTTTAGAGGTGAAATGTCTGGTAAAAGCCCCTCTAGTCCATCTCTGGTTTAGAAGTTGCGGGTGTGTTTTCCATACTGCTGTCAATCCATAGAGGAATATCTTAATATATTCCCTACTATGCCTATTTTTCCCATTTGGAACATTACACTCAAAAACTTCACCTACATTAAAAAAGTGCAGCACTTATGTGAAAGTGCAACGAAATCCTACCTTCAAAACCTGCTGATGATGTTGAAAATCTCATAAGCCCTTTTCAATCTCACATACACTAACAATATTCTAAAACTTCATAATTCTATCAAACCCTAACGCCTTGTCAAAAGTGCAACATTTTTTTGTGAACTTCTCCCTTTGAAAAGAGTTTCATAAGTTTCAAAAATCCGCCCAACTGTGTTCCGAGAAGGACTTCCTACAAAATATAAACCTCTCAACCTTCTGATGCAACTTCATTCAACTAGTAGACTTTGGAAAAAAGGAGAAAAAGAAAATATTTTCGTTACTTGTTCAAAACTTTAGACTTTAGTTGCCTCAACCAGTAGATCAAGTTTTCCTCTGTCTTTCCCTTCTTTTTCTTGCAATACCTCCCACAATTTTTGTTTATCATCCCTTGGATCTTTTCTCAAGGTTAGATTTTTTCTACAGATGCTTTTGAGCTGCCTGTGTAAGGGCAAAGTTATTTTCAACATGTACTTAGCATTTAACAATGTTGGCTCAGAGATGTTTAAGTGGTCATGTATTTTCTTTTTGGCCCTTTCATCCTACTTTTTAAGTCTGGTGATTTCATTTTGAGCCTTTTTCAATTGATTCCTCAACCTATGAAAAGTATGCTACCCTTCATTTAACTCATATTTCTTTCCTTCTTGCCTTGATTCTTCTTTGTGTAGCTGCAATTTCCTGGGCGAAGACCTAGTCACGGGAATCTTTACTGATGAAGCCTCTAACTCCTAATATTCTCTGTCATTACCTTCTCTTTACTTTTGGATTTAGTGATGGATGAAGTCGTCTTTATCACTAGTTCTATCATCAACCTTGGATGTCTTCTCTAGAGTAGGATTCTTCTTTAACTCCCTATTTTCATGCTATAGTTGGGCAATGACCAAGTGTGCCTTCTTCAACTGTTCTTGCAATTCTAAGAGCCTCTTATCCTTATCATCTGGAAGAACATCTTCTTGTTGGTTGTTTAGGAATTTGTTCCAAAGGAAATTTATTTTCAGCAGCTCTAGTGAGTGGCTTCTTGGGAACTTTCACTACCTCAGGAGAAAAGTGAAGTTTTTTACCCTTTTTCTTTTCTGATGGGTCATTTGAAACTGATGGCCTTTTACCTGAGCTCTCAACTGGTGATTACACATCCCTTGCCACAGATGAAGGTGTATCATTTTTACCCAAAGGGTTATTTGGTAACTCAACTGCCAACTTTGATGAATCTAAGAATTCTTGCCATGATTGTTTTTTTTTTTAATTGTTATTTTTAATTTTTATTTTATTTATTTGTTTATTTTATTTTATTTTTATATTTTAATTTATTATTTATTATTTTAATTAATTAATTAATTGATTTCAGTTCTTCTACCACCAACAACTTAGTCAAAGAGAAATGGAAAATACTAGGCTCTACTTGAGTCTTTTTCCCCTGAACTTTATCTGCCATTTTACTATTGCTTTTGAACAAATAGAAAGGAAGACTCAGAGGGATTTTACCTATGAAATGCATCAACAATATGATATGATGTTGATAAACTCTTCCAAATTTACCTTCACAAGTGAAGTATCTCTAGATGACCTTAAGAAGCTTGTTGTAGGGTTAAAGCAAGTACTCGCTTCGCAAAATAGCCCCATATTCCTTATTTCTATACTATGGCTTCAAGAAATCCTTATAATTGACTGTGTCTAAAGGCATGCCCTTGAAACATTGTTCTCCTTGTAGAGGGATTTTTGTAGCTGGTGAAATGGTAACATATGACACTAGAAAACTCAATTCTCTAACCTTAACATCTAACCCAATGAAGTTTAATGAAAATTCCTTGGTCAACTGAACACTATAACCCTAAATTTTCTCACAAAACCTTATGTAACCAATTTGTGCAAATGCAACCCTAATTGTTGGATCTGAGTTTATCAAGTCAAGGTATTGAGGCTCAAACCTAACTATATCTCCTCCTTTGTGCTTCTTTTTTTCTGGAGTTGTCACAACTCACTACAAAGATGAATTCTAGGGTTTTTCAATGCAAATTTCAATGTTTGGCAACTAATGCAATAATAATGTAGAAATTAAGGAATTAGGGTTTTATAAGAGAGATTTATGGAAAATTTAGAATGAAAATCCCTATATCAACAAAATCAGTCAGAAAAACTCAATTTTAAGACCCAGATGCACCAAATTTTTTTTTCACCTATAGTGGAAATTTCAAAAACACAGAAGCAACAAGAAAGCACAACGCACGAGGAAAACAACTTTCTTGTTGTTTTAGAGCAACAACATAAGTCTGTTGAAACTCCATACCATTAACATATAATTTTAAAACTCTAGGATATAGGTGGCAAGCAGAGTTTAGAACTATTTATGTTGAAATGGCAACAAGGAATGACACCCATGGGGCTTCTCATTTAATTTTCCCTTAATTAAATTGGAAGAGAAATTGTAATTCCATCACATGACAACTTGTATTAGTTAACTGAGTCAGGAAGACTTAGTTAGCTTATTAAATTTGAGTTGAGGGTCTAAGAGGAGGCATGTAGAGTTCTCCCATGATTTAAGGGGGTCCAGTTACATTTATTTGTGAGTTGTAATTAGTTAACTCAATTAATTGAGTTAAAAACAATTTAACTAGTTCTAACTGAGAGATGAGAAAGTGATAGGTCCAGTGGATTAAATTTTATTTAATTCACAATTGGTGATCAATCAGTTAACTGATAATTCACTATAATAGTTGTTGCATGCCAGTTCTAAGGAAGGCCCAGTTGAGATTGGGGTTAAAGGGAAGATAACTAATATTTGTATAATGAGAAAATTGTATAGGTCATGCATGAGGTCACCAGCAAGGCTTAGATTAATTGCAAAATCAAATCCAAGGAATTTCTTAATCAACAGAGCCACAATTTCTCTAGGAATGCGTAAGCAAGGTTGGGAATACAAGCGCTGAGAATTGGTTAAGTATTGGACCGATTTTGCTTAGATCAGAGTGAGACAGTGAAAAAAGAACATAGGTTTCTCAGTGAGAGGAATATCATTGTATTGTTTCATGATATTGACTTTATGCAATATATAGATAGCGGGGTTTTGAGAATTTGTTTTACCCAGATACATCTTGTGTTGTGCGATTGATAATTTCTTTCTCTTACTTGTAATGTGATAGTGCGATTGAATTTGGTTTCTACAAATTCTAGAAGGATTCAATATTTTGTTTTAGTACATTACAAGATTAGATTGAATCCCTTGGATATATTTTCTACATGGAATTAGAGTGCCATGAATCACAATAGAAAATAGGAAATCGATTTTGTTTTGAACATGTACATCAAATTTGTAGATTTATTCTTCGAAACCAGCAACATATCAAGATGTCTTTCAATGGCTTGAGACTCGAATATGCACTTGAGGGAAATTCGAATTACATAGCATGGAAGGGCATGATGGAGGCATTGTTGGAGGACAAGAAAATGAAGGCATTCATAGACAGTGATATTCCTCAGCCCACAACAATAGATGCTCAACTTCTTGATGTGTTGTGGCTCATTTGTATTTACCTTTGAAATATTTTTCAAAACACCAAAAAAGCATATATGATAGGAAATGTAAAATTTTATGTGACATAGAAGAATTTTGATTTATATATTGGTACATTAACATTACGTGATGAGATGTGAAGGTGGGTCGAGTCGGTAGCATTCACGTGCAGAACAATTCAAGAGCCGCACCGATGGGCATGTTCAGAACATTGCACGCCGAATAGGGTCGAGTCGGGCTCATTCGCAAGCTCAGGAGGGACCATCGTGGTAGAACACCGGATAAGCTCAGGGGGGTTACACTGTGGAGCAAACAAACTAATTTCCCAAAGGCGGATAAAGGGTGCATTTCCCTTAAACACTTAAGAGTTTTGGAGGAGGCGCAAAGGGAAAAACGGATGGTCAGGATCAAAGTGCAGAACTGGAGTGGAGAGATAGATGACGGAGATTAAATTTCAAACCGCAAATCACAAGTTTCAAAGGATAGGTGCGGCGGGTAAGTGATAAAGTCGTTGAAGTGTGACATGCGATGCCAAGTGGGACCCGATTGCATAGCGCACACCGCAGGTTTAAAATATAAGTGTTAAGGAAAAGGTTAAAGTCAAAAAAATGTGAAGTGTGACATGGCAAGCTGACATGGAAGACGACGTGACCCTGGCCCGCATACCGCACAACGCAAGTTTTAAAAGTTAAGGGCGAAGGGTAAGTGTTATAATTGCTGAAGTGTGATGTGCGATGCGGTGGGGCCCGATCGCAAATTGCGAATCACAAGTTTTAAAGGATCACCACGGGAGGTAAGTGATAAGGTCGTCGAAGTGCGATGTGTGATGCCAGGTGGGACCTAATCGCATAGCGCACATCACAAGTTTTAAAAGATAAACGCTAAGGAAAAGTTAAAGATAAGGAAATGCGAAGTGCGATGTTGGCATAGATGCGATGTGGTTCCAAGATGAAATCTAAAGGATTTCAAGTCCAGGCTTATGCAGTTATGTGCCATTTTATGAATAAATAGGTAAAACGTGGCAGAAAAACTTGGGTAAGTGACTCGATGAAGATCAAAGGAGAGGAGGCAGAGTCGGGTAGCAGGTGATAAGATTGACAACATTTGAAGCACAGGGGCATAGGCAAGGTCGGGCACTGAGGTGTCATTACAGAGTTGTGCAGTCGCTGCATCATAACTAGAAAAGACACCTCAGCACTTCGAGAGGATGCATCAACAACATCAGATTCAACAAAACGAACAATATTTCCAGTTTTAATTTGGTTTCTCAAGTATGATTGCAGAAGTGATCTTAACAGTTTAGGTATTCAAATAGTTTTAATAATTTCAGGAGTTACGAACCACTGTGATGTATTTAAGTAGATAGAAATAAATAAAAGAGGTTGCGAGTTTTGGACCTTTGGAGGATTGTTAATTTGGTACTGAATTTTCTAAGAAATAAATGAAAGAAGACCAAGTTTCCTGCAGTTGTTGATGTTGATATGTCTTTCCAGTTTCGCTCTATGTTTATTCCGCTTTGAATTAAGTGAAGTAATGTAGCAACCGATCTCTTAATTACATCTGTGAGTAAAAGTTAAACAACCTTAATTTGTGCTCCTTCACCTCATCTCTTCTTTCTTCACAAAATCCTAATGGAACTTTAAAGTAATAGATTCTGTGTTTGCAACATATTATTTCGAGTTTCCTCATCTCTATGAATTTCCTCTGAAACTCAAAAGTCATAGATTTTGTTTCTTAGCATATCACTTCAAGTTTCCTTTATAGTTCTTCTTTTCATTTCATTCGGATATCAGCAGTTTATGGCATCGTGAAGGCTTTCATTATATCAAATTATTGAGTGTATTAAAAAATTAGATTTCAAAAGTGTTAAGCAGAGGTCATTTGATATTATAATTGTGACATACATTTACCTTAATGTCTTAAGCACTGATTCCTTCCCACAACCAAGGGGTTGTTTCTTAAGATAAACAAATTTCTGGTGCCGTTGTCGGGGACGAAGAAACGAAATTTATTTTCCCTGGGTTTTTCACATTATTTCCTCTGGTTTTTTAGTGAGGAGGAAATATTCGGTTGTGTTTGTTATTTTCAAAATTTTGGCTTTCAAGAGGCCTCACACGAGGTAAGATACCTCACAGTGGATAGTTCCTGCTTTGCCAGATCTAGAAATATTGGTTTCTAAAAAGGCTCAGAAACCCGAAACTCCTTCAATACCTAATCCTGCATTTCCTGCTCCTGGTAGCAATTCTCATAACCCTTTGTTTGAATATATTTCCAAGGAACTCCCTTTCTTGGAACAAGATACTCCTTCCACACCCATTTATTTTCAAGAACCTCAGTTAGAATAACATTCTTTCGAGTCTGTTTCTTTTACCTCCACTCAAGCTCAACCAAATATAGTTGTTGGCCCCTCTTCTATTGTCCATCAGCCCACCCCCATATCAGTTTTTCCTCCACTTTCATTCACTTTCACAACAATTTCATCAACCTCAACCACCCAAGGAGCAGTTAACCAAGTTGTTAATATGGCATCACCAACTTTCTTAATGGATAGATATGCAACATTAAATCTTCCATAATCAATGAATTCCATGCCTCAAGAATACCTCAAATTACTTCCTTGTTTCGCTGGAGAAGATGAAGTAACTGCGGAACAACATTTACCCTTGTTTTTCACTTTTGCTCAGAATTTAAAAGTAGAACATCTTGATGTTGTGATGAGACTATTTGTGCAGTCTCTAAGTGGAGAGGCTAGGAAATGGTTCAAAGGTTTACCAAATGATTCCATAAATGACTGGGAAGAGTTAGAAACTGAATTCACCTAGATATGGGGAGAGAAGAGAGATCATGGTTACTCATTGACAAAGTTTAATGCAATTAAAAGAAATCCTATTGAAAAAAATTCTGAGTTTGTAAAAAGATTCAACTAATTGTCCAATAGTTTACATATAGAGATGAAGCCCCCCCCTCTAGGAGCAAAGGTAGTTTTTGTTGGGGCTTTTGAAGCTGATTTTAGCTTTACATTGAGAGAGATAAGAGCCCCTACTCTTGAGAAGATACAGAAATATGCTTTAGAGATTGAAGCTAATATGACTGCAGCTGGAAAGGCAAAAGGGAAATAGCTGGTCCTGTAGAAATTATACAACATGCATGTATATATTGAATTCACCTGATCTAAAAATATGCTAAAGTTAAATACTAAATCACTTCTACAAATATTTTGTGGAATTAAAAACAACACAATTTCCAATCGCATGAAGCAAAGAAGAATAGATCAAAACCACAACAACAAATATTCTTGGGGAAAGCTCACTGCTCAAAACCCCTATATCATATATTGTATATTCCACAAGGAATCATGAAACAATTACATTAAAAACTCTTCTTAAAAGAGCCCTCAATACATCAGCTAATTGTCTCACACTGTCATACAAAAATTGGTAAGTTCCTTAGCCAATTTACTGCCTCCAGATAGCTTGCCTTGCTCATGCAGTTCCTGATGAATGCAATCCTTAATAAAAATAATTCCTACCTTCCTCAACTACGCTAAGTATCATGGGCATCCTGTGGTGTTATAACTACACTTGGGTAGCATGCTAATATCAAAAATGATAGTTACACTTCCCTTTCACCTAGAACTCAACTGGGTCTCCACTGGATCTTACATGCATGCATTTAATAATAGTAAAAACATCAGTTGCATGTGAGATCACTACATGTGAATTAATTAATATTTAATTCACTTGATCTCTCACTAGTGTATCTGCAGTTACAACTAGCACAACTGACTTTAACTCACTTAACTGAGTTAAACTGATTTACAACTTGCACAACTCATGCACCATTGCACTTCCAACTCTATTACAACTAGAATCACTCTGTTACAACTCAAGTCAACCTGCATGTCCCACCAACCAACCTCTTAACTCGAAATTCCTATAGCTAACTGATTTGCCACTTCAGTTAACTATTTCCAAGTGCTCATTGAGAATAGATTATTTTTTATTGTCCAACTAATATTAAGGGATAATAATAGTCGACATGCATCTATAAATAGGCATTCATTCTATAAATAGAACTTACACATACGTCTATAAATAGACCTCATCTATAAATATAATTTTCTCATGCATCTATAAATAGACATCCACCTAAAAATAGATTGTGTGGGCCCCACCTAGTGTAGGTGCTTAATTTTCAGTAGGATCAAGGATGTTGTTTTCGGATGCCAATTTCATTGTTTCTTGTTGCAAACTTCAACAAGTCCAAGAGAAGGGGAGGGAAAAAGAAGAATCAACACAAGATCTAAGAATTGAAGATATGACAAAGGTGATAAAAAATCTGACAAATAAGCTAGCTAAGATGGAATTGGAAAATAAAAACTCCCACAGATAATACAACAAAACTGAGGGGGGTTTAACCCTTAATTCATAAGACATCCCCTGCAAATATTGCAGAGGGAAAGAAGAGATCAAGACCAGGTTCAAGCTCCATTGTATATAGAAGCAACACCCATAGAGCCAAAAAAAAAAAAAGATGAACGAAGGGAAGTCGAGGGTCGTGTATCTGCTATGTATGCAATACAAGAGGATGAAGAGGAAGATTACGAGGGAGAAAATGTTGAAGTTGAAGTATCTTTTGATCAAGATGAAATGGATGAATAATGTAGGCAATTCACAGATTTCATGCAAGTTGAGTTACATAAAAATTATGATTTGAGGTCTAGAAATATATCTAGAGTGCAGGATAATGAAGGTGAACAACAAGGTTCCATTCCTCCTCCAATGGTGACTCCACTATAAAAGGACCCTATGAAACAAGTCAGTAATAAGAAAAAACCTGTAAATTCACTTAATAGAATAAATGTGTAGCAAAGTGAATCTTCCTAGAACAAATCAATTGACACTAATATCTTGGAGAGAGTTGTTCCTATACTCGAACAAGCAACAAATTCTAGAAAGAGTGAAGAAGAACCTAAAAATAACGTTAAGCAAACTCATGCTTTCAATTTGAAAAAAGAGTTGGAAAAGGTCAAAATTCAGGTGCCTCTTCTAGAATTAGCCAAAATACCAACTTACAAGAAAGAAATTTTAGAATTTATTAATCTCACCCAGGTGGAAGGCATAAGTGACACAATGAAATTATAAGAAGAAAATCCAGTCGTCACCTTTGGTCCTCATGTAGAAGAAATAGATCCCTCTATTCCACACTTCTATATTTCTTTGTTGCTTCATGATTATACTCTACATAATTTCACGTTGGACTCAGGAGCATCCCATAATATCATGCCATTGTCTGTTATGAAGGAACTTAATTTGTAGATTACCAAAACTTAAAGGGATCAATATTTATTTGATTCCAAAAGGGTGAAATGTGTTGGGTTAATTAAAGATGTAGCAGTTTCTCTTGCACAAATCCCAACAAAGAGTATAGTCATGGATGTAGTGGTTTCTGACATCTCAGCCAGGTTTGGAATGCTCCAATCAAGATCTTGGGGAGAAAAGTTGGGAGGTGTACTAAAATTAGATTTCACTTATGATATCATTCCATTTTTTATTGGGAAGAAAGGGGGTTGTACAGGGAAACAAGGTTTGTGAAGACTACCTCCAAGAAAGATGCAAAAAATTCCCCCATTTATAGTCAAGAAACAGAAGACATTTCTTGTTTCATGTTGCATGAAGATGCAAAAATTGTTGAAGACACAGGGAAGCAACTCTCTTCAGTAGTTGTAAATAATGAGCTACACTCAAGGAAGATTTGAAAGTGCTACTTTGATGGTGCCTACTCCAAGGACGGCACAGGTGCTAGATTCTTGTTGATATCACCAGAAGGTAACTTCATGCCTTTCTCTTTTAAACAAGAATTTGATTCAAAAAACAATGTGGCTGAGTATGAGGCCTTAATCTCAAGCCTTCAAGTTTCTAAACAGATGGGAGTTCAATGTATTTCAATTTTTGGTGACTCTGAATTGATAATAAGGCAGATTAAAAATCATTGTCAAACCAAGCATCCAAGATTGAGATCATATAGGAATGAAGTGTGGGATCTGGTAGAAAACTATTTTGAATAATTCAATCTTCAGTATATTCCGAGGGAGGAGAATATATTGGCCGATTCTTTAGCAGTTGTAGCTAGCACCTTCAAACCTCCAATAAATCCAAGCTTAATGTATGAGATTGAAATTAGGCATAGAACTTTTATCCCTGATAATGTGAAACATTGGAAGTTGTTTGATGATGATGAATAGATAAGTCAGTTCCTGACCATGATTGGAAACTTTGAAGACGCTGATATAGACCAAGAGGAAGAGAAAATAGATCAGAAAGTAGAAATAAGAAACCTTAAGCAGTCAATAGGTGAACAGAAGATTATCCAATTGAAAGATAATGTGCTCCCCAAAGTGTTGGTTCCCCTTGAAAGATTATTCGATGCTAATGATGTTGTTGTTTATTCAAAGAAAACACATCAAGAAGAAGAGATGGAAGATTGTAATTTGGGAACTTAGTAGGAACCCAAAATAGTGAAATTGTTCAAAGGTGTTCCCAGAAATTACAAAAAAAGATACATCGATATTTTTAAGAAATATATGGATGGGTTTGCCTGGTCGTATGAAGACCTGAAAACATATGACGAAAGCATTATTCAGCATATTATTCCATTGAAGGAAGGACTCAAACCACACAAACAGAAGCTCAGATAAATCAATCCATTGTTGTTATCTCCAATCGAAAAAGAAGTGAAGAAACTGTTGCAGGCGAAAATAATAGCCCCCCTCAGATATTCAGACTGGGTTTCTAATATGGTCCTTATAAGAAAGAAGAATGAAGAGATAACACTGTGTGTATACTTCAGTAACTTGAACCAAGCATCTATAAAAGATAATTTTTCTTTGCCGAAAATGGATTATGTCTTACAAAAGGTGACAGGATCTCACAGGTTGTCTATGGTTGACGGATTTTCTAGGTATAATCAGGTAGCAGTAGAAAAAAAGATCAGAAGAAGACTACTTTCACTACGCCCTAGAGCACATTCATGTATGCAAGGATTCCATTTTGCCTTATAAACACAGGCGCAACATTTCAGAGGGCCATGGACATAGCCTTCATTGGTGACAGGTTTGTAGTTATATATCTGGATGATGTAATTGTTTTCTCAGGGTCAGATGATGAATACATGGAGCATTTGTAAAAAAAATTTCAAAAGTGTAGAAAGTTTGGTCTATCATTAAATCCCAATAAATCTTTATTTGCCTTAGAAGAAGGTAAATTATTTAGTCACATAGTTTCTAAACAAGGAGTGAAGATTGACCCAGTAGTGGTGGAAGTCATTCAGACTATTCCTTTACCCAGAAGCAAGAAGGATATCCAGAGATTCCTGGGAAAAATAAAATTTCTGAGGAGTTTTATGCCCAATTATGCTGAGATCATGAGAAGTATAAAAAATATGTTGAAGAAAAATGTAGAGGTGAAATGGGATAAGGAAGAAAGTGATGCATTTTCTAGAATAAATGAAGCACTGTAGGATGCCCTAGTTTTGATTAGCCCAAACTATCAAAAATCCTTTCAGGTATTCTCATTTTCATCCCCCACTACTATTGTTGCTGTGCTGTTGCAGAAAAATGAAGACAATAAGGAGCAGCCAGTTGCATTTTTTAGCAAAATTCTCAGAGATGCTGAGCCCAAATACAATATTATGGAGAAACAAGTATATGCTTTGGTCAAAGCACTGAAAGCCTTCAGGACTTATGTGTTGTAGTCCCAAATAACTGCTTATGTTCATAATTCGATTATGAAGGACGTTTTGGTCCAAAGTGATGTTGAAGGAAAAAGGGGGAGGTGGAGAGTAAAAATCCAGGAGTATGATTTGGACATCAAACCCACCAAGCTGGTCAAGGGACAGGGGTTAGCGAAGTTGTTGACAGAGGCAAATTTTCAAGCCTTGGGAATTAATCTGTGGGCACTAATGGATGGAGCTGTAAATCAAATAAAGTTCAAAACAGGTATCTAATACAAATTTTTGTGCTCTGATTGGTATAAAGATATTGTGCATTACCTGTGTTTCTTTTCCTGTCCAAATTCACTGAATAAAACAAAATACAGAGCTCTCAAGCTCAAGTCTTAGCCATATGTTATTGTAGAAGCGAAGCTATACTAGAAAGATCCTGCTGGTATTTTTCCATTATGTTTGACCAAAGGAGAATCTATTGAAGTCACCAAACAATATCATGAAAGTTTGTGTGGAGGACATTATAAATGGAAGGTCACTGCTCATAAAATTCTTAAGTCGGGCTTCTATTGACCAACCCTATTTTCAAATGTTTATAGACTGGTAAGAAGTTATCATAAGTGCCAATTGTTTGCTGAAAATAAAATAAAAGCTTGCTCCATTACCTCTCATCCCAGTATTTATTGAAGAACCTTTCAGGAAATTGGAATTGGATTTTATTGGAGAGATCAATCCGCCATCAAGTGGATAGTTTAAGTGGATTATGACTACCACTGATTATTTTACAAAATGGGTTGAATAAATGCCCACTAAGAAGGTGAATGAGCAAGTGGTGATGAAGTTTCTAGAGGAAATAATTTTCAGCAGATTCAGATGTCTAGTCAAAATTGTGACTGATAATGCTTAGGTATTCAACTCTGCTCATTTCATTAATTTTTTTCAAACATATAATGTGATTTTATCACATTCCACAGCGTATCATCCCCAAGGGAATGGATTTGTAGAGTTTTAAAATAAGACATTGGTCAGAATCTTAAAGAAAACAATCACCGAGAATCAGAAGGATTGGGATATGAATTGAATTTTTCCCTCTGAAAAGTTCAAGTCACTACCAAGAGATCTACTGGGAAGTCTCCCTATGAACTGGTTTATGGAAATCAGGCACTATTTCCTACTCAGCTGGCCAAACCATTGATTTCTTTCCTTCAAGAGGCCTAGGAAGAACTGAATTCTATGGTAAGAATATTGAAAAAAATAATTGAATCAAGTGAAAAAAGAAACAAAGTCACAGATAACTTGATTACTTATCAGGAAAATATGAAGTCTATATTTGACAAAAAATCAAAAGAAGTTCTCTTTCAAGCAGGAGCTTTGGTACTATTATGGGACACCAGACTAGAAGAAAAGGAGAAGCATGGTAAATTTGACCCTTTCTAGTATGGTCCATACAAGATCTCTGAGGCAAGGTCAAATAACACATTCATTTTGGAAGATCTAGATGGAGAGACAATACATCTTCCTGTGAATGGGCAATATCTGAAGAATTATTTCCAGCATTAAAAGTCAGCATTTCACCATTGTAAATACCAGATTTCTCATTGTTCATATGTCACCAAGAAATATTTGACTCCATGCCCAATGAATAAGGCACTAATCTGCGATTCTTAGCTCTTTCGTGGAAAAAAACACTATCCCCAGGTGGAACCAAATGTTGTGGCCCATTTGCATTTACCTTTGAAACATTTTTCAAAACATCAAAAAAGCATATATGATAGAAAATGTAAAAAATTTTGTGACATAGAAGATTTTTTATTTATATGTTGGTACATCAACATCACGTGATGAGATGTGAATGTGGGTCAAGCCGGGCTCATTCACGTGCAGAACAATTCAAGATCCGGACCAATGGGCATGTTCAGAACATTGCACGCTGAACAGGGTCGAGTCAGGCTCATTTGCAAGCTCAGGAGGGACCAGTGCGATAGAACACCGGATAATCTCAGGAGCGTTACACTGTGGAGCAAACAAACTAATTTCCCAAACGCAGAGAAAGGGTGAATTTCCCTTAAACACTTAAGAGCTTTGGAGGAGGCGCAAAGGGAAAAATGGATGCTCGAGATCAAAGCACAAAACTAGAGCAGAGAGATAGACGGCGGACATTAAATCGCAAGTTTCAAAGGATAAGCGTGGAAGGTAGGCGATAAAGTCATCGAAGTGCGACGTGCCATGCCAGGTGGGACCCAATCGCATAGTGCACATCGTAGGTTTTAAAAGATAAGTGTTAAGGAAAAGGTTAAAGTCAACTAAATGTGAAGTGCGACGTGGAAAGCTGACGTGGTAGACGACGTGGCCCTGGCTTGCATACCACACAGTGCAAGTTCTAAAATTTAAGGGTGAAGGGTAAGTGTTATAATCGTCAAAGTGCGATGTGTGATGCAGTGGGGCCCGATCGTAAATCGTGAATCGCAAGTTTTAAAGGATCACCGAGGGAGGTAAGTGATAAGGTCGCTGATGTGTGATGTGTGATGCCAGGGGGGACTCGATCACATAGCACACATCACAAGTTTTAAAAGATAAACACTAAGGAAAAGGTAAAGATGGTAAAATGCGAAGTGCGATGTTGGCACGAACACGATGTGGTTCCAAGATGAAATCTAAAGGATTTCAATTCCGGCCTTATGTGGTTATGTGCCATTTTATGAAGAAATAGACAGAACGTGGCAGAAAAACTCGGGTAAGTGACACGACGCAGATCAAAGAAGAAGAGGTAGAGTCGAGTAGTAGGTGATATGATTGATAGTGTTTGAAGCACAGGGGCATAGGAAAAGTCGGGCACCGAGGCGTCGTTATAGATTTTTGTAGCCACTGCATCATAACTAGAAAGGACACCTCGGCACTTCGGGAGGATGCATCAGCAACATCAGATTCAGCAAAATGAACAATATTTCCAATTTTAATTTGTTTTCTCAAGTATCATTGCAGAAGAAATCTTAACATTTTATTTAGTCTAATAGTTTCAAGAATTTCAAGAGTTACGAACCACTATGATGTATTTAAGTAGATAGAAATAAAGAAAAGAGGTTCCGAGTTTTGGACCTCTGGAGGATTGCTAATTTGGTACTGAATTTTCTAAGAAATAAATGAAAGAATATCAAGTTTCCTGCAGTTGTTGATGTTGATGTGTATTTCTAGTTTCACTCTGTGTTTATTCCTCTTTGAATGAAGTGAAGTAATGTAGCAGCCAGTCTCTTAATTACATCTGTGAGTAAGAGTTAAACAACCTTAATTTGCACTCCTTCATCTCATCTCTTCTTTCTTCACAAAATCCTGATGAGACTTTAAAGTAATAGATTCTGTGTTTGCAGCATATTATTTCGAGTTTCCTCTCTCTCTCTCTATGAATTTCCTCTGAAACTTAAAAGTGATATATTATGTTTCTTAGCATATCACTTCAAGTTTCCTTTACATTTCTTCTTTTCATTTCATTCAGATATTAGCAGTTTATGGCACTGTGAAGGCTTTCATTACATCAGATTATTGAGTGTATTAAATAATTAGATTCCAAAGGTGTTGAGAAGAGGCCATTTGATATTATAATTGTGACATACATTTACAAATGCCTTAAGCAATGATTCCTTACCACAGCCAAGGGATTGTTTCTTGAGATACAACATGATGCATGGAAGAAGAATGTAGCGAAGGCGAGAAGGATCTTGTTAGAGGGAGTTCAAGATCATATTTTCTTGAGTCTCCATGGAAAGGAAACTCCATATGGTATGTGGAAGGCCTTAACATATCTGTTTCAGAATAGCGGTTATCACAGGAAGTTGGTGCTGAAAGAAAATATTAGAAATATCAAGATGGAGAAGGGTGACACGATCCAAAAATACTTGACGAAGTTCACTCAATATAGAGATGAGCTTGGAATTGTTTGGGTGACAGTTTTCGATGATGATTTGTTGAGCCTAGCTCTTCTAGGCCTTCCCAAGAGTTGGCACAACTACCAGGACTCTGTGAATGGGAGGGAGAAGCTACCAGACTAGGAGATTTTGTGGTCCAACTTGGTACAAGAAGACATTCGACGAAACACCAAAGATGGATCCTCATAAAAGACTAATGATGAGAACTATGCCTTGGATGGAAAGGCGAATAAAGGAAAAGGGAAGGCATCCCATTCCAAATCCAAGTCCAGCAAGGAAGGAAAGAAATGAGACTTGTAAAAGGTAAAATGTTTCAACTGTCATGAGCATGGAAACTATGCCACAAATTGTCCACAAATGAAGACCAACAAGAAGGCCTCAGGAGGAGCAACATGTACACTTACTTCACAGTTTGAGTTGGATTTCACTCTCGTCGCATGCATGGTGTCATCAGTGATGGGTTTTGTGTGGTACTTGGATATTGGAGCTTCGTTCCATATGACCGGCAACAAAGAATTCTTTAGTAGCTTGGAGCAGAAGGATCTCCATATGCACTTCGAGATGGGTGACGACTGGAGGTATAGCGCTACTGGTATTGGTACAGTTACCTTTCAAAGAGATTTAGGTAATCCACTCACATTAAAATATGTCATGTATGTTCTTGGTTTAAAGAATAATTTGGTTTCTGTTGCTATGTTGGAATATCGTGGCTATGATCTGGTCTTCAGTGAAGGAAAGGTTTTCCTTTGTCACAAAGCCACGAGACAGATGAAAAATATTTGGATTTGAGTAAAGAACCTCTACAAACTGGATGTAAAAAATTATGCTACATTGACCACAAAAGTTGAGAAGGTGGAGAGCCGAGACATCAGTGATTTATGGCACACGATATTGGGCCATCTATACCATGGAACCTTGAAGATCATGCAACATATTTCTATAGGACTTCCAAAGGGTGCAATTGCGTAGAGAGATGCATGCAAAGGGTGTACATTGGGGAAGTGTACCAAATCCACCTTTCATGATAAGGAAAGCCGAGGCGAGGAGATCCTTGAGAGAGTCCACTTAGACGTGTGTGGACCATTCTCGACAGCTTCCACAGCAAAGAACATGTATTATTTTATTTTTGTTGATGATTTTCAAGAAAGTGTTGGATTTTATTCATGCATAAGAAAGATCAGATGTTCTCCAATTTTTGTGAGTTCAAGGCATTTGGCGAGAAAGATACAGGGAAGAAGGTGAAGGCTCTGAGGAACGAAAATGGTGGAGAATATATCTCTAACAAATTCAAGAAATTTTGTGCCTCAAAATGAATTCGAATAGAATTGATAGCACCTCATAACCCACAACAGAATGGGGTTGTAGAAAGAAATAACTGAATTATTGTGGGAGCAACACGAGCTATGTTGCATGATCAGGGACTACCATTGCATCTGTGGGCGGGAACATGCAATACAAAAATATTTTTGCAGAACAAAAGTCCTCATCAGATACTTGGGATCAGTACACCATAGGAGGATTTTTCAGGTAAGAGACTGGATGTGTCGTATTTTAAAACAATTGGTTCATCAGTTTATTTCCATGTCACAAAATATTCCAGGAAGAAGCAAGAGCCAACAACAAAGTTGGGGACATTTGTGGGGTACATTGATGCACCTCAGAACTATCAGTTTTACTTCCCAGCACACAGGATGCCAATGGTCAAAAGAGATGTGAAATTCTATGAATGGAAAGGCATGAAAATTTCCCTTGAGAGGGAACTTGAGTTGCATGTAGTTGAGGAGCTCTTGGCTCCAATGGATGAACCTCAGGATGTGGAGAAGCCACAAACAGAGGAATAGAGAGTGGTAGAAACCTCTTAGGTAGATCCATCCACCACAGATGGAAGGAAGCACACAAGCGAGCATGACAGGTTGTTGCTAGACGCGAGAGAGAATGTGGGAGCACCCACATCACATCACAGTAAGAGAAGGTCCCTAGAGCGGTACACTGGATACATGGATGTTATGAGCGAAGGTATTGAGATAGAACCATCCTGATTCGAGGAAGCACTATAGTAGCCAGTGTGGGTTGATTCCATGGTTGAGGAGTATGACTCCATTATCAGAAACAGTGCATGGGAAGTTGTCCCAATACTAGTGGGGAAGTTAGTTGTAGGATCCAGGTGGGTCTACAAGGGGAATCAGGCAGCGGATGAGAGTGTGGAGAAGCATAAGGCCAAATTTGTGGCTAGAGGGTTCTCTTAGGTGGAGGGTATTGACTATGATGAGAATATTTAACTGGTCACAAGGTACTCATCTGTCAGATCCATCATTTCACTCTCAGCACAGATGGGATGGGAGATACATCAGATGGATGTAAATAAAACCTTTCTCAATGGATTTATTGAGGAAGATGTGTACATCAAGCATCTAGAAGGTTTTGATACCTTAAACAGGGAGTTTCATGTGTGCAGACTCAAGAGAGATGAAAGTACCTCGTGCTTGGTACACCAGGATCGATAGCTATTTCACCGAGTTGGGCTTCACCAAGAGTTAAGAAGATGTGAACCTATATCATATTGTGGTTGATGTTAAGATTTTGATTATTGTACTTTATGTCGATGATTTGATACTGAAAGGTGATGAGAATCTCATCAATTCTTACAAAGAGGATCTTGCAAGAGAATTTGAGATGAAGGACATGGGGCTCTTGAACTATTTCCTGGGATTGGAAATATGGAAAAGAGATGAGGAGCTATTTTTATCTCTAGGAAAGTATTCCAATGAGATCCTCGTGACGTTCCACATGGAGGGCAACAAACCCATGGAGACTCCTCTAGCAGGAAACTGGAGGAAGGAGGATTCTACTTTGGGCGAAGTAGTGGATGCTACTATTTATAGGCATCTTGTGGGTTCACTCATGTATTTGGTTAACACACAATCAGACATATGCTACACAGTTAACCAACTTATTCAAGCTATGGTTAAGTCTACCACGCTCTTTTGGAAGGTAGGAAATCATGTGTTGAGATACCTGAGAGGCACTACATAGTATGGGCTATGGTACCGACGGACGGCGGGAGTGAAGCTTCAAGGCTTAACTGATGCAGATTGGGCATGGAGTCCATCTGACAGGAAATCTTCAGCATATGATCAACAACAGTTTCCTGGTACAACAGGAAACAAATATTGGTTGCACTCAGTTTAGCAGAGGCAGAGTACATGGCGGTCAGTCAAGTAGCATGTGAGGCCATATGGATGAGGAAGATACTTGTTAGTTTTCTTGGTCTATAGCTGGATTCTAAGGTGATACATTGTGATAACCAGAGTTGCATTAAACTCTTGGTTAATCTAATTTTTCATGACAGGTCCAAGCATGTTGATATCCGGTATCACCATCTCAGAGATTGTGTGCAGAGGCAGATTATGTCATTAGAGTACATTACCACGGAGGAGCAAGATGTAGACGTTTTGACGAAGGCACTGTCAAGAGGAAAATTTGAGTTCCATAGAGGTAGGATCGGGGTAGCAGATAATCTTTTTCTTGTTGAGAGGGAGTGTTAAAATGGCACCCATGGGGCTTCTGATTTAATTTTTCCTTAATTAAATTGGAAGAGAAATTGTAATTACATCACATGAAAAATTTTATTATTTATTAGAGTCGGGAATACTTAGTTAGCTTAGTAAATTCGAGTTGAGGGTCTAAGAGGAGGCATGTAGAGTTCTCCCATAATTTTATG
Organism: Pinus albicaulis; assembly: GCA_034641835.2. Lineage (NCBI taxonomy): Eukaryota > Viridiplantae > Streptophyta > Pinopsida > Pinales > Pinaceae > Pinus > Pinus albicaulis. The sequence goes on from CM076578.1 coordinate 300,057,711, forward strand.
GGTTCCAGTTACAGTTATTTGTGGGTTGTAATTAGTTAACTCAATTAATTGAGTTAAAATCAATTTAATTGATTTAAAATCAATTTAACTAGTTCTAACTAAGATATGAGCTAGTGATAGGTCCGGTGAATTAAATCTGATTTAATTCACAATTAGTGATCAATAAATGAACTGATAATTCACTATAAATAGTTGTTGCATGTCAGTTCTAAGGAAGGCTCGGTTGAGATTGGTGTTAAAGGGAATATAACTATCATTTGTATAATTAGAAAATTTTACAGGTCATGTATGAGGTCACCAACAAGCCTTAGATGAATTACGCAATCAATTCCAATGGATTTCCTAATTAATAAGGCCACAATTCCTCCAAGAATGCATAATCAAGGATGGGAAGACATGGGCTGAGAATTGGTTAAGTATTGGACCAATTTTGCCTAGATGAGAGTGAGACAATCAGCAGAGTGCAGAGGTTTCTCAGTGAGAGGAATAACATTGTATTGTTTCATGATATTTACTTTATGCAATATATAGATAATTGGGCTTTGAGTAGTTGATTTCCTCAGATACATCCTGTGTTGTGTGAATTATAATTTCTTTCTATTACTTGTTATGTGATTTTGTAATCGAATTTGGTTTTCGCAAATTGTAGAAGGATTAAGTATTTTTTTTTAGTACATTACAAGATTAGATTGAATTTTTTGGATAGATTTTCTACAGAGAACGTTTTACATAAGACAAAAGAGAAACACAGTGACTGTGTGAAAGCGCAGCGTAATTTTTAGGCACAACAAAAAAAACGCAACAATCTATGAGTTTGGAGTTTGCAAGACTATGTGAGTGTTTTCTTCGACTGGTAAGGGAAAATTAGACAAGATTCAAGAAAATGAGGAATTGGAACCTAAAAATGGTGATACACCCTTGAGTTAAAGAAGCATAGCGACTGTTTGTGAGCACAACACCGCCCCTACAGACTTAGCACAACGAGCTCCAAATGATGTACATAACACTTACGATTGAAGAAAGAATGGTTCTCCTATATTTTAGATGCTTAAAAAGGTTTTTTAACTCCCAAGGTGACCAAACCCAACTTTCAAGGACAATCATTGTGATTTGGAGCCTTAATCATGAAAGCGCAACAACTAAAAGATGTGAAATAACTTAAAGATTCACAACACATCTTATAACCGTTGTATTGGTGGTGGTATCATGGCACAATTTTATTTGACACCCTAACTAACTATCTTGACCCCACTAATTTGTCCCAATGATGAGAAGACAATACACACTATGACCTCATTCATGACCTTATATGAGACATTTACCCTAGACTCACTTAACTCAACCCTTAGGGAATCATAAACTATCTATACATCATATTTCACACAATCTGACATAATTATATCAATAATCACATCTTACATTGCTTATAAAGACTAATAGCTTGATATTCTAAGAGATCATAGAAAAACCTTTACACCTTTACCAAAATCAATTCAAAGACTAAACTTGTTTTTGGACTACTATAATATAGGATACTAACATTGGATCCAATGGGGATGGCATCCTCCCTGGGAGGTTCCAAGAACATCATAGACTAGTAGCCCGACCATTGAGTTTTATTGTCTCTTGACTTGACACATACCTGACTCATGACTAACACATAACTTATTACATTCTTAAAATTGGCAGCAAATCAAAAAAATATTAGGTCCTTCTCCTCGAGCTTCAAATTCTAGTGATCACTGACCACACCTACAACACTGAAAATTGAATGGCTATATACAACGAAGTGATCAAAACTAATTGATTCTTAAGTAAAATAATTTTTGAGAAACCTACCATTTATAGGTCCTTCAGCAATAAATTCCCCTTTCAAATCCTACAGCAAATATGCATTGCTCCCATGGAAGGCTGCAATCTTGAATGGTCCTTTCCAACTATTTTCAAATTTTCCATGTTTACCTTTGCCTTCATTCGTAGCATCCCACTTCAGAACCAAGTCACCAACGTGAAAATATTCATCCTTTGTCCTTCGATAAAAATATTCTTAATTTTATGCTGGATTGCTTGGGTATTGTTATATACTTCCTCTCTTGTTTGATGTAACTGAATCATCTGATTAACTATCCTTTGCAAGTCATTTGGCTCTACATCTACTTTCTACAACAACTTCATTACTAGAATTCCAAAGGAAGAAGGAAAAACCACATCTATTCCATATACTAGTTGGAAAGGTGACATACCCATTGACTTCTTAGTGTTTACTCTATAAGCCCACAATGCATAGATCAATTTCTTGTGCCACGTTTTCCTATTTTATTATAGAAATACCTTTATAATTTTCACCAAAATATTATTTGAATACTATACTAAACCATTACCCTATGGGTAATATGCAGTCGAATGACTAAGTACAATATAATATTCATGAGAAAATTCAATCATTTTCTTGGACTTGAAAGCAACAACATTGTCAGTGATTATTCTACGGGGAAAACCAAATATTCAAAGGATATTACCTTCCAAAAACTGAATGATGATTGAATTTGTTTCCTGTCTGGATGGTATTACTTCTATCCACTTTGTAAAATGCTTTGCGGCTGTAAGGATCCATTTGTGCTGGTGATGCAGGCCTAAAGCCCTAGGCCTGCCATACTCCAAATACCTTCAATGATGATCATCCCTTCCAGCATTTCCCTGTTTCACATTCTCATAAAATATGAGCTTTGCACATCTGCACTTTTTCAGCAATAGATTGACTTCATTGGTCAATTTGAAATTTCCATGCAATTGATCCTATGGTCACTTCCTTGGTCTCCACTGAAACCTACAACGATTTATTTTAGCATAAAAAATCCTGCTCCGTATCAACACACACTTCATCACCAAATGTGTTCTCACACCAATCAGATCTCAACACAGATCTACAATCAATTTACCAATTGATCCAATCACCTCTGCATCCTAGCATTCTCCCATAAGCAATTTCTCCACTCAACCCATCACGTCGACTTCCTTCCACATAGACATGCATTCCTTTGTATTTTCCATGCATATCCCCAATCGAATTTCTTCCTGCCATGTTTAGATCGCCCTCAATAACCAGAGATTTATTTTCTTTGGGTTTGACCATGCCCACACACATACCTTTCCATTCACAAATACGATTTTCCAATGCAAGCCATTGTTCTTTCAATTGGGAATTAATCTCACTGCAGATAACCCTTTCTCTTTCCAACACAGTTTCAAATGTGCCCTTCCTTTCACAATCAGTGATATGAATTCAATCCAATTGAATTTAAACAAATAAAAAATTCATCTCTATTGCAATACACATGTTCTATCAATTGTTAACATATGTCAGACTACAAACCTTCCCTTCAACTTGAATTCTATATTCTTTTAGAATCGCAGGGTAAATCAACTAGTCGACTCAGCATATCGACCTCTTCCATACATCAATTCACCCTTCCCAATGAACGATTTCCCATTAGATTCACCTTATGGTCAACCGGTTCTCATTTATCTGCAAGCTGCTTCTTGATCTACTTGATCTGCGCTTGCCCTCTTTTCAATAGATTTCAAATCGATTCTACCAAGTCTCAAAATCCATCATACCATAGTCACTATGAGTTGAATGTGTATCGCCTCTTTAAAATGTTCGCTACCAGATATTCGTTTCATCTATTCTCACCCACATTTATTCCACAATCATTCTTCAATGACAGGATGTGCATAATCATACTTCTCATTAACCAATCAAAATTATACATACATTAAACAGAAACTCATCATACAAACAACTGGAATAAACTTGGTCTTCCCATTAAATGAACCTGTAAGTACATCCAATCTAATTGGTACTGCTACATGTGCTTTTCCAGTCCATCCATCCTCTCAAATTGAGTCCACTGAAATAAATTATTTTCCTAAGCTAGCTAACCTCGAAAATGATCCTCCAATTTACATTTATACTTGGATTTGATATAGCCAGCATAACACAACTAATCCTACAATTATGTAACTAATTTCTAAACATATACATTAATCCTCATCTCCTCAATGACTCGTTGCTCAAACTCTGCCAGCATACTAATTTCAGTTACATGATTCATTAGATTATATCGACACCTATCATAATGAATCATTCTTAGAAACTTCTAAAAACCTATGACTTGTATTTTCTAGAGCAAGTCTCAAACTATGGATTTTTTTACAAATAATTTACAATCATTTTTATAAACACATTCACAATTTAACCCTTCCTTGGGCTTTTAAGAACCCTTGGTCCGATTAAACTTTGAATTTTCCCTAGAGAGTAGATGCTCCTGCATCATTCTCCCCATGTAGGAAATTTATGACCTCCTGGTCATAACTCTAGATAATTAAGTCCTCCTAGATCCCATACATTGGTTTGCATTGCTCCAATTGCTCCATTTGACTGTTGTTCATATATTCCACTATATTTTCTTACTGCTCCTAGTTTCCATACTTTACTTTGTAAGACTCCATTGAGTTTTCCCTTAACATTAGTTACTGTACAGCCTTCCATACAACTGACTATTTGTCTCTCCCTTATGCAGCTCCTTCCTTTGTGCTTCTTCAACATAATTTTCACCAAACTCTCTATTTCTCTGTCTAAAATACTTTTTTGTTTTGATTTTTCTCTTTCTTGTGTAAGAGTTACAAAAATATTACTGTATTTTCCTTCTTCTCCAAATCTTTCAAATATGTTTAAGACATTAAAATGTCTTACTGCCATACATCTTTGCAATCTCACATTGTTTGAAATCTTCTTTGCCTTTGCCAACATATCTTTCTAGCTGCTGATCAAAATTCCATTCTCTTTCATCTTTATTTTCTTTGAAGACAAAAGCTTGTGCAACACTCTCTTTCTGATTTTGGAATTTATTCTCATTTCCAAGCGATAAGATGTCCTCCATCTCTCTTTATACAACGTTATTTTCATCTTCTTCATCTACACCTACCAACATACCATTTACTTGACAATTTAAACTCATCTTAGTCTCCTTAGATGTTATACACATCTCTTCTTCTTTGAATGTAATGTATTCTTCACTTTTAGGCTCTTTCAATAGCTCTTTTAGTAATCTAATCTCTTCTTCACACTTTAAAAGTATGAAGTCAGCATGCTCTTCATTTTTGGCCTCTTTCATAACAGTATCCAATAGTTGTTATTATTTTTGGCTGCTCTTGACAGTCATTTTCTCTTTGTCAATTGCATTAACAACTTTTCTTAGTTGTCCTTGTGAAATATTCCCTTCTCTTAGCATGTAATCCTCAACTTGATTACCTTAGCAAGACATTTATGTTTCACTCTTTCTTATAACATAGTTTTCTTTTTGTTTACCTTTATGAGATGTTAGAATCTCATCTTCACTTATAACAAATTACTTGCTCTGCTCTTGCTTCATGCTTCCAACAAGCATTTCCTCAAGTTTTTCCCACTTTATGACAGTTTTTAATAGTTTTCTTTTGCCATTTGTAAAAAAACCTACATTCATACAATAATCATTAGCATTTAGAACACAAGGCTTCATGCTTTCATTTGATGTTTTGACCATCAAATCTTCAAGTTGGTCTAAACTTGTCAAACAGCTCACAAGATCTTCATCTTGTCCTGCCTTCACATCTTCACCGCCTTCATTAAAGAAAGTACCTTGCTCAACTTCACAAAATTAAACTTCTTTTGTTAATGGCCTTTGTTCAATGTCCTTGAACTTCTCTTCCATTTACACTGCCTTAAACCAGACATTCATCTTTTGCTTCCAATTCCTAGCAAGCAACTTTTTAATTGGCCACTTAACTTTTCTCTTCAGAATCCATCCTTGACTCTGATTTCATTCCTCTTCCTGTATCAATCTTATCAGATTACTAAGTCCTTCTTTGATCTTGAAGAACTCCTTGTCAAACTCCCTTTGACTCATGCCATTCTCTTTGGCATTTTCACTCAACTTATTGTGACTTCCCTTTAGACTTATTGTATGACTATCAGTAGTCATTCTTCCTTTTTCCATTATGAATTATTTCTTCTCTAATGCAACTGCACTCTAAGCCTCTGCTATGACAAGTTTCCTCACCGGCCACTATACCTCACCAAGCTCCTCTCTTGAACTCAGTGTTTTGGTATCTATGGCTCTCTTTAACTTAGAACCATTTGAGCACTATCCTTGTTCTTTCTAGGCTTCTCTAAAATCACATTCTTCTATGAGCAAAAACTCAAATCATTCTTTACCAAGAAAGTATATTTAGTCACAATATTTTTCTTTCTTCCAGTTCTGCCTAACACACTGTTGGAACTGGTTTCCAAGTCTGCAATTTCCTTTGCAAACTTTTCCACAGACTCCTTGTCTGCCTTCACCAAATTATACCCAACTGAATGTTGGAACTGGTTCTCCAATCTACAACTCTCCTTTGCAGATTATTCACACTTCCTTAGTTACAACCACTTTCATTGTTCTCTCTATTGAACTTGTGCTACTGTAACTTCTTTTTCACTGCTCTCATATTGCAGTCTTTAATGTTCTATTGTTTCAGAACATACTATTTTCCTCCTCCCAAGGTAGAAAGACTAACACAATCACTTACAACTTTTGTGTCCTTCCTCAAATACTCGCAGTTCTATAAATTAACATAAAACTGAAATAAATATCATTACCTTGATCTTTGTGCTGAAAATCCATGTTGCTGCAACATTCATGCTCTTTCACAAGCCTGATGTTAATAGTCTTTATTCTTAAGGTTCACTCCATTTGAACTTCATGAGTAATATTTCTCATCATCTTCCTTTCAATCTGTCACACACAGCTCTCCAGATCTTTATGGCCCTCTGATACCAAATTGATGCAGGCCTAAAGCCCTAGGCCTGCCATAATCCAAATACCTTCAATGATGATCATCCCTTCCACCATTTCCATGTTTCACATTCTCATAAAATATAGTTTCTGCACATTTGCACTTCCCTTTCAATAATAGATTGACTCCATTGGTCAATTCGAAATTTCCATGCAATTGATCCTATGGTCACTTCCTTGGTCTCCACTGAAACCTACAACGATTTATTTTAGCATAAAACATCCTGCTCCATATCCACACACACTTCATCACCATATGTGTTCTCATACCAATTAGATCTCAACACACATTTGCAATCGATTTACCAATCGATCCATTCACCTCTGCATCCTAGCATTCTCCCATATGAAATTTCTCCACTCAAGCCATTAATTCAACTTCCTTCCACGTACACATGCATTCCTATGTCTTTGCCATGCCTATCCCAAATTGAATTCCTTCCTGCCCTGTTTAGATCACCCTCAATAACCAGCGATTTATTTTCTTGGGGTTTGACCATGCCCAGACACATACCTTTCCTTTCACAAATATGTTTTTCCAACGCAAGCCATTGTTCTTTCAATTGGGAATTAATCTCACTGCAGATAACCCTTTCTCTTTCCAACACAGTTTCAAATGTGCCCTTCCTTTCACAATCAAAAATATGAATTCAATCCAATTGACTTTCAACAAATAACAACTTCATCTCCAGTTCCATACACACGTTCTATCAATTGTTAGCATATGTTAGACTATAAACCTTCCCTTCAACTTGAATTCTCTACTCTTTTAGAATCACAGGGTAAATCAACCAGTCGACTCAGCTGATTGACTTCTTCCATACATCAATTCACCCTTCCCAATGAACGATTGTCCATTATATTGACCCTATGGTCAACTGGTTCTCATTTATCCATGAGCTTCTTCTTGATCTATTTGATCTGCGCTTGCCGTCTTTTCAATCTATTTCAAATCGATTCTACCAGGTCTCAAAATCCATCATACCACAATCGTTATGAGTTGACTATGTAGCGCTTCTTTAAAATTCTTTCTACCAGATATTTGTTTCATCAATTCTCACCCACATTTATTCCACAATCATTCTTCAATGACAGGATGTGCATAATCATACTTCTCATTAACCAATCGAAATTATACATACATTAAACATAAACTCATTATACAGACAACTGGAATAAACTAGGTCTTCATATTAAATGAACGTATAATTACATCCAGTCTAACTGGTACTGCTACATGTGCTCTTCCAGCCCATCCATCCTCTCGGATTGAGTCCACTAAACTAACTTCTTTTCCTAAGCTAGCTAACCTCGAAAATGATCTTCCAATTTACATTTATACTTGGATTTGATATTGCCAGCATAACACAACTACTACAAATCTGTAACTAATTTCTAAACATAGACATTCATCCACATCTCCTCGAGGAATCGTTGCTCAAACTCTCCCAACATACTAATTTTAGTTAGATGATTGATTAGATTGAATCGACACCTATCCTCATGACTCATTCTTAGAAACTTCTAAAAACCTACAACTTGTCTTTTCTAGAGCAAGTCTCAAACTATGGAATTTTTTACAAATAATTTACAATCATTTTTATAAACACATTCACATTTTAACCCTTCCTTTTTTTTTCAATAACCCTTGGTCCGATTAAAATTTGAAGTTTCCCTAGAGAGAAGATGCTCCTACATTAGTTTGGCTGAAGATGATGGATGGATTTCCCTAATGAAATCTTGACCCCACTACTGGAAAGGTGCTTCAACTACAATTGGTTTCAAGGTTAAAGGAAATAGCTTCCTTTTTCCTTCAAAAATTTGACATTCATGGCAACTTGAGACCCTTTTTTAGACATCAACAAACAAGGTTGGCCGGTAAAAACTAACCCTCAAAATTTTGTTTGTTGTGGCTTTCCAAAAATGGTGGCCTCCACAATCCCCTATGTGAAATACTTCCATAACCTTTTATACTCCATATTTCAGTAAAAAATTCAACAAGGCACTTCCCAAGTCTTTCTAATACAAAAATTGATTCAAAATGCATAATTTTACAACCTTCAATTTCAGAAACCTTGCTTTTGTTTTTGTCATCTCTGGAGGAGCCTGTAAATGTTGTAAAACATAAACTACATCAGCATACCATGGAGAGGAAAGAAACTTTTTAGATACCTGTTGAGATGCCTCTGAACTGCTGTCATCTGACAAACTAGCTATCAAATTGATGTCCAATACACTCATATTTGAATCATCCATCAATTTTTCCAATCCTTGACCCTTTATCAACTTGGTAGGCTTGATCTCCACATCATACTTGAGAATAGCTACTATCCATCTGCCTCTTCTACCTTAAAGATCAATTTGGGTTAGAATGTCTTTCACAACAACATTTGGGACATAAGAAATCACATGTGAATGAAGCACATAAAATCTAAAATCCTTCATAGCTTTAACCAATGCATAAGCCTTCTTCTCCATAATATTGTAGTTAAGCGAAGAATCTCTAAAACCTATGCTAAAGAAGGTTATCGACTGTTCATTACCTTGCTGATTTTTCTGAAAAATAACTATTGCAATTGTGTGTTCTGATGCAAAAGTGAAAATGATAAAATCTTTAGTATAATCTAGACTAGCTAAGATGGGAACACTATCTAAGGCCATTTTTATCTCATCAAAAGATTTCTTTGTTTCAATAATCCACTTGATGTCAATTTCCTTTTTGAGCATGTTGGTCAAGAAATTTATAATTTATGCTAAGTTTGGAATTAATCTTCTCAAAAAATTAACTCTTCCCAAAAAAGATTGAATTTCCTTCTTATTCCTCGGAATATAAATTTTCTGAATTGCAACCACCGTGTTCAAATCAATTTTAATTCCATCCTTTGATATTATATTCCCCAACAATTTTCCTTCCTCATTGCAAAATCAGACTTGTTTGGGTTTAGGGATATGCTAAACCTTCTACACTTCTCAAAAACAAGTCTTAAATGATGCAAATGATCGAAATCAGAATATGAAAATACAATGATTTCATCAAGGTAAATGGAAATGAAATTATCCTTTTCATCAACACATGTAATATCAATGGCCCTTTTAAAGGTAGCCCTTGCATTGATCAACCCAAATGGAATTTTAACATACATAAAGTTTCCCCATGGTGTGATAAAGGTTGTTTTTTCCTGATCATCAAGGTGCGCCAAGATCTGATTGTATCCTGAGAAACCATCAAGCATGGACATCCTCCTATAGCCAACCACATTTTTCAGTATATGGTCCATTTTAGGTAAGGGATAATTGTCTTTAAGAGACACTTTTTTGAGGTTTCTGAAATAAACACAAATCCTTATCTCACCAGTCTTTTTCCCTACAAGGACTAAATTAGAAAGTTATTTTGAAAACCTTAAAGGGACAATAATTTTTACATCAAACAATTTTCTCACTTCTATTTCAATAAGAGGAAGTAATAAGGGATTAGTTCTTCTCAAATTTTGTTTAAAGGCTTTTGATCTTGCTTTATTGGAAATGTATGTTGAATAATTCTCTTATCATACACTTTAAGGTCTTCATATCCCCTAGCAAAAATATATGAGTATTCCTTCATGAGATCAAGGTTTTTTTGTTTAACTTCATGGGTTGTTCCAGGTGTATATTGGTGGCCAGCCACCTATTCCACCTAGACCTCCAATTGGTTTCATTAGTTTCATTTTTAATAGCAGAATTTACTTATTTTAGCAGTTTTTTGGGTCCTAAACTTCTAGAGCAGTTTTGACCCCCCAAACGACGTTTTTTTGAGATCCGCAACAGGTTTATTGCCATAGACAATGCCCTATGATGAAACTTGTATTACTCGGAGATATATTTCTGACGATATATCATACGCACAAAACGGAGATAATATGACCAAGTTACGACCCGAGGAAGTTGGTTGCCCAACTAATCCCCACAGGACCCATAAACTCTTGGTGTTCAATCTCCTGGGGTTAGGGTTCTGGTTGTTTAGGGTTTTCCCATGTTGTTCAATAATAAAAAAAGGCCCTTGAGCCTCATTGTAACATAGTTTAGAGGCATGTAGCTGTCACATCTCTTCTTAGAAATAACCTACCATTGCCCGAGCTAGTTTATTTTCCATTCTGTTTGTAAGCATTTTTCAGTATTTTATATTAATGAAATGAAGTGTTATTCTGTTGAATCTCTGCATTTATGTTTATTTATTTATTTTATTATGCTCCTGCATAAGTCTGGATCAATGGTATCAGAGCGGTCTTCTCTTTCTCGATTTTTATTTGAATGTCCCCAACAAGGTCAGGGTATAAGGAGTTAGGGATCGATCTGGTTGAACCTTTGCAAGATCAGCCTCACAAAACCTGACGGCCTCCCATGGCGGAAGAAAATAAAGACGGGGGAGTAGGAGATCCTATAAAAATATTGCTCGAGGAGTCCCTCAAGAAACAAAGGAATGCGATGATGGATAACTTTTCCTAATTCCTTCAACGACTACCCAACGATGACACACCTTCATCCAACGACTACTCTGGAGGTGCCACTCCTTTTAAGGTACAAGTAAACTTTGACATTCCCATATTTCAGGGCCAAATAGATGCAGACGTCGTAAATAGATGGCTGAATTTATTAAAAGGATATTTCTCAGTTAATGAATTTTCATTTCGGGAAAATATTACTTTTTCACTCCTCAAATCCACCCACCATGTCAAGGGCTGGTGGGAAACCTATTGTGAGTAAAAGGACGAGAGGGATACCTCCATTTTCTCGACCCGACCCACTTGGAATTCTTTCCAAGACGCCATCAAGGAAAAATATTATCTCATGGCGAGCTATGAGGACAAGTACATACAATGGACTACGTTGTGAAATCAAAGGGATCAAAATGTGAATGAGCTTGTGAATTTGTTCCATATCATGCGCAAAAAGTTGGGTATCAAGATTCAAAGAAACATTTGGTGTTGAATTACTGCAGTTGTCTACACAGATACATTCAGGATGAAATGGAGTTCCTTGACATCTCCTCGCTTGGTGTAGCATACCAATATGCTACCAAGATTGAGCAGAAATTCAAACAGAAGAAGCGAGACTTTGGATCTATGAATTAGAAGCAAGGGAAAGGCACCCACAAACCGAAAAATAAAGGACCAAGCCAAGGAGGGGCGACCCAGGACAACCCGCCAAAGCTACAAGTGAAGAACAACACTGCAAAGCCAAAGAAGGACATGAGAAAGTGGTGTGAGTTTCATAAGATATCCACTCACAACACAAGTGAGTGTCGGGCCAAGTAGTCATTGGTGGCCGAGCTGAAGGCTTTTGAATCAGATGCATATTCTGACTCTTAGTCAGAATCACTAAGGGGAATGAAAAAGGGAAGCATATTAGCAATGCATAGCCCAACGCCATTATTTCCACCACTAAGACATAGAAGGAGGAACCCAAAGATTTAGAGGAGGGGGAGCACCTCTTCCACTCCCAAATGTGGGTGAAGGGTTCCCCGCTGCAGCTCACTGTCGATAGTGGGATCCAAAAGAACCTCATTTTAGTAGAGGTCATGAAGTGGCTGGGTCTGCTGACCACAACACACCCACGACCATACAACATCGGGTGGCTTCACCAAGGACGGGATCTCCACATAAGCCAAGAGTGTCGCCTTACCTACAACATCAAACCCTTCAAAGATGGGGTATTATGTGATATTTCTCCTCTTGAAGTTTGTGATGTATTATTAGGCCAACCATACTTGTGTAAGCAACATGTTGTGTATGATTCTAGGCCTCATGTTTTTCTTGTTACTTTGGACAATATGTTTTACAGGATACTGAAGGTAGTACCACCTACCGCCATCTCTTTGATCACTAGAAAACAATGCAATAAGCTCATTTCCAAAACCAGGAAATTTTTTTTCTTGATGATCGTCCCTCATGCAAAAAATAATATTGTAGCCACGACCTCCAGACATGGCTCTTCCACATGACAACAACAAATGGACAAGGTTGTGGAGGATTACGAGGAAATATTCACCTCACCCGTAGGGGTACCTCTCCATTGTCAGGTCAATCACTCCATCGATATGGCCCCAAGCGCGTCGCTACCCAATAGACTAATCTATCAACACTATGTTCTGGAGAACGAAAAAATCAAGTGGCAGATTCAGGAGTTACTACAGAAAGGTCATATCTGGTGGAGCTCATAGCCCTGTGGGAGCTCGATCGTGTTGGTGCAGAAGAAGGATGGGACTTTGAGACTCTATATTGACTATCAAGCATTGAACAATATCACTTTCTGGAATAGGTATCCAATCCTGTGGATTGATGATGTTCTAGACCAACTCAAGGGGGACAAATATTTCAGCAAGATTGACTTGAATTCCGGGTATCATCAGGTACCAATCGAACCCTCTGATGTGTAGAAGAATACCTTCAAAGCCAAGGAGGGCCTTTTTTAATGGTTGGCCATGCCTTTTGGGTTGACAAATGCTCCCGCAACCTTCATGAAGATGATGTATGACATCTTGTGACCATTCACCAACTCATTTGTGGTGGTGCATTTGGATGACATCCTGATCTTTAGCCAGAGTTGGGAAGATCACCTCCACCACATTCGGCAGGTCCTCCAAACACTGCGACAACACAAGTTGTGTGCCAATTTGGAGAAATGAACTTTTGGCATAACCTAGGTTCAAGATCTAGGATACATTATTGATAAGCGGGGGGTGCATGTGGACCCAACCAAGATCCAGGTATTTCGGTATTGGCCAGCCCCAACCACTCTAATAGAGCTCCGCAACTTTCTGGGTCTTGCCAATTTCTACCGCAGATTCATGTTTGGATGCTCTCATATCACTTGGCCTTTGAGTCAAGTAACCAAGGGAGGGGTGAAATAAAAATTGTTTTGGTCTGAATCTCAACATAAGGTGTTCGCAGAGTTGAACCATCGCCTCTTCTCTGCACTAGTGCACACATTACCAAACTTGCAACAACCATTTGAGATTGAGACATATTCCTTTTACTATGTTATTGGGGAAGTAAGTACTCATCAGGGGCATCCACTGGCATACCGTAGTGAGACACTTTCAGACACAATCCAAAAGTATCCCACCTATGAAAAAGAAATGTATTCCATTGTGCAGGCCTACCTAAAATGGAAGCATTGCATTTTGGGGAAGGAAACAGTCATCCGCACAAATCACCAACCCCTACAGTTCATATAGACACAAGGGCAGTTGCAGAATGATCACCATCATAAATGGTCCACATACCTACAATAGTTCCATTTGAACATCAAGTACAAGAAGGAAAACATCAATAATGTTGCATATTTCCTCAGCCGAACACTGATCGTGGCACTAACCACTGTGCTCAACTCTTGTGGGCATAAGAAGTTGGCCACATCTATACAAAAGTAATCCAGAATTCGACAACACATACCAGACGCTCCTAGAGGGTAAGAAAGTTCCAAGTTTTCACTTCCAGGATGCACTGTTATGCCACCTGGGACACCTTTGTGTTCCTTCAAGTGAGCATTCCAAGATGATTGGGGAAGCGCACTACAGTTGGGTCGCTAGATATTTTGGGGTCAAGGAAACAGTGACAGTACTGTAAGGTATTTCTATTGGTCGAACCTTCGACATGATGTTGGGAAGTACATAAGATCCTGCACTGCCTATGCCATTTCCAAACCGACCATCAAGAAGAAAGGCCTATATACTCCGCTTCCTACCCCTAGTCGACCTTGGGAATCCATATCCATGGATTACATATCGGGAATTCCTTCTACCAAGCATGGAAATGACTGCATTTTTGTGATCTCCGACAGATTCTCTAAAATGGCCATTATGGTGGCCTGCAAGAATCATATCACAACAAAATCCACTGCTCTTCTTTGAAAGAGTGTGGGTACACTTTTGGTATCCCATAGTCCATTATTTCAGATCAGGATAGCATGTTCCTCAGTACATTTTGGTCAAGTATCTGGTTGATGCTGGACACCAAGCTCACTAAGTCCATAGCTTTCCACCCCCAAACTGATGGCCAATAGGTCGTCAATAGGATGATTGTACACATTTTGTGCATGTACAACTCGAAGAATCCACACATATGGGATGAAATCCTTCCCTATGTACATCATAGCTATAACCGGGCTCTCCACAACTCAACTGGCCACAAACCCTTTCAGGTGGGCTTAGGAATCCCACACTTATGTCCCATTGATGTGTCCATACCATTTGTAGCTACTCATGCGAATTCGGCTCATGTCCAGCCTGAAGCCGACAAGGAAAATAACTTCATTGAGCACATTCAACACATCCACCAACAGTTCCATGACATATTGGATAGAGCCAGTGCTAAGTACAAGAAACGACATGATCAGCATCGGGTACCACAAAAGTTCCAGGTGGGTGACAAGTTTGGTAACATTTGTAGAAGGCGCAACTCATTGGACCCCACCACAAGCTTCACCCACTCCAATGTGGGCCATACACCATCACCAAAGCATTAGGGTACAATGCCTTTGATCTCAGTATTTCACCATTCCTTGGTTTGCACCCAGTGTTCAATGTGGACCACCTTCGGCCCTAATTTCCACCATTTCTAGAAACATCCAACATTGCAGAACAACTCACACCAATAGAGTTAAACCCAAACTGCACGGAACAAGCCACAAATGATCAGATAATGGACACACAAATCAAGAACACCCTCCAGTAAAGGATCCAACTATATTGAGTTGTGAAAGTAGGCTGACTCCTTCACTAGGGCAAGTGGTTCACCAGGGACCAGATTCTACAGAAATTTCCTCACCTCATGGAGGCTTTAGATGCAATAGGGACAATTGCTTCCTAAGGGGGGAGGAATGATCCAGATGGATATTGGTGGCCACCCACCTATTCCACCTATAACTCCAGTCGATTTCATCAGTTTCCTTATTTATAACAACATTTACTATTTTTATCATTTTTTTGGGTCCTAAAATTCCGGATCAGTTTTGACCCCCTAAATAGTATTCTTTTGAGGTCTGCAACAGGCCCATGGCTAGGAAAAACCTGTAGTACTCAGAGATATATTTTTGACGATATATCGTACTCGCCAAACAGAGATAATATGACCAAGTTACGACCCAGAGAAGTTGGCTACCCAACTAACCCCAACGAGGCCCATAAACTCTTGGTGTTCCATCTCCTAGGGTTAGGGTTTTGGTTGTTTAGGGTTTTCCCATGTTTTTCAATAATAAAAAATTCCCTTGAGCCTCATTTTAACACAGTTCAGAGGCATGTAGTCACTACATATATTTTTAGAGATAAGCTACCATCGCTCAAACTAGTTTATTTTCCATTTTGTCTGTAAGCATTTTTA
Source organism: Pinus albicaulis (assembly GCA_034641835.2). Lineage (NCBI taxonomy): Eukaryota > Viridiplantae > Streptophyta > Pinopsida > Pinales > Pinaceae > Pinus > Pinus albicaulis. The sequence goes on from CM076578.1 coordinate 300,073,942, forward strand.
AATATTTGATATTAATGAAATGAAGTGTTATTCCTACTACATCTCTGCGTTTATGATTATTTCTGTATTTTATTACATTCCTGCATAATTCTGGATCAATGGTATCAGAGCAGTCTATTGTTTCTCAATTTTTCTTTGCATGTCCCCAACAAAGTCAGGATATAAGGAGTTAGGGATCGATCTGGTTGAACCTTTGTAAGATCAGTGTTGGGTCTCCAAATTGACATTTACCTTCACCCCATTTTCACCTTTATTACCATATTATTACCTCATTCCATCACATTACCATGACTTAACCCTATATTCTCATTACTATATGCTTTTATATTTGCATTTTTTAAAGTTATTAGTTTCATGTATTTAAAAGTGAATTTGTGATTAAAATTTAGGAAACTAGCATTTTTCCACTAATACCTAAAATTGGAATGAGATTGGTGATATGTGTAGGTGATTAGGAAGCTTCCAATACATCCTTATGTGGCTTACAAGGTTCAGTTTCAAATTCTCTTCAATATTTGGATGGGGATCAACCATATCTCATGGAGGAGAATCATGAATAAAGGGATATGTGGCTTATTAGCTAATTGGTTGAAACTTTCATGGATCTAAGGAGAGAATGGTGGATCTCCATTAATGAGGTAGTTGCTTAAGTTTTTGGATAAATAGGAGAGCCTTCTCCTTTCATTGGTAATCTAGAAATTTTTAATGTAAATTTGGGGAGCTTAGAATCATGGAAGGATATGTGAAATTATCATGTAATGAGATAGATAGTAGTAGGCTTATAGCATAGAGTTTGAGCATGTAGTTAGTCGAAGTTTATTTGGAGATTTATGTAATTATTCTTCCATTTATACAGAAAGTCATTTTGATTGTGCCAAATTGAGTTTGAGTGTGCTTTTCATGGCGTTGGTATGTTGTTGAAGAATGGAGGGCCCCCATCACAACACGCATACTTTGGTAGGGGTAACTTAGAAGTTTGTTTTCATTATGTCATTCCATTTTCAAGTATTCTTTAATTTCATGCAAGTGTGTGTGTAGATTATTTTTTTTTCAATTCATGCAAGTAGATTAGTTTTCCAATTTCCGCAAGTGTGATTAGATTATTTATTTCATTTCTGCAATTGTGTGCTTTCAATTCTCGCAAGTGTGTTTTAATTCAAAAAATGCGGTGTGATTTTCTTTCATAGTGCAAGTGTGATTTTAAATTCCGAAAGTGTGGTGTGATTTACTTCTTTCTAGATTATATTTATCATGATGATTGTTGTTTTTCATTTGATAGATTAAAATTTATCTTTCGAAATTGGAAGTCAATCTCTAGCACATATAGTGCACATGCGCCTCACAAGTCCATGGACCCCCGGGTTGATAATTTATGGAAAGGAATTTAAGTAATTAAATTACCTCAACATTTTGACATCATTTCCAGAGAAATGAAATTGTTTTTGATACATTATATGGATAACATCTATCCTGTTCATTACGCTACCCAATCATAAGAAAAATGAATAGTGATTCCTCGTATTTCAAGACTAGTTTTGATGGTATTAAGTGGCAGCACAAAGCTTGGAATTGGAAATATGTTTCCTTCCTTTTGAAAGCGATATAACTCACCCAAGCGAATCTGTTCTGGCAGTTTTATAAAAAATACATTACCATCTCACGTGATGAAAATATAAATTTCAATCAGCTGCGGAAACTTTGTGATTCTACTTGATTTTCCTGTGAATGGTTTAGATTGATCTAGAAACTACCTATCAATTGTGTAGATAGACTATTTATCACTACTATAATTTTGAATTTTCATAACTACCTACGCATAAGCCATATCCATGATATCGTTTTGTTAGAATTTTCACCACTTGATTAATCTGGCCAAGATCTCCGTCTCTGGCACCACCAATTATGTCGCGGTATAGACAAACTCAATCACTATTAAAATGATACAACAAATAGTCTTAGCTACAACACCATTTGGTTGGTTTCTAGATATTTAGCACAGCTAGGAATCTGAACTAACTAACCCTTATCTGCATGAAAGATTCCTCACTCACCACCCAATCAGAGCCATAGTAGATTTGATTTAGATCAGAAGGAATGAGAATTTTATTTCTAATTCATCCTCACCAATTCAGCAGATACCTATCCTAAAATAACAACGATTCCATGCAATTATTGGCTTTATAAGGGGTGGTTGGTATGAGAATCACGCCTTATAAACCTAACTCTATAGGGCGGGGTAGCAGAGACATTGAAATAGGAAGGAGTCTTGGTAATAATATTTTGTAGTGACTCGACCACATTAAACCATCGACAAAAAATAGAGGATATCTTTCTCCAAAGTTTTGTGAATCTCAACTGAAGGACCAACTTAGGAGAGAGTGTGAGAGGGCAAAAATAGCTCTGAGCAACCATCACCAAGTTCGTGTTGAAATTGAATCACTTTTTGATGGCATTGATTTTTCAGAACCATTAACAAGAGCAAGATTCGAAGAACTCAATATGGACCTTTTCAAAAAAACCATGGGGCCAGTAAAGAAGGCTCTAGATGATGCCAAATTGCAGAAGAGTGACATCAATGAAATTGTGCTTGTTGGAGGAGTACTCGCATACCAAAGGTCCAACAATTATTGAGGGACTTATTTTATGGCAAGGAGCTGAACAAACGTGTTAATCCAGATGAAGCCATGGCTTACAGGGCTGTCGTTCAGGGTGGTATTCTAAGTGGTGAGGGAGGTGACGAAACAAAATATATTCTTCCATTGGATGTTTCTCCTTTCAGTCTAGTTATTGAAACTGTTGGTGGAGTAATGACCAAACTTATTCCTAGGAACACTTCCATACCAACAAAGAAGTCACAATTGTTCACAACTTATCAAGATAAAAAAACTACTATTTCAATCAAGTTTTATGAAGGAGAGTGGAGTCTAACAAAGAACTATCGAGAATTAGGAAAATTTGATCTATCTGGAATCCCTCCAACTCTTGGTGGTGTGCCACAGATTAAGGTTACCTTTGAGAATGATGCCAACGATATACTTAATGTAAGAGCAGAGGACAAGGGCACCAAGAAATCAAAGAAGATCACCATCACAAATGACAAAGGCCAATTGAGCCAAGAAGAAATAGACAAGATGGTCAAGGAGGCAGAGGAGTTTGCAAAGGAGGATAAGAAAGTCAAGGAAAGAATTAATGCAAGGATCTTCTGTTGTGTTTTATGAAGCCAATGCTCACATTATCAATTATCATGCAAGAAAATAAATTTGATGACATACCCAACTTGATGGATCATGTTCATGCCTCCAACATGCTTATTATCGAAACAATAAAAAACAACAAACATTATAACCATTATGAATCACATTTGTTGGTATAATGTTTGAAATACATGTTTTCTAGTAAGTATGTAAATTTATTGAGATCGGAAGATATGTAATGATAAAGTTAATTCATTTTTTTAGGCATGGTCATTCTTTAATTTTTACGCAAATATTATGGTTCAAGCAACGACATTATTGTAAAAACATTTTTAGACTTGCATTTGGACATGATTTCATTGGAAGATGAAAATTGAGGAAATTGTCGATAAAATCTGTCTTTGAATATTTCATTTTGCAAATTTTTAAGACCATGGCCATTTTTTTAAAGAAATTGAATTTATCATTAAATCATTGAAATTGAACTAACCATGCAAATTTGAACATCAAAAGAAGACATGTCATGCATTTGATTTTCTTAGAATCTGTTTTATTTGGCATTTAATTATGCATTTTTTTGCGTATGTATCAAGAAAAATGGATCACTTATCCTTGAATACACTTACATTTTATTGAAATATTAGAGCCAAGTTTTTTTGCAGGTTCCAAGATGATTGAATAATTAACGAAGACCAATTTATGTGCATATTTGGTTTTCAACGACTGATTTTTTTTTGAAGAAAACATGAAACCAGTTAAATCCATTTCTATCATCCATAAATGCCATTTTTCCTCCCTCTAAAATTTACAATCCAACCAAGCATTTCGAGCATAACCACGGTCATTTTCCTAGCCAATTTCACATGTTCCATTCATTTTTCCATTCACATTCATTTTCCATTCACTTCCCACTCACCTCCATTAATTTCCATCTACTCCTATTCCATTAATAAAATCAGTCAGCTCACTTAAAAGTTGATTGTTTTTTTTCCTTTTCCATTAATAAACCCTACTTCAATCACATATATTTTACCTATGGTTGTCAAATTATTGTTTTGTACTCATTTTTTATGACGGAGGATTCATTAAATGCCTCCCTTCTAACAAGTCTTGGCCCATTGACATCAGCACATTCTCTGGGTTCAAGACTAGAGTTATGTTTTTCTAGTACCTTGAGGCTTGCATGCCTTAATGGAAAGTCCTCTCTCCAATGAACAATGGGAACACATCAATTTCCCTTGTTTATTGGATCTTCTAGGTGACACGACTATGACAAATCTATTCGTCCCTAGGAATATGTACTTGGGCATCTTGACTCTCATTGACATCAATGGTGAGAGACCTTGTGTTGATTAATTTCATTCATTGATGGCCACTAATTCAATAATTTATTTATATGTTCGACATCAACAAATTCATTCACATAGATAATAATTATGTGAATGTGAGCAAATGATATGAAGACTCTAAGATTCATCACCATTTATGATTTTGTAGTAGACACAAAAATTTTAATCGCAACAATAAAGAATCCACTTTCACGACTTCATCCGCCACTTATGCAACCAAGAGGTAGATCAACACCTTGTACTTCACATTACATGGTACAACAACAACCACACTCTTTTCTACATAGATTTTCCATTTTACATGTAAAGTGAAGGTATGTTATTTTCTAATTTTTAATCATGTGATTCCTTGAATACTAAAATTGTAATTTTTGGAAAATGCCTCATCATATTTCCTTTCTCATGAATAAAAACCGAAAACACAATTAGTTGGGGGGGGGAAGGGATACGATACCCATTCATGCTCATATTTCATGATTACATTTCCTATCACATATCACATTCATATTTCATGTTCACCTTTCATATCGCTTCAGTTCATCCTATAATACTTTTCCAAATCAACTATTATTGCATTAAGATTAAAAAAGCTATATGTTTTGCAAGTGACGATCGAATGATGAATACATTTAGATGGCTGAATTGAATATGAATTATCAATGATTTTAAAGTATTTTGATGCAACACAAAAACAAAAAAGTATTGTTACATAAGAACCAATACTTATAAATTTTGGTTGTCACACAAGAACCAACCAAACAAATATGTTTCAATCCAATATATACTTTGCAAAAGAAATGAAATTATCAAATTCTATGAAGATATCAAATTCAAAGGAGAATTGATACCAACCAAGGCTTGTTCAAACTAAAAGACATTACAAGCAAATCAAAGGAATCAATGCAATATTTGTATGAGGACATGCAACCATTTTAATTGCGGGGTATGTTGGGTATCCAAATTGACATTTACCTTCACCCCATTTTCACCTTTATTCCCATCTTATTACCTCATTCCATCACATTACCATCACATAACCCTATACTCTCATTACTATATGGGTTTATATTTTCATTTTCTAAAGTTATTAGATTCACATATTTAAAAGTGAATTTGTGATTAAATTTTAGGAAAAAGCATGCTTCCACTTATACCTAAAGTGGAATGAATTTGGTGATATGTGTAGGTAATTAGGAAGCTTCCAAGACATCCTTATGTGGATTCCAAGATTCAATTTCGAATTCTCTTCAAGATTTGGATGGGGATCAACCATATCTCATGGAGGAGAATCATGAATAAATGGGCATGTGTGTTATAATTAGCTAATTGGTTGAAACTTTTATGGATATAAGGAGAGAATAGTGGATCTCAATTAAGTTTTTGTATAAATGGGATAGCCTTCTCCTTTCATTGGTAATATAGAACTTCGTAATGTAAAGTTGGGAAGCTTAGAATCATGGAAGGAGATGTGAAATGATCATGTAATGAGATAGATAGTAGTAGTCTTATAGCATAGATTTTGAGAATGTAGTTATAAGTTTATTTGGAGATTGATGTAATTATTCTTTCCTTTATACATAAAGTCATTTTGAGTGTGTCAATTTGAGTTTGAGTGTGCTTATCATGGTGTTGGTATGTTGTTGAAGAATGGAGGGCCCCCATCACAACAATCATACTTTGGTAAAGGTAACTTAGAAGTTTTTTTTCATTATTTCATTCCATTTTCAAGTATTCTTTAATTTCATGCAAGTGTATGTGTAGATTAGTTTTTTTTTTTTTTTTTTCAATTCATGCAAGTAGATTAGTTTTTCAATTTCTGCAAGTGTTCTTAGATTATTTATTTCATTTCTGAAATTGTGTGCTTTCAATTCTCGCAAGTGTGTTTTAATTCAATAGGTGTGGTGTGATTTTTAATTCCGAAAGTGCAGTGTGATTTACTAATTTCTAGATTAAATTTATTTTCATGACGATTGTAGTTTTTCATTTGATAGATTAAAATTTCCCTTTCTAATGTGGAAGTTGATCTCTGGCACATATAGTACACGTGCGCCTCGCAAGTCCACGGACCCTCGGGTTGATAATTTATGGAAAGGAATTTAAGTAATTAAATTACCTCAAAAATCAACCTCGTAAACCCCGACGGCCTCCCATGGCAGAAGAAAAGAAATATGAGGGAGCAGGAGATCCTATCAAAATATTTCTAGAGGAGGACCTTAAGAAACAAAGGAACACAATGATGGATAACTTTTCCCAGATCCTTCAATGATGACCCACTGACGACACACCTTCATCCAACAGCCACTCTAGAAGTGCCACTCCTTTTAAGGTACAAGTAAACTTTGAAATTCCCACATTTAAGGGCCAAATAGATTTAAACGCCATAGATAGATGGTTGAATCTGTTAGAAGTATATTTCTCAATTTGTGACTTTTCCATCAAGAAAAGATTACTTTTGCATTACTCAAACCTACCCCCCATGTCAAGGACTGGTGGGAAACCTATTATGAACAAAAGGACGAGAGGGAAACCTCCCTGTTCTCGGTCGTACCCACTTCGAATTTTCTGAGACACCATCAAGGAACAATATTATCCCGTGGGGAGCTATGAGGACAAGTACATACAATGGACTACGATGTGGCAGAAAAAGGATCAAGATGTTCATGAGTTGACGAATTTCTTCCATACCCTGTGCACAAAGTTAGGTATCAAAGATTCAGAGAAACATTTGGTGTTGAAATATCAAAGTTGTATACACGGATAAATTCAGGAGGAAATGGAGTTCCTCGACATCTCCTCGCCTCGTGCAACATACTGGTATGCTACCAAGATTGAGCAGAAATTAAAATAGAAGAAGCGAGACTTTGCATCTGCGAATAAGAAGCAAGGGAAAGGTGTTGCACACTAATTTGTCACCATGCTCATTTTCCCGTCCCTCATCCTGAAATTCCCCATGACAGATCTTGTGCAATTTTTCCTGTAGGAATTTACAGGGTAAGTTCCTTAGATCAAGAACCAAAGGTCACCGCTCACAAACAGATCACAAATCAGTACACCAGTATAATCACGTGGTTAAAACCCTCGAAGAGAGAAACAATCCACAGCCTGAGCCAATGCGACCACTTCAGGCAATTTATTAATATAAAAATAAAATTTACATATGTTTCTCTCATAAACGGTTACCAGAAAAATGACCCTCCATGCTCTTTAAATAGAGATCATGGACCAATCGGGTGTTAAGCCACGGATCAAGTGTCGTTAATACCGAGGAGATAAATAACCATCGGATCACTACAAATCATGACCGTCGGATTATAATTTACAAATGTACATGGTAAAGAAACACACTTTACCTAAATCTACACTAGAATAAGTTATTCTTAACGATTTCCTATGTGTCAGAATATCCTAACATCCCCCCTTAAGAACAACTTGGGATAGGATTGAAGGATTTACAAAGGTGACACAAAAGGAGCCTATTTCCTATGTGTTGAAATATCCTAACATTCCCCCTTAAGAACAAATTGGGATGGAATTGAAGGATTTACAAAAGTGACACACTAGGAGAAGGAAGGATGCATTAGAGCCTATCCCCCCTTAATGACAACTTTCCTGAACTCCAAGCATGGATCGAAGTTTGGTAAACTTTGCTTCTGTGAGAGCCTTTGTAAAGATATTGGCTACTTGATCATTGGTTGGACAGTACTGCACTTCAAGAACACGGTCATGAATGAGATTTCTGATTAAGTGTATGTGGAGTTCAATGTGTTTCATACACTGATGTTGAACTGGATCTTTACATAGCTGAATGGAACTCTGATTATCACACCAAAGTGTAGTTGGATGCTGCTGATGGAGACCAAATTCAGACAGGATCTAACGAAGCCACATGGATTCCTTGCTGGCTTCAACTGCACCATGATACTATTCTTCTGCTGAAGAAAGAGATATGGAACTTTGTTTCTTACAAGACCATGTAATAGGTCCTGACCCAAGAGTGAATACATATCCTGCAGTACACTTTCGATCGTCAGTGTCACCAGCCCAATCATAATCAGTGAAACCAATCAACAATGGAGATGCTCTTGCACTGTAATGAATCCCGAACTAAACTGTACCATGAATATATTGAAGTATTATTTTAGCTACTTTCCAATGACTTTCATGAGGTTGGTTCATAAACCGAGTGACAAGACCAATGACAAAGTAAAGTTCAGGACAGGTATGGGTTAGATACATAAGTTTACCAACAAGTTGACAGTATAAGGTAGCATCAACTTCAAGGGCAGTACAAGTGAATGAAATCTTGACTCTAGACTGAAAGGGAGAAGGGGTTGGCTTATAGTCTTCCATGTGAAAGTGGTGTAGAAGATCATAAGCATACTTGGATTGAAAGAGGGTAATGCCTTCCTTGGATTGCAAGACTTTAAGACCAAGGAAACAATGCAAGTGTCCTAAGTCTGTCATTTCAAACTTCTTTTTGAGGCTAGACTTCACATGGTTTATATGGTTTGGATCACTACCAGTAAGGATAAGATCATCAACATAAAGAACAAGGATGGTGAAGGACTTACCCACTTTCTTGGTGTAGATAGTGTTTTCAGAATGACACCTAGAAAAGCCATTATCTAATAGAAATCTATCCATTTTGGCATACCAAGCTGAGGAGCTTGTTTGAGACCATAGAGAGACCTCCTAAGGCAACAAACAAGGCTAGAGTCAATTTGGATAAAGCCAGGGGGTTGTTCCATGTATATTTATTCATGCAAATCTCCATGTAAGAAGGAGGATTTAACATCCATTTGATGGACTTCCCATTTAAAGGAGGCAGCAAGGGAAAGAACAAGGCGGATAGAATTCATTTTGGAAATAGGGGAGAAGGTTTCAGTATAGTCAATGCCTTCAACTTGTGAAAATCCTTTAGCAACAAGACGAGCTTTATGTCTATCCACTTTTCCATCTGGTCCAAACTTTATTTTGCAAACCCATCTGCATCTAACAATTTTTCTTCCTTGTGGAAGAGGAACAAGATCCCAAGTATCATTCGCCAATAAGGAATGATATTCTTCATTCATATCTTCACCCCAATTTGGATGACCGGAGGCTTCTTCAAAGGTTTCTGGATCAGGATTTTCTGGAACTTGAGCCAATAAGGAAGAGGCTCTTTCGAACTGAGAAAGTGCACATCGTTGATCGGCAGGGTCACCTGCAAGAGAACCTACTGCATCCCGAGTAGAGTGGACCCATCTTGGAAGCGGTGGAGTAAAAGGAAAAATTTAAAGAGGTGGGGGAGGATTTTCATCCTCGTTGTCATTGTTAGCACCTGAATTGGACCTCAGGCTACAAAGGCAAAACAGGGTAACGAACTAAACCACGCTCAGCCTTGTAGCTAGCCCTACAAGGACAGGAGAGGGCTCTCTCCGTAAAAGAATATTCAATGGAAAACAATAAATGGACTGATATTAGGCTAGATAAAATGATGGAAAAGGTTTAATAGAATGAATGAATAAAATTTCGGGGATGTGTGGGATATAAAGGGTCAGTTTGAAACGGGGAATTAAATCAGGACACAGGGTATTTCATGGGGCGAGATAGGCAGGAAAATTAGCATATAAAATTTAATAAGGATGGGATGGAAAGACAGGTGAGGATCTGAAAAGGGCACAATAAATGGATCCTTTTCAAATAGAAGAAAAATACAGAGTATGAATGATTTCCCAAGGCAGATCATATAAAATGGATTCTACCTTTCTATCTTGAAAGCATTCAAAGGAAGATGTTTATGGATGAATGGAACACGTAACAATCCACATATGAAACAAAGGAGAAAAACAAATGCTAAATCTCACACCACATGGATCCCACAAATCAGAGCTGCATCTCTTATTAATTCCTGTCAAACTGTACAAGTAAGCGCAAAGATGTTTCTTCCACACTATTCCCCTACTTTATCCTCGTCAGGATCCCTCTTACAAATGTTTTTACAATACAATAAATAATGCGAAATGTGGGAACATAGATCCTGAGAAAAGGAGGAGGCATCCCTAGCAGTACAGAAATTAGCAATCCAATCATAGTAAAGAAATAAAACAATATGCCCCTAAAATGAGGGACAATATTACATTGATTGCTTTGGAGATTTCTTGTAGAATTTGTATAAACGAAAATAGGCAATCAGGTGAGCAGTTCCCTATTTTTTGCTTTTGTAGATATCTTCATTTTATTTTAAGCTCTTGGCCCTTGGACTGTTCCTTTGCTTTCCTTTATTTCTTTATTCTCTGACCTTTAATAAAATGCCGTAGAAATAGATTTGAATGAAATTATATGCTTTGTGAAGGGTAAAATGAATTTTAAATGGGAAAAAGGAAGGGAGATGGAGGCGGGACCCGCATATAAATTGCAATCGGAGTCGGAGCAAGAGCGGAGAGATATCATATAACAATAATCGCAATTGTAATGAAATGACGGAGGGATATCATTTTAAAACATAGTGCAATCGCAATCGGAATCGGGGGTAGAGCGGGGTAGTACATTACAAATATTGTGATGCGATGGGGAGAAAGCCTTTGTAATAAACAAAGCAGCGGAATTTTCACCTTTACAAAGGAGAAATGGGTTTTATGATGAATGGCGGAGGATTTTAATGGTGGGACCGGGGTATAATCGCAATCGCAAATCGGGCTCGAGAGTGGAGCAGAATGACATATATAGAATTTTCGATGCAATTGGGAAAGGGGAATGGGGAAAACCTTTATAAAAATGAAATTAATAGAAATTCCGAGTTTACAAAGGAGAGAACCCTTTATATTATAAATGGGCGGAGTATCGTACGATGGGTCCCAAGGGTTAATCACAATCGCATATTAGAGGGGAGCGGGGGTAATCACATCAGGAGGACAGAGTTTGCGATGCGATTGGGAGTTGCGATGGAAATACTTGCGATTGGAGGAGGGCACGATCAATCGCATCGAAGGGATTAGATCGGGGGTGCGATCGGGTCGCATATATAACATTTGTGATGCGATCAGATCGGGGAAAGTTGCGATCAGTGGATCGCATCAGAGATATTTGCGATTGGCTCATCAGGGCATACAAAAGAACTTTGCGATCTGTGATGGTGCGATCAAAGGATTTTCAATTTTGAAAACATTGCGATTGTGATTTATAAAAATAAACTTTAAAATTTACGTTATAAAGTTTTATTATATGCATAGTGGGGAAGTGGTTTATACCGCCGGGGGGGGGTTATATATTTGATATAACTTTGTTATAAAGTTTATGGAGTATGGTCAGGGAAGTATTTAAGGGGAGGGACTTTGTAATATGAAGTTCTTTATTATAAAGTCCAAAGGCATGGAGGGGAAGTGGTTGGGTAATAAAATCGCATATATATATATATATATTTTAAAAGATTTATAATGCGATATTATATTTGGAGGGAGAGAAAAAGGATTTATAAAGGAATATTAAACTTTAATAACACAAATTTTAAAGGAAAAAATGGGGAAATAGGGGGGGACTTAGGGAATAGAGGGCTTTTACTTCCTTAAGCATAAGATTCAATTCAGAAGTCAGTTTTGAGAGTGTAGTATACCCTTGGAAAGCTCTTTCCAGGCTCTTTCTGTTGGATCTGCTTTGAAGATGATCTGGCATTGAGTATGCTGCAGAAAACTTATCTGAAGGTAGGAACATTACTTTTGTGGAGATGACAGCTTCTGAATTGTGACTTATTACATACGATGATATAAAATTACATAAAAAATGATAATAAAGGTAGACTATCATGTTTTCACCTCAAAACATGGTTTTGAGGTGAAAATTACATCAAACTGAATAAAATGTCTCTTTGATTCTTCCTGGTGCTATGACATTGGGCTGATTTGGCTTTCCTCATGACTTTGCTGATATTATTGATATTTGACTCATTAATTTGACCATGGTGAGACCCTAGAGACTAATGAGACCCATCCTATGACCTACTGATATGATGTAAAGAATAAAGGTGACTAATGACTAAAGACCATAGAAACGAAGATCAGCAAGTATCTCATGAGGGAAAACTGATAAAACAATACTACCATCAAATGAGTCCATGACCTAGCGGAATGGCGAAATTTATTCGGTATGAGACACCTAATATGCAAATGCAAAAGAGAAGTTTTGATCATTGATGGCAGTATGACTAGACTGAAACTAACATTGGCTCCAATGGGGATGGTAACTCCTTGGAGGTGCCAAGAACACCATAGACCAAGTAGCCTTATCCATTGGGCAATGCAGTCAAAAATGTCGAAAAACGGACACAAATGCAAACTGAATCTGACTCTAGACTAAGACTGAAACTGAAATAAAACCAAACCATACACATATCATCCAAGTTTTATAGCCTTCACCTCGGGCCCCAAACTTGAATGACTGTGCACTTGAAATTTGCTTTTAGAAAAATAAAATGGTATATACAAAGATGATGAAATAGATTCTGGTCCATGTCTTCAACAATGGTAGTGCTTCAATAGCCTACCATTTACTGCTCCTCCGGGACAATCCTGGCCATCCATTTCTGAAAGCAAGAAGGCATTCTGACCCCTGTATGCTGTAATTATGTATGGTCCCTTCCAAAGGTTGTCAAATTTACCGTGCTTCCCTTTTTCTTCACTTCTTGCATCCCATTTCAACACTACATCACGCAACTGAAAACTTTCTGCTTTAGTTTTCCTGTCAAAGATCTTTTTGATATTTTCCTGCAACTGACTTGTTTTCTGTGACACTTCTTCTCTTGTTTGTTGAAGGTGAATCATCTGGTTAATCCTTCGCTGGTTGTCATCCTCTTCACCACCAACTTCTTGTAATAATCTCATAACTGGAACTATAAGAGAAGTAGGAAAGACAACATCAGTACCATAAACCAGCTCAAAAGGTGACATACCTATTGATTTTTTACTGCTGACTCTGTCTGCCCATAGTGCGTTGATAAGCTTCCGGTGCCAATTTCTTTTGTTTGCCTCCAACATTTTCTTAATTATATTCATCAGCGAATTGTTTGATGACTCTGCCAGGCCATTTCGTTGTGGATAATACGTTGTTGAATGGCCTAGCACGATATTGTATTTATCACATAAATTGATCATTTTCTTTGATCTGAACGCGGCTGCATTATCTGTCACAATTTTACATGGGCAACCAAAATGGGATAAAATATTTGATTCCAAGAATTGAATAATTACCATGTCATTCGCTTGCCTGGAAGGGATGGCCTCGATCCATTTCGTAAAGTAATCTGTCCCAGTCAAAATCCATTGATGTTGTGCTAAGGACGTGGGGTGAATTTCTCCTATAAAATCGAGCCCCCACTGCTGAAAGGGGGCATTGACTGAAACAAGTTTCAAAGGAAGTGGAAGCAATTTCTTCTTCCCTTGGAAAATTTAACATTCATGACATTTCATCACTGTTTTATATAAATCAGAAAACAATGTGGGCCAATAATACCCGGCTCTCAATATCTTGTTTGTTGTGGTTTTCCAAAACAGGTGACCACCACAGTCACCTTTATGGAAATCGTGCATTACCTTCTGAGCGTCTTCTTCAACCAGGCAATTTAGAAAAACGGCTGCCGGATCCTTCCAAAACAGAGCAATGTTCAAAATACAATACTTTGCAGATTTGAGTTTCAAAGATCTACTTTGACTCTTAGACGTGCCTAGAGGAGGTGAAAAATGCTGAAGAACATACACAATATCTGAATACCAAGGGGGCTGCAGAAAAATATCTAAAATAGGAACCAGCAAACCTTCATCTTCTTCTTTCGACATTGCTGAAATGAGGTTTATATCTAAAGCACGTAGATTTGATTGAGCCATCAATTTCGCCAAACCTTGGCCTTTGATCAACTTAGTAGGCTTGATCTCCAGATCGTACTCCAACATGGCTGCTATCCATTTGCCTCTTCGACCTTCTGGATCAGTTTGCATGAGCACATCCTTGACTGCTGCGTTAGGGACATACGCTATAGTATGCGACTGTAGAATATAGACCCTAAAATCTTTCAATGCCTTGATAAGAGCCAATGACTACTTTTCAATGATATTATATCTTAAAGCAGCATCTCTAATAGTCCTACTGAAAAAGGCAATTGGCTTTTCTACTTCCTCTCTCTTTTGCTTTAAAACAGCAGCCATAGTATGCTCAGATGCAAACGAAAATATAGTAAAATCTTGATTATAGTCGGGACTGATCAGAACTGAGGCATTAGACAAAGCAAACTTTACCAGATTGAATGACTTGATAACTTCTTCACTCCACTTAATAGTGCTGTATTTTTTTAACATATTGGTCATTTCTCTCAAATGCTCAGCCAGATTAGGTATAAATCTGCGTAAAAAATTCATCTTACCATTGAAGGCTTGAATCTCTTTATTGTTTCGTGGAAGATCTATGAGCTGGATTTCCTCCACTCTTGCTGGATCTATGTGGATGCCATCCTTAGAGATGATATGCCTAAGCAATTTTCCCTCATCCATGGAAAAAAGGCTCTTTTTGGGATTGAGAGAAATCCCAAACTTTCTACAATGCTGAAAAACCACTCTTAGATGGTGCAAATGCTCATCATCTGTACCTGAAAACACTGTCAAATCATCCAAATAAACGACAATAAAAACATCTTTTTCATTTGCAAAAGCAATGTCCATTGCACGCTGGAAAGTGGCTCCAGCGTTCTTCAGTCCAAAGGGCATCTTGTCATACCGGAAGGTTCCCCAAGGTGTTGTAAAGGCAGTTTTATCTTGGTCCTTCTCATGCACCAAGATCTGGTTATACCCTGAGTAGCCATCAAGTAGTGACATCCTAGATTCTCCAACTACCCTCTGCGGAATATGGTCCATTTTCGGAAGTGGGTAATTATCCTTTAAGGATTCCTTATTCAAGTTCTGAAAGTCTATACACAATCTTATTTCTCCAGTCTTTTTACGCACTGGGACCAAATTCGAAATCCAATCAGAAAATCTAATAGGAACTATGATTCCTGCTTTGTACAACATGTTTACCTCCTTTTCAATTGATGGCAGTAGCTTTGGATTGATTCTTCTCAACTTCTGTCTGAAAGGCTTCTGATATGGCTTGATAGGAATTGTATGCTGAATTATGTTCTTATCATACACCTTCAAATCTGAATAATCCCATGCAAATACATCAGAAAATTCAGAAATCAATTTAACATACTTCTCCTTTACCTCAGGGGATAATGCTTTTGATAATTTGACAAACTTAGGTTGATCGACTGTTCCAATATTCATGTCTTCAACTCCTTTCTCTGTGGGCACCAAGCTTGGTTTCTTTGCGACATCATCCTGATCAAAAAGCTCCTCTAGAGGTATGAGACCTCTAGGAATTACATTATCCCTTAGCTGCAATATGTCCATCTGGTTTGTTTCCAAATCCTGATCATCAACCTCATACTCACCCTCTATAGGAGTGTCTTTGAATTTTCCATCACCCTGCAAAAATGCATTAATCTCATTATCATCCCAAAATACTTGCCAATACCGTAAATTGTCTGGAACAGTAGGCCTATGTTTGACATAGATCTCAAACTTATTTCTGGAGTTCATTGGAATCTTCAAGTTACTTGCAGTAGTGGCGAGAGAATCGGCAATAATGTTTTGCATCCTGGGCACTGCTGTCAAAGTATATTCTGGGAATGTTTTCAAAATGTCCGAGACTGCATTTCTGTATGCCCTCAA
This sequence comes from Pinus albicaulis, assembly GCA_034641835.2. Classification (NCBI taxonomy): domain Eukaryota; kingdom Viridiplantae; phylum Streptophyta; class Pinopsida; order Pinales; family Pinaceae; genus Pinus; species Pinus albicaulis. Next base: position 300,090,217 of record CM076578.1, read on the forward strand.
TCTTGGATGTTTTGCTTGGTATTCTCCCTTTACCTGTTTGATTATCAGTTTGGAGTCGCCATACACAGAAATCCTTCTTGCATTCAACTTCTTCAAAATTTTGAGGCCTGCAATTAAAGCCTCATATTCTGCTTTATTGTTGGAGCAATCAAAATCTAACTTATAGGCACAAACTCTAACATTACTGGGAACCTTCTCAGGTTGAAAAACAGGACTTCTAATCCATATTCCAATGCCAGCTCCATCCTTACCAACAGCTCCATCAAAATCCATACTCCACAAGCCTTCTTCTTCTTCTTGAAGGTGCTGGAAATTTTCTTCTTTCTCTTATTTACCTTGGTTGTTTTTTGGCTGTTCATTGTCCCTTTGCAACTGGCAGGCAGGAGGCTCAGAAGTGTTTGCTGATTTATCCTTTTCCTTTTTGAGGACCTCTCTGAAATTTTCTGAAATCTCAGGTATTTCATCCACTTGTACCAATTGAACATTCTCATCATTTAAACCACCATCAGAATACAAGACAAAAGACTCTAAGTCTGTATGGACAGCATTGATGGGATGATTTACATGCTTGTATTTGCTGGTAATCATATATTTCATTTTATTTTCCCTATATAACTTCCTCAACTGGCCAAATAGAGGGATAGTGGCATAGGAGAAGTCAAGCTGTATGGTTCCCTTAAGTTTTGCACCCCAAGACCTAGATAGGAGCATTCCAAACCTTGGTGGGACATCAGCAACGACTACATCCATCAAGACATTCTTTGCTGGAATCTTATCTAAAGATACTACCAAATATTTGATTAAACCAATACAGTGGACCCTACTTGAGTCAAAGGAATACAAGTCATGATATTTTCGAGTGATGTCAAGGCCTAGCTTCTCCATGACAGCTTTGGGCATCAAATTATGTGACACCCCGGAGTCCAACATAGCGTTATGCAAGATAAACTCATGTACTCTAAGACTCAAGTAAAATGGAGGGATTTCATTCTCTAAATATTCTTCTGTGGCTGGACCGAAAATAAGTTTAGGGTAGTCGTCTTCTATGTTGACCGTATCAGAGATAGAATCGATTTGCAAGACTTTGGACACCTGAGTTTTATATGCACTATTCTTCACCAACTCTGTGAGGGGCATGGACACCTTTAATTTGGAGATTTAATTTTCTAGATTAAAGGAGGGAGATTTTTCTACCTCTTTAATGGGCGGGTCTTTCTTCTCTATTGGCTCCTTTACTGTGTTCTTCTGGTTCTTCTCATTGGCTGCGTTAGCAACTGCAGGTGCTTTGCTAGAGGAAGGATCAACCGACTCCTTAGCTTTCTTCTGCGCATCGTTCTTCATTTGGAGTTCCTTTCTCTTTTGAATGGGGCTGACTGTAACCTATCTGTTCCTTAAAGAGTACTGCCTTTGCTGAGCCGAAAAAGCGTTCATATACCCTCTCTGATAGTCATCAGACTCTTCTTCCAGTACTGTATCATTGGCCAAAATGAATTTTGGTCTTTTTGAATATCTGAATTTGCCACTATGTATTCTTCATCTTCTGTAAGGAAAATGGGCATACCATCAGCCGTGAAAAAGTGATTAGCCTCGATCACAGGATCATCATCATCTGAATCTGTCCCTTGCATGTAGTTCTGCTGCAAAGGAGTTTTAATCTGCTGCTGTGGTGGCGCAACTTGGTCTTGCGTTCTCTACTCTCTCTGTTTAATTCTGAATTGCGGCTGCTGCCCTCTGAAATTTGGATTTCTTATTTGAGGCTCTGGTCTGTTTGCAATGGTCAACCTATCAACCATTTTTTCCACCGTTCTGATCAGAGTGTCCATTTTACTATCTGAAGTAGAGGCCTCCTCTTTTATTGTGACTCTTTTCTCAGCTCTAGCTCGTGTTCTTTTAGCCAACAGATTAGCTTCAACATTAACTGCTATCTTCTGCATGTCTTCAAGTGAAGACGGATCTCTTTCACGTAGCTGATATGCCATGTTAGTATCAAATCCATCAGGAAATTTTAACAATGCCAATACCTCAGGAGGCTTCAGTTTAGTTGGAATAGCATTATATACAGCATTGAATCTTATACAATAATCCTGCACGGTTTCACCCACATTCCTTTTAATGTTCTCATATTCAGACAGAATTTGAAGTGGGTTCTTTTTTACCTCCCACCAGTCCAGGAACTGAGTATGCAACTCCTGCAAAGTGCGAATTGTGCCTGGAGGTAGGGCTCTAAACCACTTTCTGACTTCACCTCCGAAACTTTGAACAAACATCCTTGTCGTTACATTCTCCTCTTCTACCTCATGAAAATCAAAAAATTTATTCATTTTATCAACATGCTGCTGAGCCGTGATGCTTTGAGTGGCATCAAAGATTGGAATTTTACTTTGATAGTCAGCAGGCATATCATTGAGGACCTGGGGTAAGACCAGGGGTGCATACCTGGCAGCCATAACTCTGGGTGGATTTACAACAGGACTTGTAGGATTTGAGGGAGGTGTTAATGGAGGAGATGACAATTGGGAATTGACTGATGGGAATGCTGATGAATTGGGAGGGGGAAAGGCTGTTCCTAATGATTCGGAAGCCTCAGGAGGATTAGTAACATTGATGGACTGAGGAGAATTCAAAATGTAATTGTCAATGGAGGTATTTGCTCTTTGGACTTCAATATCTACAAGGAAGTCAGGATCTAAAACTGTATCATCAATGTCATTTTCAGACTTATTCCTAAATAAATAAAGCTCAAAATTCTCGTCAAAGGAAAGGTCTTCTACAAAAAACCATTCACTGGGCCAAGTATAGGATCTGTAAACGGGTCTGGGGTTTAATGATCCTTCTTGTCTTCTGACAATTCTTGGGATAAGATTTGGATTTTCAAACACAGGGGGAGGATTTGGATCTGGATTAGCCCTTGTGTATCTTCTAGAAGCCAGTGTGGTGGAATGTCTATTTTACAAAAAATCTTATTTTGCAGCCTAGCAAAAATCTGAACATCATCTTTCAAAAGTTTGGAGTTATTTGATGTACTGGGGCAAATCTTTACAAGTCAGATGTTATTGTCTATAAAACTAGACCGGAGATTGACTGAAGCAGCATTTATCTACTTATGCACTTGCAAAGCAATGTGCATTTCGAAGGCTACCTGGCATAACTTCAGGCTCCGTCTGTATTTTATAAAACAAATAACACTAACAAACAAAAATCTTGAACAATTCCCCAGTATGGTCGCCAGAGAATGTTAGCACCTGAATTGGACCTCAGGCTGCAAAGGCAAAACAGGGTAACGAACTAAACCACGCTCAGCCTTGTAGCTAGCCCTACAAGGACAGGAGAGGGCTCTCTCCGTAAAAGAATATTTAATGGAACACAATAAATGGACTGATATTAGGCTAGATAAAATGATGGAAAAGGTTTAATAGAATGAATGAATAAATTTTCAGGGATGTGTGGGATATAAAGGGACAGTTGAAATGGGGAATTAAATCAGGACACAGGGTATTTCATGGGGCAAGATAGGCAAGAAAATTAGCATATAAAATTTAATAAGGATGGGATGGAAAGACAGGTGAGGAGCTGAAAAGGGCACAATAAATGGATTCTTTTCAAATAGAAGAAAAATACAAAGTATGAATTATTTCCCAAGGCAGAGCATATAAAATGGATTCTAGCTTTCTATCTTGAAAGCATTCAAAGGAAGATGTTTATGGATGAATGGAACACGTAACAAATATGAAACAAAGGAGAAAAAAAAATGCTAAATCTCATACCACATGGATCCCACAAATCAGAGCTACATCTCTTATTAATTCCTGTCAAACTGTACAATGTAGCGCAAAGATGTTCTTCCACACTATTCCCCTACTTTCTCCTACTCAGACCCCTCTTACAAATGATTTTACAATACAATAAATAATTTGAAATGTGGGAACATAGATCCACGGAAAAGGGAGCTGTCCTAACAGCTGAAGAACTGAAATCCAATCATAGTAAAGAAATACAACAATCTGCCCCTAAAAATGAGGGACAGCATTACATTGACTGATTTGGAGATTTGCTGTTATGCTGTATAAACGAAAATAGGCAATCCGATGAACAGATTCCCTATTTTTTTCTTTTGTAGATATCTTCATTTTATTTTAAGCTCTCGGCCCTTGGACTGTTCCTTTGCTTTCCTTTATTTCTTTATTCTCTGACCTTTAATAAAATGTCGTAGAAATAGAACTGAATGAAATTTTATGCTTTGTGAAGGGTAAAATGAATTTTAAATGGGAAAAAGGAAGGGAGATGGAGGCGGGACCCGCATATAAATCGCAATCGGAGTCGGAGCAAGAGCGGAGAGATATCATATAACAGTAATCGCAATCGGAATGAAGCGGCGGAGGGATATCATTTTAAACATAGTGCAATCGCAATCGAAATCGGGGGTAGAGCGGGGTAATACATTACAAATATTGCGATGCGATGGGGAGAAAGCCTTTGTAATAAACAAAGCGGCGGAATTTTCACCTTTACAAAGGAGAAATGGATTTTATGATGAATGGCGGAGGATTTTAATGGTGGGACCGGGGTATAATCGCAATCGCAAATCGGGCTCGGGAGTGGAGCGAAATGACATATATAGAATTTCCGATGCGATTGGGAAAGGGGAATGGGGAAAACATTTATAAAAACGAAATTAATACAAATTCTGAGTTTACAAAGGAGAGAATCCTTTATATTATAAACGGGCGGAGTATCGTACAATGGGTCCCAAGGGTTAATCGCAATCGCAATATCGGAGGGGAGCGGGGGTAATTGCATCGGGAGGACAGAATTTGCGATGCGATCGGGAGTTGTGATGGAAATACTTGTGATCAGAGGAGGGCGCAATCAATCGCATCGAAGGGATTAGATCGGGGGTGCGATCGGGTCGCATATATAACATTTGCGATGCGATCGAATCGGGGAAAGTTGCGATCGGCGGATCGCATCGGAGATATTTGCGATTGGCTCATCAGGGCATACAAAATAAATTTGCGATCTGCGATGGTGCGATCAAAGGATTTGCGATTTTGAAAACATTGTGATTGTGATTTATAACAATAAACTTTAAACTTTACGTTATAAAGTTTTATTATATGCATAGTGGGGAAGTGGTTTATACGACAGGGGGGGGTATATATATATGATATAACTTTGTTATAAAGTTTATGGAGTATGGTCGGGGAAGTATTTAAAGGGAGGGACTTTATAATATGAAGTTCTTTATTATAAAGTCCAAAGGCATGGAGGGGAAGTGGTTGGGTAATAAAATCACATATATATATTTTTTTTAAAGATTTATAATGCGATATTATAATTGGAGGGGGGGAAAAAGGATTTATAAAGGAATATTAAACTTTAATAACACAAATTTTAAAGGGAAAAATGGGGAAATAGGGGGGACTTAGGGAATAGAGGGCTTTTACTTCACTTAAGCATAAGATTCAATTCAGAAGTCAGCTCTGAGAGTGTAGTATACCGTTGGAAAGCTCTTTCCGGGCTCTTTCTGATGGATCTGCTTGGAAGATGATCTGGTGCTGAATACGATGCGAAAAAATTCTCTGAAGGCAGGAACATTACTTTTGTGGAAATGACAGCTTCTGAATTGTGACTTATTACATACGATGATATAAAATTACATAACGAATGATAATAAAGGTAAACTATCATGTTTTCACCTCAAAACATAGTTTTGAGGTGAAAATTACATCAAACTAAAAAAAAATTCTCTTTGATTCTTCCTGGTGCTGTGACATTGGGCTTATTTGGCTTCCTCATGACCTTGCTAATATTATTGATATTTGACTCATTAATTTGACCATGGTGAGACCCTAGAGACTAATGAGACCCATCCTATGATCTACTAATATGATTTAAAGAATAAAAGTGACTAATGACTAATACCATAGAAAGGAAGATCAGCAAGTATCTCATGAGGGAAAATTGATAAAACAATACTACCATCAAATGAATCCATGACCTAGCGGAATGGTGAAATTTATTCGGTATGAGACACCTAATATGCAAATGCAAAAGAGCAGTTTTGATCACTGATGGCAGTATGACTAGACTGACACTAACAGTCATCATCTGAACTAGAAGGAATGCTATTAAAAATAGAAGAGAGAGAGAGAGAGGTGGCACATATGCCGAATCAGGCTCGTAGGCCAAAGGTGGCACACCCTCTGAACTAGGCTCGCAGGTTGATATATTTTCATCAAATTTTACATCTCTTCTAATGATTATAATTTTGGATTTTGGTTGAAGAAGTCTATAACCTTTGACATCTTTAGAATATCCAACAAAAATTCATTTTTCACTCTTAGGTTATAAGGATTTATGTTTCGCATCTAGAATATGGACCCAAGCATAACTTCCAAAAACATGAAAGTGACTTACATCTGGTTTGATTGAGTTCCAAGCTTCTTCTAGAGTTATATTCTTTAAAACCTTAGTAGGACATTTCCACCATGAAGAAATATGTTAAGACATCCCCTGAAGATCCAAAGAAAAATGCCTTGGAAGATTACTGAAGAAACTTGGTCAAATTCTTAGTTTCCTAGGTCAACGCTTTTCCTGGTGCCATGCTCGCACTGATGTCATATTCATAGTTCTAGCTTAGCACTGCCAGCTCCCTTATTTCTTGGAAACCCACTTTGATCCCTTTCTGGTAGTGTTTGCTCAATTGGAGGAGAACCTTCAACCTCTAGAATCTCCAGGGCACCGAGTTGGTTGTTAAGATGTGGTGATAGGGTCGAGCTCTCTGATTTTAGAGCTTTGATCTCATCCATGGGGGTTTATCCCTTAGAAGTTGGGCCTTCCTCCTCCTTTCATGGGCTCCCAACCTCTTCTCCCTTCCTATAAATTCATATCCCTCATTCCCACAATTTCAAATCTTGGTTGGTCATTATCAGGCTAGTCTGAACACTCGTTCCCTTCCATTCTAGCATTGTGATAATGCCTAAGTGATCAGGAGAAGGAATGCTTTAGAGCTTCGGTGAAAGACTCAGATTTTCACCAAAGGAGGGCTCCATCATCAAGTGATCAGAGGCTTAGTATTTAGCTAAAAAATGAAAGTGCTTAGAAATGCTCCAAACCTTAGCAACCAGATAGAGCTCGTCACCAAGATTCCAATGCAACTCATTTCATCAAAATCCGAGTTCGTATGAGTAAGTTATGGTTTGTTGTTCATTTTCCCAAACATGTAAAAATTTTGCAGAATAGTGACAGAATGATGACTTGGTAGTCCAGTCAGCACCTCAATAATCTTCAAGGAATATTCTCCAGTTTTTAGCCAGTGACACTATGACAAGTGTCATCACCAAATTCACCAATGTTGCTTGGGGAAGTTGAATTTTTTACCTATTCCTGAGTTTGGAATTATCTATGGGAAATTATTTTTATTAACGGTGGAATTTTTAGGCCAATGGGGAAGGGCCACATGACACAGCCATAGGCTGCCACGTGCCCCCCCCTCCCCCACATGGCAAGGTTTGTTGGCATGATAATTTTTATGCAAAGTCGATTTGGGCACATATATGTTTATTTCCAAAGTTGAAACCATAGTCGAAGGTTAATGGCGCAAACATATTACATATAAACATATACATTTATTTCCAAAATTTTTAACTATGGATATGGGCATTATATTTTACAACAATTTTTTTATGGGGGGGTCGGGGTAAAACCCACGACCACCCGCCTACAACACCAACGACTTACCACTATACCAACCACTGCAGTCCTTACCCCATAAGGACCTCACCACTATTTTAAGTTTGTTAAGCGCCAAGTTGGGGATCTGGAGGGGGCCAGCGCCCCCTCCCACATGTCTGTGTGCCTATAACCATGAGCTAATATATATATTCTGGCAGATTTTTAAAACGCAATTAAGCCGAGCTTAATTACCACTAATCTGTGGTTATGTAGTGCCAATCTGAAATCAACGGTAAAGTGCAGTTAGTGCTAAATGTACCTTAACCTCACTTAATTACATGATTATCATTAATTAATGGTGCTCTTATCTTAGCAGAAGTTTTGGTGGACCCGCCAAATGCTGAGAAGCTCCACATTTAGTGGAGTTAACTGGCAGACTTCTAGAATTAGTGGATAAAAACTAGGAAAATTTGGTTTTGCCATAACTAAGGCAATTTTCGACCAATTTTGGCTCAGGAAGAGTCATTCTTGGTATATTTTGATGTTTTGGAGCCATTGGAGTAGATTGTAGAGGAAACAGGAGACTGTAAAAAACATTTTTGCACAATTGAATCTAATATAAAGGCCCACACTATGAAGTTGGACCAAGGAGATGTAGCCAAAGAGGGGTGAACTCCATCATCAAAAACTTGTGTATTTGTCTTTGTTATTTGTGCTTGTTGTGTTTTATTATGCTCATGTTCAGCATTGAGTTTCCATGCTTTTAATTTCATGAAATACACTTAATATCATCAAGTTTAATGAATTGTCAATCATAAACACATGTATAAACCCTTGCATAAGGAGCAAACCAAAACACTTTTATGTTAATTCTGAAACTGATATTAGCACATCATTAACTAACAATCAATTTTCAAATCATCAAGGCCTAGGTTGTAAGCTCTCCTTTTATATTTATCAATAATAACATCTGATGTTTTCTTTCTATATTTGTCTAATTGTTTATGCAAAATATTCTGGTACTCCTTGATCTACTAGATAGCTAATGTTTATGATTATTATATATTGTATTGGGTTTGTTGTTGCCTCTTGGTCATTCGCAGGTATTTGTGTGCCATCAGTAGTAGGGAGCGAGCCTAAAAGGATCGTGGATCAAGGTCATCATTAACATATTTAACCGTAGCATTGGGAAAAAAGGTACTTCTATCTCTTTTCTTGTCACATTGTAAATATTATTTAAGAGAGATTTGCATTAGAAAGTATCTCGTGTTGCTAGAACTACTCTAGGGTTAGATAGATCACCTATGTCCGTAGAGGGGAATTATATTGACAACATAACTGGTGACTCCACTAGGGAGCTTAGCCTCTTAGCCTTCCTTCCCCGGACTGATCTTGGATCAGTTGACCGATTTATGGAATCTAAGCTTGCTTAGTCCTCTGTTAGTTTGTGCAAGGTTTGATAGTCACTTCACTATGTCACGTCTGGTGTTTGTGTGAAACTATTTTTTATTTTTCCTTGTTTTTAGTGACCAACGCACTTTCTGTTTGAATAGTAGCACTGGAAGCATTTTTCTATACAGTACAACCACATTGATTTGCCTTTTAACATTCTTCTACTTATCACAAAAGCGTTGATATCAGACCTAGGAAAAATTAGTGTTTCCCCTTGATTTTCCAGTGTCTCCTGGCCCCTGAAAGATGTATGTAGATTCTCAGTGACCTCCTTCTTGTGTGTTAGACTTGCTTATCTTATCTGAGTGATTGTTTTCGTCTCTTTGATTTGTTTGTAAGTTGGGATATTTTTCACCATTTCAAACACCTTTTGTCGCATTGTTCCTGACTTAATTTAGAGTAATTTGCACTGGTCATCACTACATCTCTGATTTTACCTTAGATTTAGTGTCAAACATAGGATCACAAATCATTTGATTCACAAGTCTATAAGAGTGTGTCCTTTGTCTAAATTCAAAATAAATTTAAATTGATTTTCATTTTAGTTTTGATTTATCATTATCCTTATCGTTTTAAAGAGAGTGAAAAGCATTTCATTCGTGCAATTTTTAAAGCGATTTTTTGTTTTTGTTCGATTGAAATAAAAGTGAAAGTATTTGAATTTATTCTTTCATTCATTTGTTTTGATTTTGATTGAATTTCAAAGTGAAAAAAAAAATTAGCTTTTTTTTGTGCATCTTAGTGTAAAAGAGAAGTATTTTCATTTTTCAATAAGTTGCATTTGTTTGGGAAAAGAGAATTCGTTTGAAAGGAATTGCATTTCGCAGCTTTGAGCTAGTTTTGGGGGCATTATTGTTGTTGCATTGATTGCACTTTTGCTTGTATCTCTTTCCTAAATAGTTTAGGCTTCATCGAAATGGAATTTTTTTCATTTTGCATTTAGTCTACACTATAAGGATTCAAGTGACATCAATTTTGAGCCAAAATTGAACTTAACTCAAGATCAACATTAAAATTCACTCAATTTACCTTAAGGAGCATTGGAACTAACGAGAAAATTTAGTGGTCTAGGCTAGAGACGTGTTCCGGCGTCGTAAAACATAGGAGTTGTCGTTAATGGTCTGTGTTATAGCCCGAGGGTGATATCTCGTCCCACATATGGAAGTATATTGATGTATGATAAGTATATTTGGGGCGCTCTCATCGAACGGCTATGCATTAGAAAGCACTACTACAGACTGGAATCCCACGTCCTGTCGTGTATATTTGGGGAGACACCACTAGGTTGAAAGCCTACCATAGGTAATCGAGTCAACCACCTTGTAAATGTGATACACTGAGCACATCATTCGGGGAGATTGGTTGTAGTATGTTAATTCCTTGGTCATTTTTTCTATCATTTATCACCAATTTTTATATTACAGTTAAAGAATACTTTGTAAACCTTTATGCCTAGCACACCCTTTTTTATTTATTTTTTGTTAATTCTAAAAGTAACCGCCCATAATAACATCTTACCTATGCACAACTCCTTAGTAGATCTTAGGTTGAGACCAATGGAAATCCTAGTCCTTTTCCTTATTTTGGAAATGTTGGTACTACATATATGGAAACGTTATCCCTCCTAGGATTAACCGTTTGTTTGCCAGTTTAGTTATTTTTAACCCCCATTGTTCTAAATTTCCAAGCTGCTTCTCAACCAAGTTCGCTTATCTGAACATTTTCAACCTCATGTTAATCATAAAGTTGACCCCTCGCCTTCTTCGCCTATTTCTTCACCCTGCTCTTCCTCTTCGCCTGGTGAAAGTCTAGATTCTAGTAACCAGGAGGCTAAGAAGAAGAAGAAGAGGACGAAGAATTGCTACTAATGCAATTGATGTTGAAAAAACTTCTAATCCATCCCGCAAAGTCAAATTCCCTTGCAAGATATGTAAGGGTGACCACCTTCTTAGAGATTGTCCTAGTATTCCCAAGATATTAGAAGTGTGGTCCACTAGCTCACATCAGCCTTTGTCATCGGCCTCTGGAGATCATGCTGGTGATAAACACTCAAATAGTGATAATAAGGCCAATAGGAAAAAGGGGAAATTCAAATTTCCCTGTAACTTATGTGAAGGGAGTCATCCCATTGACCTTTGTCCTTTTATGGATGAAGCCTCAAAAGTGTTGGATAACCTTACGACTTCTCAGTCGTGACTTCTAGCTGGTTATCAGAATATTTCCCCTGTTCCTCTGCTAATTCGTCAAGTGATCGATCAGAAGTCATCTATGGTCAATCCCACTCCCTCTGAAAGTGAACCCCACGAGTTCATTCCCGACTAACCATGGGTTGAGAAAAAATTTGACCTAATTCCACCCTCAGTGGATCGTGTTTTTCCATTAGAGAGTGAACCTCATACCACTCAGGTTATTTTTGTTTCTTCAGATTCCCATGAATTGGAGGGAAATCCTCCTGTTCCCGTAGCACAAGGGGGAAGTTCGCCCGTTCCAATGGCACCCCCTCCAAGTAGTCTGGTCGCTTCCTTTGATTGTAATTGATTGGAAGGATATTGTCTTCCTTCTTAAGTGCCATTTGATATTACGGTATTGATCAGGAGATCATGTCCATTGTTCAAAAATGCTCAAAAATGAAAGTGCTCAAAAGCGTTTGCAACCTGAGTGATCGGAAAGGTCTCGTCGTTGCGATTTTGGCACCATGAACAATTCGCAAAAAAGAGGTCGTATGCAAAAGTTATGAAGGTTTGAAAATCCCAGTAAACTCTAAAAAATGACATTTTGACTAAGTTTGACTTAGCATAAAAAAATTTCAAAAAAATATATATTTGGAAATTATTTTTTATTATATAGTTTTCTGGCCAATAAGGGGGTGCCACGTGGCCATCCCAGAGGCTGCCACATGGCCCCAGGCCGGAGGTCGAAAGGTTGTTGTAAATTTTTGGAGACCACGGGATTCGAACGGAGGACCTCTAGCACCAAGCACACATGCCCGACCGCTCGGGCTACTGGGTAGTTCTTTCCTGTATACACTTTCACGTCTATTTATGGTTTAATGTTATTAAGGTTGGGGGCTTGGGAGGCCAGCCCCCCTCCATACACCCTTGCACCATAACCTTGGTCTCCACTCCATCTGGCGAGTATCGAAACCATAACATCAGTGGCAAAGGAAACGTTCACATGTGCTTTTAAACTGCAACATCAAAGCTTTAACTGTGGCATAAAATGTTTATGCGGCATTCAGTGTGACAATCTTGTCCACATGCGGGAATCGACATTTATTGCGATAGTTTAGGTGGCGGGTAGTGGAACCGCGAAACGTGGAGTTCCAACAACAATGGTGGGTTTTAGACCGATGGTTTCGGGAGCTGTTTGACATGTGACCACTTCGGAAACATTTAATTTAACTGCCAGTATGCCCAGCAGTTTCATCTGGTGGACCTCCAAAAATGGCGGAAGTTGCCATTTTAGTCGAGTTAACTGGAGTTCCTCCAGTTTTGGAGGAGCTTTCTTAGGAGTGATTGGGAAAATTACTGTTTTGGTCATAACTATTAGGTATTTCGACCATGCTTTATGAATGAATAGTCATTTTTAGCTAATTTCATCATTTTGAACACATTGGTATAGTTTTTAGAGCCATCAAAGGTCATATTGTGCAATTTTTTCTTCAAGAGAGGTCAAGGAGCCACTAGGGCCACTAGGGTGCTTTCAGTGTAGTGAGCATCCATTCTCTATTTTCTACATCTGAATAGTCATTCTTGACTAATTCAAGCATTTTGAAGTTGTTTTTATAGAGAGCACAACCATTTGAGGCTTTTTATCACACGTACTTACCATTTTTTAGCAATAAGATATGAGGGACATGCCATTGGGAGATGGACCAGCAGATGTAGCCCAGGAGGGGTGAACTGCTTCATCAAATTTGTGATGTTTATTTCTCTGTTATATAATGTTGCACAGTGTTATAAAAGCTAATTTTCATGCTTTAACCTCACATAAAAATCTTTTTAACTAAGTTAAAACCATTTGTTTCACCTGCAAACTTCAGTGAACCTTATGCACACAATTTAATTACTATTTTGATACTTAGCATAACAAAACTAATACATTCCATTCAAATCAATTTGGTATTAGAGCTTGAGTTAAGCTAGAGTATTTTCTCTGTTTAATCTTTGTGCAAAGGATTTTTTTGACAATTTTCAAGATTTTTAATGCTTACTAGGTTGAAGCTTAAGAGAGGAGAAGGTCAATTGGTGAAAGTTCAAAGTAATCCTCATCCAAGGAGGGAAATAGTGCCATTATCTCCACCTTCAATTTCACCTCAAAGAGAAGCAAAAGAAGCCATAAGCATGACTTCAAGGGAAGAAGGAACCCATGAAGAAGTTGATAATAAGGAGGAAGAAAGAGTGTTCAGGAAAACATTCCTTGACATGACTGAAATGGTGAGAGTCCTTTATCAAGAAAGGAATGAAAGACTAGAAGGAGAAGGATCCAAACTTCACAAGGAAGGACAAGGATCGTCAGGAGGTCATAATGATGAAGATAAATCCAAGAAGGGTAATGGAGGAAATGGAGACAGTAGAAAGTCGCCATCATCACCCTCATCTTCATATTCATCTTCATCATCCTCTACTTCATCTTCAGTACTTCAGGCACACAAGTCAAAGAACACTGGTAAAAATCATTTTCTAAAACTTGATGTTAAGTTTGAAATGCCAATGTTTCATGGTGAAGTTAATGCAAAAAAACTAGATAATTGGATTAGGCAATTAGAGGTCTATTTGAGAATTCAAAATTTTCATGATGATGACACCAAAATCCAACTAGCTTCATTGAGAATGGAAGGTGCAACACTTGTTTTGTGGGAAGCCAGGACAAAGGATGAGATCAAGAAATATGGTAAGATTATTTTATCATGCACTGATTTCATTTCTGCAATAAAACAACAGTTTTATCCATTATCTCACATGCAGAAAGCCATAATGGACTGGCAAAATTTTAAACAATTGAATGAACAAAATGTACAAGTGTATACTCAAGAATTTAGAAGAATAGCTCTTTTACTAGGAGTAGATTTTCATAGCCAAGACACTTTGCTCAAGTATATAGGAGGTTTACATACCTACCTAAGACATACAATCCTCATGTTTAATCCTACATGCCTAGATGAGGTTTGTGTTCAAGCCACACATTTAGAGGAAAGGGGAAAACAAAAATTAGATGGGAATGAGGAAAGTGAGTTTAAAGGCAAATGGAAGAAAAAGAGAAATGCAAATACTAGAAAAGATAAGGGAAAATTCTTTTGCAAACACTGTTCTTAAACTAGCCATGATGAGGACCATTGTTGGAAACTTCATCCAGAGTTGAAACCAGAAAGTTTTAAAGCCAAAGAGAAAGCCAAGGAGAAAGGAAAGACAGTTGCAATAGTTGAACAAGACCTAGGGTCAGATTCAGGAGATGAAACAAAAATCATAGCTATGGCACTAAAGAACTTGAAGGGGAAAGAGAATGAAAATAAACCCAGTTCTAGTATATCTAATTGTCACATAGAAGCTCCAAGTGAAGAAAAGAGAATTGAATTGTTTGATGTGAGGGTCATTTCAAAACATACCAAGGTTGACACATTGTTTGACAGTGGGTCACAAGCAAATTTAATCTCTGAAGACTTAGTCAAGAAACTTAATCTTGAGACAATTAAGGATGCAAATTTACAGGTTTCAAAGAAGTGCATGTTGCGATTTGCAATAACTGCACATGTTATTAACACAGTTGAATTAGATGTTGTTCCGCTTGATATAACAGGTATGGTGTTGGGTAGTCCTTACTTGTATGACAAGAAATCTATCTTCCATCACCATGAGAAAAAATACCATTTATTCAAAGATAAAAAGGAGTACATTCTGAGAGTTCATAAAAAAAAAAGACACTTATTTAGTTAATGCAGGGCAGATGAAGAGGCTTGTCAATGCAAGTCAAAACTTGACATTGATGATGATTAAACAGAGGGAAGTTTTACATAATCCTTTTCATGTAAATTCTAATATATATAATGAGTTTTTTCAGTTTGATAGCAGGTTATCTTTGAAAGAAGATGACAAGGAGTTGCAGCAGTCGACATTGGTGTCGAATGGTGCTGAAAACAAAGTGTCAGTGCAAGAAGTTGCAAAGGTCCAAGAGAGGGAAAAACAACTTAGAAAAGAAGGCATAGAATTCAGAAATGTTCAGTGCTAGTTTCAAAAAGGCATGGTACAATGGCGAAGAAACTTAGTCAAGAATCGACACAAGTTCAAGGCTAATTCAGTAAAAAATCACCATAAGGACATGATGCAAGGTGAGAGTAATTTCAAGTTTCCTTTGATTATAGACCAATGTAGAAACAAGATAATTACTGCAAAATTAGGTTGATGTTCTGCAAGTTTCGAAAATGTGCAGCATGAGAATGTCAAAGTCAGCAATGGTTGGTCAACGGAATCAAGGAAAAAATTCTCGTTTCTTGAAAAGCTCCAATTAATGAAATTAGGGAAATTTGAGTGGATAAAGATTGGAAGAGTAGGGACACAGTCTCCTCATCTTCATGTTCAGTATTCTGGAGAGCTTTTGGGGTCCAAAATCTTCCCAATGGGGAGGTGTGATCAGGGGATCGTGTCCATTGTTCAAAAATGCTCAAAAATGAAAGTGCTCAAAAGTGTTTGCAACCTAAGCGACCAGAAAGGTCTCGTTGCTGCAATTCTGGCGTCGCGAAGAGTTCGCAAAATAGAGGTCGTATGCAGAAGTTATGAAGGTTTGAAAAGCCCAGTAAACTCTAAAAAATCACATTTTGACTAGTTTGACTTTGCATAAAAAAATTTCAAAAAAAATATTATTTGGAAATCATTTTTTATTATATAGTTTTCTGGCCAATGAGGGGGTGCCACGTGGCCATCCTGGAAGCTGCCACATGGCCCCAGGTCAGAGGTCGAAAGGTTGTTGTAAAATTTTGGAGACCATGGGATTTGAATGGAGGACCTCTAGCACCGAGCGCACACGCCCAACCGCTCGGGCTACCAGGTAGTTCTTACCCGTATACACTTTCACGTCAATTTATGGTTTAATGTTATTAAGGTTGGGGGCTTGGGAGGCCAGCCCCCTCTCCATACGCCCTTGCACCATAACCTTGGCCTCCACTCCATCTGACGGGTATCGAAACCGTAACATCGGCGGCAAAGGAAGCGTTCACATGTGCTTTTAAACTGCAACATCAAAGCTTTAACCGTGGCAGCAAATTTTTATATGGTGTTCAGTGTGACAATCCTGTTCACATGCGGGAATCGAAATGTATTGCGACGGTTTAGGTGGCGAGTAGTGGAACCGCGATACGCGGAGTTCCAACAACAACGACGGGTTTTGGACCGACAGTTTCGAGAGCCATTTGACATGTGACCACTTCCGCGGAATTTAATTTTACTGCCAGTCTGCCTAGTGGTTTTAGATGGCGGACCTCCAGAAATGGCGGAAGTTTCCATTTTAGTCGAGTTAACTGGAGTTCCTCCAGTTTTGGAGGAGCTTTCTTAGGAGTGATTAGGCAAATTACTGTTTTGGTCATAACTCTTGGAGATTTCGACCATTGTTTATGAATGAATAGTCATTTTTGGCTAATTTCATCATTCCGAACACATTGGTAGAGGTTTCAGAACCATCAGAGGTCATCTTGCACAGGATTGACTTTAAGAGACGTCAAGGAGCCACTAGGGTGTTTTCAATGTATTGAGCATCCATTCTTTGTTTTCTGCATATGAATAGTCATTCCTCACTAATTCAAGCATTATAAAGCTGTTTTTTCCATATAGAACAGTGATTTGAGGGTTTTTATCACATGTACTTACCATTTTTTAGCAATAATATATGAGGGACATGCCATTGGGAGCTGGACCAACAGATGTAGCCCAGGAGGGGTGAACTGCTTCATCAAATTTGTTGAGTATTGTTACATGTGATGTTTATTTCTCTATTATATATTGTTGCACAGTGTTATACAAGATAATTTACATGCTTTAACCTCACATAAAAATCTGTTTAACTAATTTAAAACCATTTGTTTCACCTGCAAACTTCAATGAACCTTATGCACACAATTTAATTACTATTTGGATACTTAGCACAGCAAAACTAATACATTCCATTCAGATCGGGTACAGTCTTATAATGTGTCTGTACCTAGCACAAAAATAGATGAAGGCACATCTGTTAGTATTTTGTCTTCAACTACTTGGCAAGATTTTGGTTCTCTGCAGCTTGTGCCTTTTACCCAGAATCTGTTGGCATTTAACAGAGGAACTAGTCAACCGTTAGGGATCCTTCCTAAGTTACCTATTACTTTGGGAGGAGAAAATGTCTATATAGACGTAATGGTTTTCCAAGGCCCTTTGGACTTTAACTTACTCCTTGGGCATGACTATACTTATGTCATGAGAGCTCTTGTCTCTTCTCTCTTTCATGTGATTTGTTTACCACATAAAGGAAATATTGTGACCATTGATCAAATTTCATTCATTGGTCATAATCTAGCTCCCAATCAACCATCATCCCTTAATGGTTCTTACATTCCATTGGTATCTTCCCTGCCGCAGGTTAATTATGTGGAAAATTACTCCATACTCATGTCTACTGATGATCAATTCAGCGATATAGTGCACCATGTACTAAGGGCATTGGATCCTGATTTCCAAAATGTTTTTCTCCCATATGATGAGAACATCTTGGAAGCCATGACCTTTTATGGACCATGATCAGGTGTCGGACTAGATTTCTTTTTCTTGTGTCAAGCTCCTTAAAAAATGAATCAAGCTCTTCAGAGAAAATTTCCTTGCCTGGTGTCAAGCTCGTTAAAAAATGAAACAAAGTTTCATGAGGATAGTTCTTTTACTGTGTCAACCTCATTAAAAAATTAAACAAATCCCCTTTCACTTCGAGTCTATGACTAGATCTCGTAAAATCCCAGTCGAGTCTTTCACTTGATCTCGTAATTGAACCTTCATTCCATCCACCTGTTAGTAACCAATATTCTACTTAGGTGAATGAACTAAAGCTGGGGGGGGGGCATGTACCTCGAATTGAGTCAACATGCTGGGGACATGTAAAATTATTTCAAGCATAGTTTTTTGTTTCAAGCTAGTGTAAAAATGAAACCAATTTCAAGCATAGTTATTTGTTTCAAACTTGTGTAAAAAATGAAACCATCCCCACTATACCTCTCGTAATTTCCATTTTATCAGCCTGTTTTTTGCCAGATGAGGCTTAGTTTTCTCATTCCATTGTCACCATCTGTTTTGGCCGATCATACACTCTCACTTGGTTGTTTTACCTTTGCTTGGGGAACCACTGCGATGAGTGGTCATGTTAGCCAGCCTCTTGACCTTTACATGTTTTGAGCAATTCTACCATCACCTGAACCAGTTGTTATCCTTTTATACCACTCGTTCCTCCAGGAGGAGTCAACTTTAAACTATTTTATGACTCTCGAAAAATGAAAATATTGCTGAGTAATTGTCATTTCGAACTCGTTAAAGTGAATGAATTGACGTGATTGTAGTATACGTTTACCATTTTTCGGGCTAAGATTTACTATTTATGAAAAAGGAATACCTTGATCGAACATGGTCAATAGGTTCTCTCTAATATTGTTTTCTACCTTTTCAGATTCTAGAGACGATTTACAAAAAGGGACATGATGGAGTTTCCTTTTTGTTTCTTTTCAAACTCCTTAACCATGAAAAGTCACAGAGTTACCCTTTTGTTGGACTCGTTAAAGATTAAACGACGAAAGACTTGTCACCATGACGAGACCGAGTTCCTCCTTCCTAAGGCTCGTTAAACTTACTAGGATGGATTCATTCGAAGAATAAACTTACACACTCAACATATGTTATCCTCTTCACGCTGGCTATAAAAAATAAAGAGGTACTCGTTAGCAATAACGGAGGGAAATTGAAAGTGAACATCCTATGTGTATTTCGGGCAGCTTGTCGCTCTTGAAATGGCACTCATCTACAGTTCGTGTCAGGTTGGGGACATCCTACATTGGTCACTTTTCCTCCATGGGTTTGGGAAATTTGTTTTCCTTTTATTTTATTATCTAATTTTTTCAACATGACCTCTGATCCTATTTGAGTCAAATGTTGCCACACTCTGGAGTCGTGTCACCAATATGTTCAAGAGAATTCCTATTTGTCAAACATCCTTTGCTTATTTGACCTCCTCTGTTACAATCTCGAATCCATCCTATCATCTTGAGATATATGTTGTTTTGTGTCGATGATTTGGGAATCATCATGGCCCTCCTTCAATGAATCACTTCCTGTCGACTTCAGATCATTATATGGGAAGGTGATTTAGAAACTTCTTTTCAGTACCTTGGAGCTTGCATGCCTCAATGGAAAGTTCTTCGTGTTCGACGATAGGTTCACATCATTGGCCTTCGATCGAATGATTATGCAAGTGTTCGACTTCAACACATGCATTCACTCTTGTAGCCTTAGATTGTGTTGTTCTACCTTGAGGTCCATCATCATTATTGGTGGTCTCTCTCGCACCTGTTAACGGTTTCCATCATTGACCGGGAATCAGGTGGTTTCTACCATATTCCACACAAATACATTTATTCGCATGGCTAGATTCATACATTGGGTTGATTGAGATCACGGTGAAGACCCTGGGTCACATTTGATTTTTTATCCAGACTACGGGGAGTTATTGAGTATTCATGATTGTATACATGATCCTATCTCTATGGATGGATGCATCCATACCGCGGATCCATTTATATTATCTCTTTAGGTGATATGGACACATCCTCAGCGTACGCAGTACAGCCTCAATATGTTTTAAGTGCTCCTCCCATGTGTGGCTATGGATGAGGATATCATCAAAGAACACCAGCACGAACTTCCTCAACTGAACATGGAAGATGTGGTTCATGCAAGACTGAAAGGTGGCCAATGCATTGGTTAACCCGAAGGGCATCACCAAAAACTCGAAACGGCCATAGTGGCACCTTAATGCAGTCTTGGGGACATCCTAGTCCCTCACCTTGATCTGATGGTACCCCGACCTCAGATCGATCTTGGATAAGAAATTTGATCCCCTCATCTCATCCATCAACTCATCAATCATGAGGATGGGGTATCGGTTCTTCATGGTCTTTTTTTTTAGTGCCCTGTAGTCAATGCACATCCGCAATGTGTCATTCTTCTTCTTCACCAGAACAACAGAAGAATCTAACGAGCTAGTACTGGGCCGAATGTGTCCCAGTGCTAAGAGCTCATGGATAGCTCTCTCAATCTCATCCCTGTAGGCCTTGAGGTGCCTATAGGGGGTGGTGATCACTGCCTGGATCCCCTGATCCAACTCAATAGTATGCTCAAACCCCCGGTCCGGCAGTTGCCTCGGTGGTATGTCCCCAAAAACCGTGGAATATATGTCCAATATCGACTGCACATCGAGGTGTACTGACTACCCTGTGGCTCCTGCCTCTGAAATACGCAGCTCTACTACCCACTCTATGTCCCCCTTTCGGAAGTCTGCCTCCATCCGGTGTGTTGAAACTATCTGAGGAGGGTATGTGTGCATGCCTTTGATCATCACATGCTTCCCACTCTTCTTGTTTGTCCACTCCATCTCCAGTGTCTCCCTATCTATGGTGACCTTACCCAGCGTAATGAGTCATTGCACTCCCAATACCACATTGGTATATGGGATGTCAACCACAAAGAAGTGGTATGTCATCGTGTACGTCCCCATGGTCATTGCCAATGCTGGAACATACCTCATACACTGCATGGTTCTAGCGCCCAGAACCAACACTAAGAAGCCATCAAAACTATCTGTCGATATGCCCCTCCTCTACACTAGATGGACATCAATGAAGTTATGAGTGGCCCCTCTATCTACAAGAACTAAAACATGTTTTCCTTGGATGATGCCTCAAACACGCAGTGTCAAATACTTAGGAACTCCTCGCAAAGATGCAAGGACTCCTCTTGTGGGTGCAAATGTTGCCCCTCCAGCTCCTGGGGGAGATGATCGTAGATGATCTCCTCTCGGTGCCTCAGCGCTGGAATCTCCCTCTAACTCCTCATACACATCTTCTTCTCCCTCACTATCGAAGAAGACCTCGATGTAATGTGCCTTCTCTGCGGCACATCGATGACTTGGTGCCCATGGCTTCTAGCATGTGAAGCATAGCTTCCTCCGTCTTTAGCTAGCAGAAATCGTGGAAGGAGAGAGATTCACCAAACTCTCGCCCTTATGATTGATATTCTGCAAAATAATTCCTGTAATGAGCCATCTCCGGCTCCTGGGGTCCTCCCGTTCCCGTACCTGTAGTCAATAATGTGGGCATAGTTGATCCAGATTTATGCAGGAACACAATAAAATACCAAAATAGACATAAACACAGAGATTCAGTGGAAATAATGCTTCATTTCATTAATATCAAATAAAATAAATATGCTTACAGACATAATGGAAATAAAATAGCTAGGGCGTTGGTAGCTTATCTCTAAGAAGAGATGTGGCGGCTACATGCCTTTGAACTGTGTTACAATGAGGCTCGAGGGCCTATTTATTATTGAGAAACAATGGAAAACTCTAAACGTCCAAAAACCTAACCCTAGGAGATGAAGCGCCAAAAATATGGGCTATGTTTGGGTAAATTGGTGTTTCAGCTTCCCGGGGTTGTAATTTTGGCATACTATCTTCGTTTGACGCACATGATACATCGTTAGAAAAATATATCTGAGGAATACAACTGCTGACCACAAAAATTGATTCCAAAATAGAATCATATTCGTCGGAATCGAGATGCCCAAAAACATCGTTTAGGGCCTCAAAACGACTCCGGAAGTTCAGGACCCGAAAAACTGCTAAAAATAGTAAGTTGTGCTAAAACTGAAAAACTGAAAGAACTGATGGTGGCATTTCAAATGGAATAGGTGGGCAGCCACCAATATCATTAGGGTCTCAAAACGGCTCCGGGAGTGCAGAACCCAAAAACCTGCTAAAAATAGTAAGTTGTGATGAAAGTGAAAAGAAGCAAGAATTGATGGTGCAGGTCCAAATGGAATAGGTGGGTGGCCACCGATATCCACTTAGATCAATAGTGGAATAAGGGGGGTGTGTAGCACCACCTACTGCGCTTTGTTCTACTTCTATGTGTGATGAGAAGTGTCAGACCCTTCTCCAATGTGAAATCCCCTTAGGGTCTCACGCTATTTGTCCTCCCCAACAATCTTCTAACCCATCTCCTCTATTTTTTCTGGAGAGTTTCTGAACAAACTTCAAGAGGAGATTACCGAACTCCTTCTCGTCGTCTACTTCTTCTACCATGGGTGCTTCCTCCTCTGTGTTCTCTACTGGAACGCATTCCCCTTCACCAAATCTGAGCTCAAGCCTCCGCTCTCTACTCTTGTATCGTTGCTTCCGGTAGGTAATGCATTCTTTGTCTCTGAGTGTCATAGACTGATCTACTCCATAGGTTGAGCCAATTCTATGAGCTTTGATACCACTCTAATATTTCGAATAGGAAATAAATAGTAATATAAAGCAACATAAACAAAAACTACAGCTAATAGAGATGCACCATAAAAATCACTGCAAACATCTCAAAAAAGTTGAGCCATTTTATTATATATCTGAGAATAGGGAATGAGTATAAGAAGGTGATCAGAATGATGGCACCTTGGCTTGTTCAAGGCAAGCTGAAATATCACTCAAAACCCTACTACGGATGGCTGCTTCTAGTGACAACGTAATCTCCTGAGCTGTTGCTGCTGCTGGAAAGTGCTTCTTTTGGCTGGAATAGAGCTTCTCTTTGGGGTTGTTCCCCTGCTCAGAAAATTCTGAAACTCTAGCTATGTACTCTCCTCCGAAAACCTGGGAAAACCCAGGTAGGAATTCCAAAAAGGCCGACCATGGAATTTGACCCCCTTGGGAAAATTACGCACTCCTGGTGAGTATGTTGGCTTCTGAACTGAATGGATGGAAATGTTGGCCTCTCTCTGCTCCAAAACACTACTTGTGAAGGGTTGATCCCCTCACACTACTCTCGGACTGAAACTCCTAAATCTCCCTCACTCCCAAAGCTTCCCTCCTCTAAAACTCTGTAACCTCTATGGGTGACTGCGCTGCCTGAAGACTGCGTAACTCCTGGATGGATGGTTCTACGTTCTCTACTCTGAAGACTAAAGGTAAAGCTCCTCACTTGAGCCAGCACTCGCAGTCCCTTGAGGCTGAGGTTGGGATCTCCTCTCGGAGACACCCGCGTGTTGAACAACAGTTGCAGACTTAGCTAAACATTGTAAGCGTGCACAATATCTGTTAGACAGAATTCTAAAGATTTATAATAGAACAAATGAGAAGCTAGTCCCTCACTCCCTTTTATGCTTGAGACCCTAACATCCACTTCGGCCCCACTGTGTTGTGTTTTCCTCCTTTTCCACGATGCCCCACCTACTCTGCGTTGTCCTATCCCACGCTTCCACTGGGCTGACTAGCCCACGCTGCCTCTGCGTTGTCACTTGGTCCCCCTAGGCCCCACACTGAAATCATTATGTTGGCTAAGTGACTTTAGGGATATTATTTCTCCTAAGTTGGGTTATGGGTCCCAGCACCCATTTATTTATGGTTGAACATTAGAAAATCAAAATTTGAGCAAAAATTAATATTTTCAATTAGTTGTTGCTAATTGGGAATATTACAACATGACCATTGATGAAGGGGCCTATGCCTAGGTATATAAGCAAGCACTCATTTGTAACATCTCATGTCATCTCATATCACTTGCACTCAAAAATTTATATAAATATATATCTTAACCTAAATGGATATTACAACATTCCAAATATTTTGAATATTTTGTTGCATATATGAACTTTTTTCGTGCAATTCAATATTGTGATAAAAATTGACACGATGTATCCAATAATCGCAAGATTCCACAAAATATTAATTTAGGATAGTCACATCGTTTCTTAGTGCGGAAATTTTATAAAAATATTAATTTATGATGGTCACATCGTTTCTTAGTGCGGAAATTTTATTTATCACTCCAAGAATCCTATCATCTTGTATCATCAAAGATGACAACTCAAATATTTCCAAAGTTGTGAATAGATTACAAGGCAAAGAAACAAGAGTACACGCCTTGTTAGCAATAAGCTTTAAGGAAAAAAATTTCTGAAGAGGAAGGCAATGTTATGAATAAAAATATATGTAACTAATATAAATTATATAAAAAATAGTAATCATAAATAATGATTACATTAAACAATGATTAGTTAATTGAAGAGGCATGTCTCTAAGGACATGATCGTTCATGAAGGAGCACCTACCTAGGTATATAAGGAAGCCCTCATTTGTAATATTTTCATCATCATATCATATCATATTTGCATTCTTATATAAATATATTAATGTCCTATCATAGATATTTATATATTTCAGATCTTCTGAGTATTCTGCTGTGTTTATGAACTTTGTTCATAACATGCCATCAAACAATTTTTCATGGTCAAACAGTCATAGTAAAAAAAGAGCACCATAACCCTAGTGAGGACAGAAGAATTCAGGGGCATTACTATTTGGGTAGTGAATCATATAACGGCCATGGCTGAAGTGTTTGACTAAATTGTAAATCTTATTTTTTTGTGTATGATGGAAGAAGGGTCTGAATTTGCATTTTTGAGAAATGAAGAAGCGGATTAAAGAGGACTAAACCACTGTTGTAGAAATTTTCATTAAGCATAGTCAGGGCATTTAGATGGAGATTTATCATATTTTATTATGATGGTGTTGGCTGAAGAAAAACCTGACTTGTCACAAATTTGGTAGATATAGTAATAAATGGCAGCTGAAGACACCCTTTGCATTCATTGGATCAACATATTATATAAAAAAAGGCTAAGAGTTGTTGCTACAATGAACAGTTAAAAGGAAATACACCTTGATGTAGATCTTGAGGTTGCAACCTTTGTCTATATTCAAATGTGAAATCTGTTGTGGGAATAATGAATGATGCATGCACTTTTTTCTTAGGCTATTGATTGATGTTTTTGTATTGATATAATTCAGGAGAGATGATTCTCACTGCGGTTGAAATCAAGCACTATCATACATATAATTAGGTTGAAGGCTATCTGGATTCAACCAAAGAGGAGTGTTTCAAGTTACTGCATCTTGAGAAAGCCTTAAATCTATTCTAGGTACAAAACTTTTTCCATAAATACATGCGCTTTCATATTTACAATTACACAAATGAAAGGTGTGGTAACTCCCTACAATATACATAAATTTTGATCTTGATAGGTTGGTTTTGAGGTCTCTTTGAAATATTTTAAAGCAGATAGGGTGCAGATCACATATATTCTTAGGGAAAATTTTGCATATTTTCTGTTGCATATCCCTCATCAAATGATATGGTGCTTCTCCAGTTCTATAAGCTTGAACACCCTGACCAGAAAATAGTATTGGGTTGTCAGTCCACAAGTAGCCTAAAAGAGGAGACACATTTGAAGTCAAGAACTCATCTGATGATGAGAACCCATTCAAAATATGTATAATGATCAAGGAGTGTCCCACTTTTAATGAAGTTTCATCCAACTTTTACACATTATTTCAGGAAAATAAAATTCTAGAGTGGTTATTACCACTTTTGTGCATTAATTCATGAGATCCATGATTCAAGAATTTTGTTAGCTAAGGTTGAGAAGTGCCCAAATTTCAGAAGATCCATGATAGATGGGGCATAATTTAAATTAATAAATAACCATTGCTCTAGAAGACTCCAATAGATTATTTACATATTCTATTGGGTTTTCTTGGAGTAAAAATGGATCTAAACGCATTTTTGGCTATTTCTCGGCAGTAGAAAGTTGATTATGAAGTTGCCTTATTGGGAGGGTGCCCTAGTTTAAGGAGGTTATTTTAACAACCTTTGACCTGTCTTTGCACATTTCCATATAAGATCCAGATTCTGATGAGTTGGTTAAGATTTGAAGGAAGAATCCATTTTGCATAATGCCTCACACAAGTTAAATATTCATTATCCCAAAGGGTAAAAGGCCAATGTCTCTAGGCCCGAAAGGAGGATAGATTACACATAAAAACAGAATTTTCAGGGTCAGCAACCTTAATGAGGGAACACCCTAACTTATTGGACGACCCCTAGCATTATTTGATCATTTTGATGAGGTTTAATTCTTTCCTATGAAGAGTTTTCCATGAAGAAGAACATATATGGTATAACCACCATCACATGGGTCATAAAAGAACATGATCTAAAAGGGAAGGCGATCCAGAATTATGCAAGAATGCAATAAAATATAGAAATGTACATAAATGAAAAGATACAGCAGAAATAAGACTTCATTTCATTAATATCACATAATTGAAATATGCTTATAGACAGAATGGAAATAAACTAGCTAGGGCAGTGGTAGCTTTTCTCTGAGGAGAGATGTGGTCATAGAGGCCTTTTAACTGTACTACAATGAGGCTCGAAGGCCTATTTATTATTGAGAAATAATTGAAAACCCTAAACATCCAAAAATCTAACCCTAGGATATGAAACACCAAACTATGGGCTCCATTCGAGTAAATTGGTACATCAATTTCTCAAGGTCGTAATTTTGATATACAATCTATGTTTGATGCACATGATACCTCATTAGAAATATATATCCGAGGAATACAACTACTAATATAAAATATTGAGTCTTTAACTCATATTTTCCTACAAGTGGTTTCCCAAAAAACGTCGTTTAGGGCCTCAAAACGACTATGAAAGTTCAGGACTCGAAAAACTACCAAAAATAGTAAATTGTGCTACAATTAAGGAAACTGAAAAATGAAAGAACCAATGTTGGAGGTCCAAGTGGAATAGGTGGGTGGCCACCAATATCCTCCTCGATCATTCGTCCCCCCTTAGGAATCGATGGTCGCTAATGTGTTGATTTCCTCCATGAAATGAGGAAATTTCTATTGAACTTGGTCCCTAGTGAGCCACTTGCCCTGGTGAAGGAGTTGGCCTGCTTTGACAACTTGATATAGGTAGATCCTCTACTGGCGGGTGTTATTGATCTGTGTGTCCATGATCTGATCAATTATGGCTTGTTCCATCCATTTTGGGTTTAACTCTATTGGTGTGAGTTGTTATTCCATGTCGGATGTGTCCAGTAGAGGTGGAAAGTAGGGTCGAAGGCAGTCCACATTGAACACTAGGTGCAGACCAAGGAATGCTAGATATTGAGCTCAAAGGAATTGTCCCCTACAGCCTTGGTGATGGTGTATGGCCCATATCGGAGCGAGAGAAGCTTGTGGTGGGGTCCATAGAGGCGCTCCTTCTACAAATGTAGCCACACTTTGTCATCCACCTGGAATTTGTGTGGCACCCAATGTTGATCATGTCGCTGCTTGTACTTAGCATTGGCTCGGTCCAATATGTCATGAACCTGTTGGAGGATGTGTTGAATGCGCTAATGAAGCTTTTCACCTCGTCAGCTTCAGACTGTACATGAGTCTAATTTTCCTAAGTAGCTACAAATGGCATGGCTATGTCAATGGGACATAGTGGTTGGAATCCCAAGCCCACCTAAAAAGAGTTTTGGTCGGTTGAGTTGTGGAGGGCCTAGTTATAGCCGTGGTATACATAGGGGAGGCTCTCATCACATGTGGATATATTCTTTGAGTTGTACATGCGCAAAATGTGTACGATCATCCTGTTGACAACCTCTGTTTTGCCATCGGTTTGGGGATGGAAAGTTGTGGACTTGGTGAGCTTGGTGTCCAACATTGACCAAAGGCTGGAACAAAATGTACTAAGGACCCTGTTGTCCCAATCTGAGATGATAGACTGCGGGATCCCAAAGTGTACCCATAGTCGTTCAAATAAGAGTTTAGCAATGGATTTTGCTGTGATATTCTTCTTGCAAGCCACCATAATGGCCATCTTCGAGAATCTGTCAATGACCACGAAAACACAGTCATTTCCATGCTTAGTAGAAGGAAGGCCTGATATGTAATACATGGAGATGGGTTCCCAAGGTCGACTAGGGGTAGGCAGCAGAGTATAGAGGCCTGCTTCTTGATGGTCAATTTGGAAATGGCACAGGAAATGCAAGATCTGATGTACTTCCCAACATCGTGTCGAAGGTTCGGCCAATAGAAATACTTCTACAGTACTACCACTATTTTCTTGACCCAAAAATGCCCAGCGAACCAACTGTAGTGTGCTTCCCAAGTCATCTTGGCACACTCGCTTGAAGGAACACAAAGGTGTCCCAAGTCACATAGCAGTGCATCCTGGAGGTGAAATTTTCAAACTTGGTTACCCTCCAAGAGCGTCTTGTATGTGCGGTTGAATTCTGGATCGCTCTTGTAGATAAGGGGGCAATCAGAAGTCTCATGCACACAAGAGTTGCACACAGTGGTTAGTGCCACAATCAGTGGTCAGTTGAGGCAGTCTGCAACATTATTGGTGCTTCCCTTCTTGTACTTTGTGTTCAAATGAAACTATTGTAGATATATGGACCACATCTGATGTCGATTGTTCTGCAACTTCCCTTGTGTTTGTATGAAATGCAGGGGTCGGTGGTCTATGTGGATGACCGTTTCCTTCCCCAAAACGTAATGATTCCATTATCGGCAAGCCTACATAATGGAATACATCTCTTTGTCATAAGCGGGATACTTCCTAACTATGTCAGACAATGTATCACTGTGATATGCCACTAGATACCCCTGTTGAGTAAGAACTGCACCAATAGCATAGTCAAAGGCATATGTCTCGATCTCAAATATTTGTTGTAATTTTGGTAATGTGAGCACTAGGGCAGAGCAGAGGTGATGTTTCAACTCTACGAACGCCTTATGCTGATATTCAAACCCAAATAATTTTGTTTTCACTCCTCCCTTGGTGACTTGACTCAAGGGCCAAGTGATATGAGAGAATCCCAACACGAACCTATGGTAGAAATTAGCAAGACCCAGAAATTTGCAGAGATCTATTAGAGTGGTTGGGTTGGCCAACCCCAAATGATTTGGATCTCAGTTGGATCCACATGCACCCCTCACTCATCAATAATATATCACAGATACTGACCCTGTTTCATGCCAAAAGTGCACTTCTCCAAATTGGCACACAACTTGTGTTTCCGCAGTGTTTGGAGGACCTGTGGGATGTGGTGGAGGTGCTCTTTCCAAGTCTAGTTGAAGATCATGATGTCATCCAAGTACACAACTACAAATGAGTTGTTGAATGGTCGCAAGATGTCGTCCATCAGCCTCATGAAGGTTGTACGAGAATTTTCCAACCTGAAAGGCATGACCAACCATTCGAATAGGCCATCCTTAGCTTTGAAGGCAATCTTCCACACATCGGAGGGTTCGATTGGTACCTGGTGATACCTGGACTTAAAGTCAATCTTGCTGAAATATTTTTCCCCCTTGAGTTGGTCCAGAAGGTCATCAATCTGTGGGACCGGATACCTATTTTGGACAGTGATATTGTTCAACGCCCTATAGTCCATACAAAGTCTCCAAGTCCCATCCTTCTTATGCACCAGCACAATCAAGCTCCCACAAGGCGATGAACTTGACCGGATGTGACCTTTCTGCAGCAGCTCTTGAATCTGTCTCTTGATTTCATCGTTCTCCATAACAGAACGTCGATAGATTGGTCCATTGGGCAGTGGCACACCTGGGGTCAAATCGATGGGCTTCTTGACCTGAGAGTGCAGAGGCACCCTTGTGGGTGAGGTGAAGATGTCCCTGTACTCCTCCATGACCTTTTCCATTTTTTGTTGTCATGCGGAGGAGCCCTGTCTAGAGGTCGTGGCCACCGTCTTCTTCTTGCCATGAGGGAAGATCATCAAGAAAACAAATTTCTTTGTTTTGGAAATGAGCTTACTATATTGTTTTGCAGTAACCAAAGAGATGGTTATAAGCGGTGTTACCTCTGGTATCCTGTACAACTTATTGCCTGAAGTAACAATAATAGCGCAAGGTCAGGACTCATATACAGAATGCTAGTTCCACAAGTATGGTTGGCCTAATAATACATCACAAACATCAATAGGGGAAATGTCATATAATACCTCATCCATGAAGGGCTTGATGTTGTAGGGAAGGCGGCACTATTGGCTGACGTGGAGATCCCATCCTTGGTGAAACATGTATTCTAGTCGGCAAGCCTAGCTACTTCACGACCTCTGCTAAAATCAGGTTCTTATGACTCCCGTTGTCGACAATAAACTACAGCGGGGAACCCTTTACCCACATCTGGGAATGGAAGTGGCGCTCCTCCTCCTCTGGATCTTTTGGTTCCTCCTTTTGTATCTTTGTGGTGGAAATGGTGGTGTTGGGCTTTGCATCGATAATTTTCTTCCATTTTTCACTTCCCTTGTTGAGTTCTGATTTAGAGTCGGAGCATACATCTAATTCATAAGCCTTCAGCTCAGCCACCAGTGACTGTTTGGCCCGACAGTCACTTGTGTTGTGAGTGGAGCTCTTATGGAACTCACACCACTTTCCCATATCCTTCTTTGGCTTCGCGGTGTTTTTCTTTGCTTGTGGCTTTGGCAGGTTATCCTGGGCCACCCCGCCTTGGCTTTGTCCTTCCTTTTGCAGTTTGGGGGGACCTTTCCTTGCTTCTGATTCGCAGATCCAAAGTCTCGCTTCTTCTACTCAATCTTGGCACCATACCGATATGTTACACCAAGCGAGGAGATGTCGAGGAACTCCATTTCATCCTAAATGTATCTATGCAGACAATTGCAGTACTTCAGCACCAAATGTTTCTCTGAATATTTGATACCCAATTTTGTGCGTAGGGTATAGAACAGACTCGTCATCTCATGCACATATTGATCCCTTTGTTGTCGCAGCATAGTCCATTGTATGTACTTATCATCATAGCTTTCCATGGGATAATATTGTTCCTTGATGATGTCTCGGAAAGAATTCCAAGTGGGTGTGGTCGAAAACAGAGAGGGTTCCCTCTCATCCTTTTCCTTGCAGTAGGTTTCTCACTAGTCCTTGACATGGGGGGAGGCTTTGAGGAGTGCAAAGTAATCTTTTCCCGATTGGAAAAGTCATGGACCAAGAAATACCCTTCTAATAGATTCAACCATCTATCTACAACGTTTGCATCTATTTGGCCCTCAAATATGGGAATTTTAAAGTTAATTTTGTACCTTAAAAGGAGTTGTGCCACCAGAGTGGTTGTTGGATGCAGAAGAGCTGCCAGTGGGCAGTCATTGAAGAATCTGGGCAAATTTATCCATCATCGCGTTCCTTTGCTTCTCGAGGGTCTTCTCAAGCAATATTTTGATAGGATCTCTTACTCCCTCATCTTTATTTTCATCCCCCATGGGCGGCCGTCGGGGTTTGCGAGGCTGATCTTGAAAAGGTTCAACCAAATCGACCTTTAACTCCTTCTACCCTGACCTCGTTGGGGACACATAAAGAAGGATCGAGAAAGAGAAGACCACTCTGATACCACTGATCTGGAATTATGAAGGAACGCAATAAAATACATAAATATACATAAATGCAAAGATGCAGCAAAAATAAGACTTCATTTCATTAATATCACATAATCGAAATATGCTTACATACAGAATGGAAATAAGTTAGCTAGGGCGTTGGTAGCTTACCTCTTAGAAGAGATGTGGTGGCTACAGGCCTCTTAACTGTGTTACAATGAGGCTCGAATGACTATTTATTATTGAGAAACAATGTAAAACCATAAACATCCAAAAACCTAACCTTAAGAGATGAAACACTAAACTATGGGCCCCGTTGGGGTAAATTGGTACATCAATTTCTCGAGGTCGTAACTTTTGCATACGATCTCCATTTGACGCACATGATACCTTGTTAGAAAGATCTATCTGAGGACTACAATTTCTCACAACTAATATCAAATCTTTGACTCAAAATTCACCATGATGTGGTTTCCCCAAAAAAACTTCATTTAGGGCCTCATAATGGCTCTAAAAGCTCAAGACTTGAAAAACTGCCAAAAATAGTAAATTGTGCTACAATTAAGGAAACTGAAAGACTGAAAGAAACAATGGTGGGGGTCCAATTGGAATAGGTGGGTCGCCACCAATATCCTCCTGGATCAGAAGGTGTTCCAGATTTTGGAAAGTTTGTTTCATTATTCCAAGGTGGAATGCTTCCCAGCCTTAAAGGAGCATTGACATGATGTATTGCTCTATTATTAAACCTTGGAGAAAACAACAGATCTAGGAATGGTTAATATTGTTAGGAATCTGTAATTTTAGCAGATTGGTAAGACTAAAACTGCAGAAGCAACATCATTTCAACCTACTTTGGGATTCCAGGATCTAGCCCTCCTGAATCCAGAGAGAGATCTCTCTATGAATGAGTTTAAATATGTGATCTTTAATAGCTGAATTTATGATATTAGGCTAGTTATGAAGAGCTTGGGTTTTGTTTTGTTTGTTTTGGTTGGGCAAGGACATGATGAATGTGAAGGCAGTTTCAAAATGAAGGGTGAAGGTGTCTGCAGATGAAGGAATGATTTGGCTGACAGAAAGGAAAAGACAGTTTTAACCCATTGGGTTATGGAGTCATAGGAGGATTTTAATTGGACAGCAAGGTTCAAGCAGGATCCATGGGGCAAGTCACTTATGTCAAAGGATCTCTTAGGCTGATTTTATGGAATGAAACAGATAGGAAATGAAGAACAAACAAATGAAGATATAGTAAAACAGCCTAAGATCAAATAAGTTCTTTTAAACTATATTGCTTCAGCATGTACTTAAAGAAAAACATGAGAGTTTTCGAGATCAGGTTAGTGCCTTTAAACCAGCCTGCATTGAAATAATTTTAATTAGAAAACATTAGAAAAAACAGTTGAAAAGCTTAAGATCAGGTAAGTGCCTTTAAACTACCTTGCTTTCAGCATATTCAATAAGAAAACCACAGATAACAGTGACAAAGAGAAATTTAGATCAGGCAAGTGCCTTTAAACCAACCTGCATTAATGTACTCTTCAAAGAGAACTTTCAAATGAAGAAAACATAGACAATAAAGCTTTCAGTAAGAGTAGGGTACTGTTGAAAGTAAATCCTAGCTCTATGTTTGCTGCTCTTTATCAGAGAAAATGAACAGAATGAAAACATTAAGTAAAATAACAATTGACAGTGAGGAACACATCACCATTGACACAAATCAGGATCCCATAAATCAGTAGCTTGTATTTAATGTTCAAACCGGTTACAATCAGCAAGCCCGGTGGGTCTCTACAACTTCAAACTTCTCATATCAGCTTATGTATCTTTAAGTTGCAAACAGGGCATCAGTAGCTTCATAATAACCATTACTTGCATTCATATGTCCAGAGACCAACATTTTCTCATCTTCTACAGCAGTATTTATAGAAGAATGAAGAGGTGGGAGGATTTCCCAGGGGTCAAGTATCCTTAATTATGTAATCAATGCAATTCCTGGCCTTTGGGAACCAGGCAAGGCATACGGTGGGAATGTAATCGCTTATAACTCTGCTTCATAACTCTGTTTGTGTCTTTCGAGGCCTGATGATTGAAAAGATCTGCTTCCGAACTTCTCTTTAACCTTTAAAATAGTTTTGCCGACAATTTGGAGATAAGACCCTTGATTAGTATTATTTGTTCAGCAACCTTTGATTTTTTGGGAGGCTGTAGGTGCCTTTAGAAGCTGGATAAGGTTCAATTAGCCTTTTTTTTGGCGTCCAAGTAACTCTGTAGCCATTCTTTGCGTTGAAGTCCCCGCAGGAGTAACTCTTCGGCTGCGTTTGAGACAAATATCTGATCCTGATCAATAAATTCGGCCTCTGATTGAATACTTTAAGGCACAGGTGGCATTTCAGTAACTAGAGGGATAAATTTGCCTCAATTGCGGCAGTGAAAGCGCTCCTGTCGATATAAACCCTTAAAATATTCTTTAAATTACGTTTTAAATCGGGGATTAGGCTTTTGATAACCGTCTTAGCCGTAATTCCCGTGAAACTGTCTCTAATCCTCTATTCTGATACATTTTGGTCTTCGGCACTGATACTCTTTGACTGTGCCCCTTTCATGGTGTTTTTGCAGGTGTGCAGGGTTGCGCAGGGTTTATAAGGCATCCATGCCTGAGAAATCACTGAAACAACGTGCATGTCCACCCTGCGGAGGATTTTCTTCGACGAATCGAAGACGGGAGGGTTGTCACCCTCCGCCTCTGAATCTTCTTTGAAAGTCGCGAAAAAATGATAAGAACCCTGCAAAACACGGAAAACATTATAAAAACTGCATATATAGTTTAACTGCATCGAAGGGCGTGCGAGGAGATCGGAGCCGTTGGATGGCATCATCCAACGGTCAGGGTTGATCAGGGGCAATCGTGGAATGGGTGAAAGAAGGATTAAATATGAGCTGTCGATCGTGCAGAGATCGACGGTCGAGATTGAACGAGGTGGTCAGAGGAGAAGGGTGAATCTAAGTCGTCAATCGCGCAGAGATCGACGGTCGGGATTGGGCAATGGAAAGTCAAACAGAGAGATCGGGCGATGAATTGTGGGTCGTCGATCAGCAGATCAGATCGACGGCGGAGATTGATTTTCTGCTGTACGATGGCTCAGTTATCGTGCACACACCTTCGTTAACCATCGAGCAACTTCGGCGAGCGATCACCGTTGGATCAGTGGACCCAGATCGGACGGTCCGCAGCGATATCATTGGGCGTCCTTGTCCGAACGATAACGCGCGATGGATGACTTTAATACGCGGTGGATGGCGGTTTCCGGAACAGTGCTCGGGACGCATGTCAAGCAGCGTATGGAATCACTGGCCATCGGGCAAAAACCACCCTCTGCCGAAGGGTGGTGCGATAAAAACCACGCGGTTTTAGGAAAACGGCGCACGGCTGGGGGGTCCACCGGGAGGCGCGCTCCACACCGTCGGATCTATGGATCAGATCGACGGTCGAGATTGCTCCACATTTGCACAGGCGGAAAATTTAATAAAATGTTAATTCGACGGTTTAAATACATATTCAAAGGTTTTTTTAATGTTTTGGGCGAAATATTAATTTAAACCAGATAAACGCCCGACTGCTAAGCGCGCGGTCACGGCGCCAGGGTGTATGGGCGGAAAGGCTAGGGGCTTAGTCCAAGGGGCTTAAGCCCAATACATAGGAAATATGCATTTTAGTGGTTTTTCTCATGATTTTCAAAGGTTTGAGGGTTCCGATAAGGCTAAGAAGGGGTCTTAGACCTTATAAAGGGGATTTTGATGAGGGGGAAAGGAGAGAAACATGAAAATTAAGGATTTTCATGGGAAATGAAAGAGTTAAGAAGAGGTTAGTTTGGAAAAAAGGGAAAAAGGGAAAAAAGGGTCTTGCATCAGTATTTTGACCTTGGAAATCAGCAGGATTTATGAATGGGGTATGGGCATAAGAGTGAAGATTTAAGACAGAAACAAGAGGCCTTCAAGAGTCTTCAAGAGCCAACAGTTTTTTGTTATAGAAAATTTTTCCTTGAAGGCTCAAAACATATTTAGCCACCTTTTGATATAATCACATTTTACAGGTGGCTAACAGTGGCTCTACTTGGGGATGGTGTCTTCTTGAAGGCATCAAGAACTTCAGACTTGCATTCTCTGGGAGGTTGATCAGTTGCCTCATCCATTGTACTTTCTTTGGGAGGCTGACCTGTGCCTAATCCATTGGGCTGCTCTTCTTTTGCTGGGATGATCTTCTGAAAACACATTAGCAACCATGAAAACAATGGATTGTCATCAATACAACTTTCTACCTACCCAATCCTACTGATCTAACATTTTTTATTCTTTTGAGTGCACTTGGATTGGCAAACTCTTTCCACAACATTTTATTCTTTTGAAAGCAGGAAATCTAATCTATTTCTACTCCTTATTTCTCCCTGAACTCATATTAAACAGTTGAGTTCAGATGATTCTCTACCTAATCTACCATCTGTTGGGATTAAACTGTCCAACAGATTTTTCATTCTCTAAATTTCTACAACAGAAATTGAAAAGCACTCAAGTCAGGATTGAACAGTCTAACTTGATGCTGGTCTATGGAAAAACGGACAAGCTGCACATAGATATTAATTTCACAAAAAATTAAATAAAAAATGGAAGGCTTAAGATCTGAAAATTTGGAAACATTTCCTTCTTTTCACTGCTCTGTTTTGACCTTTATTGAGTTGTCTTTCCTTTTCTTCTGGTTCAGATTTTGAGCTAATTAGAACCATATTTTTACATCTTTTTGACTCAGAAAATAAAACATATTTGAGTCATCTCTTTTAGAAACTTAGGTTCAGGTTTGAGCATGTTTGAACCTTTAATTTCTACCCTAATCTACCCACTGATAAGCCAAGATTAAACAGTTTGGCAAATCAAATTCACTATCCTATCATCAATAAATTTAAAACTAATTAGTCAAGATTAAACAGTGTGGCTAACTAGAAGTGTGTTTTGCAGGAGTGGCATTTAAGCTTGCACACTTTCAGAATTTCTTTCTCTTTTTTGGTATGGGGCTGTACCTTTCTTGTTTTCACAA
The DNA here is from genome assembly GCA_034641835.2 of Pinus albicaulis. NCBI lineage: Eukaryota > Viridiplantae > Streptophyta > Pinopsida > Pinales > Pinaceae > Pinus > Pinus albicaulis. The sequence goes on from CM076578.1 coordinate 300,126,937, forward strand.
TTTTCCCTCTTTTCTTTGTTTTCAATTTTTTTGTAGTTTTTTATTTTACGGGACTGAACAAAGCAAATGGTATTTACAATGGAAATGAAATCTTTAAAATGGAACTCAGCAGTAGTAACGCTTAAGGACCTTGCCGTTGACAGGACCCCCAAACAGATCTGTGCCATCTAACTCTTGTAGAAAAAAGGCATTAGGACCAACGGTGGACTGGATGATGTAAGGACCTTGCCACAAACTGTCAAATTTACCATGTTTACCCTTATCCTCTCTTTTAGAATCCCATTTGAGTACCTTATCTCCAATGTTGAAGACATAAGCCTTTGTTCTTTTATCAAACAACTTCTTTACGTTTTCTTGCACCTTCTGAGCCCTATTGTAAACCTCTTCCCTACTCTGCTGAAGATGTATTGTTTGACTGATTCTCCTAATCATGTTGTCTTCTTCTGACTGTATTTCTTGGATTAATTTTATTACTGGTACACCTAGGCTGGTAGGAAACACTGCATCTGATCCATAAACAAGCTGGTAAGGGGACATTCCAATGGACTTCTTTGTGGTCAATCTGTCTGCCCACAGAGCATGCACTAACTTGTTATGCCATGATTTTTTGTTCTCTTCAAGCAACTTCTTGATGATGGTCACCAAAATTTTATTTGATGATTCTGCTAGCCCATTACCTTGAGGGTAGTAAGCAGTAGAATGACCAAGTGTAATCTGATACCTGTGACAAAACTCAATCATCTTCTTAGAACAAAAAGCAGCAACATTATCAGTAATAATCTTCCTAGGGCATCCGAATCTAGACAAGATATGGTCTTCAAGGAATTTTATGATGACAGAATCTGTGGCATTCCTAGAAGGGATGGCTTCAATCCATTTTGTAAAGTAGTCAGTGGCTGTGAGAATCCATTTGTGTTGGGAAGATGAAGCAGGATGGATTTCCCCTATAAAATCTAGGCCCCACTGTTGAAAAGGAGCTTCAACAGTGATAGGTTGTAATGGTAAAGGAAGAAGTTTTCTTTTGCCTTCAAAAATCTGGCACTTGTGACAGGAAACTATCATTTTATGGACATCCTGAAAAAGGGTGGGCCAGTAATAGCCAGCTCTAAGGATTTTATTGGCTGTGATTTTCCAATAAAGATGGCCTCCACACTCTCCTTCATGGAATTCATACTTGATCCTTTCTGCATCAACTTCAGGCAAACATTTAAGCAATAAACCATCAGCATTTTTCCAATATAAACCTTCATTTAAAATGCAATAGTTCCTAGTTTTCAATTTTAAAAACCTTGCCTTTCTTTTTGATAAATCAGGAGGAGCATTAAGATTTGCAAGCACATACAAGATATCAATGTACCAAGGTGAGTTTTGAAACTACTCTTCGATAGTGGGAGCAGGTAATTCTTCTTGTTCATCCAAGGCATCTACCATGTTAATGTCAAGGGCTTGTAGATTAGATTCAGCCATTAATTGAGCTAAGCCCTGACCTTTAATAAGTTTGGTTAGTCTGATTTCCAAATCATACTCTAATATAGCAGCAATCCATTTACCTCTCTTTCCATCTGGGTCTTGTGACAAGATGTATGTTACCACTATATTAGGTACATAGGCAATGATGTGGGAATGTAGAATATACACCCTGAAGTCCTTTAAGGCCTTTACCAAAGCATAGGCTTGTTTTTCCATTATGTTATATTTCAAGGGTGCATCCCTTAAAGCCTTGCTAAAAAAAGCAATGGGTTGTTCCTGTCCCTCTGGGTTTTTCTGCAACAGGACTGCAGCCACAGTATGCTCTGAGGCAAAGGAGAAAATAAGGAACTCTTTTGAAAATTCTGGGCTGATTAGGACTGGCTCCTGAGTGAGTGAATGTTTTACCAATTCAAAGGATTTTTTGGTTTCTACAGTCCACTTCACTCCTGCTTCTTTCTTGAGCATATTAGTCATGTTTCTAAGGAGCTCTGCTAAGTTAGGAAAAAACCTCCTCAAGAAGTTAATCTTTCCAATAAAGGACTGCAATTCTTTTATGTTCCTTGGTTGGCTAATCTGTAGTATTCCCTCAACTCTATTTGGATCTATTTTAATCCCTTCTTCTGATATGATATGGCCAAGGAGTTTACCTTCCTGAAGGCCAAACACTGTCTTTTTGGGATTTAAAGATAACCCAAACCTTCTACACTTTCCAAGGACCTTTCTTAAATGTTTTAGATTCTCTTCATCGGATTTGGAATAAACTGTTATGCCATCAAGGTAAATTACAATGAAGTGCCCTATCTCCTCTGAAAATGCAATGTCGATGGCCCTTTGGAAAGTGGCCCTAGCATTCATTAATCCAAAAGGCATTTTCACATACATGAAAGTGCCCCAAGGAGTGGTGAAAGTTGTCTTGAGTTGGTCTTCTGGGAGTACTAAAACCTGGTTATACCCTGAAAAACCATCTAACAGAGAGATCCTCTTTGAACCAACTACCATTTGTAGGATGTGTTCCATTTTGGGTAAAGGGTAATTGTCTTTTAGGGAGGCTCGGTTAAGGTTTCTGAAGTCAATGCATAATCTGATTTCTCTTGTCTTTTTCCTCACAGCTACAAGGTTAGAAACCCAATCTGAAAACCTCACAGGCACAATGATTCCTGCCTCATACATTTTCTTGATTTCCCTTTCTACTAGAGGCAATTGTATTGGATTAATTCTATGTAGTTTTTTGCTTAAAGGGTTTTTGGTTTTCTTTCAAAGGGATCTTGTGCTGGATGGTTTCTGTATCGTAGGCTTTCAAGTCTTCATAGCTCCAGGAAAACACATCGACAAACTCTTTAAACAGGTCAACGTATTTCCTTTTCATGTCTGGTGGCAAGGACTTAGCTAATTTAATCATTTTAGGCTGATCCTCGGTGCCTATGTTGCATTCCTCGACCTCAGACTCTATGTATTCTACGATGGGCTTCTTTGCTACATCGTTGAAATCAAAGAGGTCTTCTAACGGTGCTAGCCCCCTAGGTATGTTCTTGTCCTTTGACGATAATACCTCAATGTCTTCGTTTTTTGTGTCCTTGTATTCTTCAGTATGAGTGTCAAGTCCTTTATTTAACATGTTGATTTCTATGGGACCAGATGGTTTTTATTTTTCAGGGAACTTTTTGTTTAGGCGATTTTCATCAGATTTAGAATCTGAATCAGACGATTCAAATTCATTCCTGCCCAGCAGAAAATCCCCTATCTGTTTGTCACCCTCAAAGACCTGCCAATATTTTTCATTATCTGGCACCGCTGGTCTAAACTTAATTTGAGTTGTACAGTCTTTGGTTCCAACTGGCGTTAAGCATGTTCTAGCCGCAAAAGATAAATTGTGTGCGGCAATATTTCTTTTTCTTGGGACAAAAATTAATTTGGACTCTCTCAAAAGTTTTTAAAAGGTCCATGACATCGTTTCGATAAGCTCTAATTCTAGGATGATTTGCGTTATATTCCCCATTGACTTGTTTGATGACTAGTTCTGAATCCCCATACACATTAATTCTTGTGGCTCCTAACTTTTTTAACAGATGTAAGCCTAAGAGAAGGGATTCATATTCTGCTATGTTATTGGAACACTGAAAGTTTAATTTGCAGGAAATGTTTTCTATGTGGTTGATTTCAGTGTTAGTAATCCAGACACCTGCCCCAGCATTGCTCTTAGTGCATGACCCATCAAAATACATACTCCACAGAGGACTATTTTCGGTTTTGTCTTGGTTATTGTCCCCTTCAACCAACGTGCTCAAGGGTTGCTGTGAAATCTCGGCACTTAGTTGTATTTGTTTCACCTCCTCAGATTTGTCATGGAGCTGAGCATGAGGGGCAGTCTGTTGTTTTCCATCTTGGCTTTGTTCACTCTGGTCCGTTGTTTCAACGCGTTGTTCCAAAATTTCTCTCTCGTTTTCTTCTAGATCTAGAACTGCATTCATTTCTAGATTTGGGGTCTCTAACTGTTTATCTGAGTCACTATGTTCCAGCTCTGTCTGTTTTATGGATTCATTATTGCAAAAGATAAACGAATCCAGGTCCGTATGGACAGAATAAATGGGAGAATTTTCAGGCTTTTCTGGGCTACTGACCATGAATTTCATCTATGACTCTCTGTACAGTCTTCTGAGCTGGCTAAAAACAGGAATAGTGGCATATGTCCCGTCCATCTGTATGGTACCTTGCAGCTTGGCACCCCATGATCTTGACAACAACATCCCATATTTAGGAGGCACATCAGCCACCACAACATCCATTACCATGCACTTGGCTGGGATTTGGGTCAAAGTTACACAAAGATCTTTGATCAGGGCAAGGCACTTTACTCTGTTTGAATCAAAAGAATATAAATCCTTGTAAGGTCTGGTTATTTCTAATCCTAGCCTTTCCATTATCACCTTTGGCATAAGGTTGTGTGAGGCTCCAGAGTCATGCATAGCATTATGCAGGATCTTGTCATGAATATTGAAACTCACATAAAAGGGAGGTACAGGTCCCTCTTGATATATACCTTCAATCTTAGGACCAAAAATAAGCTCTGGCTGGTCATCATTAAGATTGACTGAGTCATTATTATCCTCAATATTTAAAGCCTTCAAAATTTGGGTCCTATATACATTCTGGGCAGCTAACTTAGTCAGGGGAACAGAGATTCTGATATTTGAAATTTCCTGCTCTAGGCTGAAAAGAATCTGGTTCTTTGATGAACTTGTCTCGGCCTTGCTAGCTCCCAGTCTATCAGTAAAATCAGCTTGCTGATTTGTTCTACTTGTTTTTGGAAAAATGGTCTTAATAGGAGTACTAGCTGAAGTGGCAGTATTACTAATGTCCGAACTCTGCTTTTCTTTGTTTTGAGTGCCTTTCTCTCTATCTCTATCAGAATTCATAGCTATTGTTTTACCCTTTTGTTTGATAATTTTAGGCTTGATTATAGTGTTGTTTTGTGAAGATTTGTTAGAGGTTTTGGTGTTGGGAGTTTGTTGACTGGTTTTGCTTCTAAGGTCATATTCTTTTTGAGGGTCTATGATGACATTTTCCATGTCCTAAAAATAACTTGCATTATCATCTTTGTTGTCATCATAAGGGGTATGAAAACCTTGTTCCCTATCAAAATGAATCTCAAAGTCATCATTATCTACTCCTAACATGTTGATATCATCTTCGTCTGTTACCTCCTCTGTTTCCTCAACCTCACTTATATAGTTTTGATGAAAGGGAGGAGTGATTTGTTGATCATCTTCCCTAGGTTTGTTTGGAGGTTGGTTCCTTCTAAAATTCTGATTCTGGTTTTGGTTCTTGTTTTGAGGAGCAGTTTGGTTTTGACTTGCTTGTGCTTTCTCAAGGATGCTCATTTTCTTCATCATCTCCTCCATCATTCTTTCCATCTTTGAGTTGGAAGTAGAAGGGGCATTTTCCTCTCTAAAGGACACTCTCTTTTCAGTTTTCATTCTTGCTCTCTTCTCCATTAGGTTGACTTCCACAGAAAGAGCACCCTTTTGCATATCTTCAAGAGTTGAAAAATCTCTCTCCCTCAGCTGATAAGCCATCTCAGGATCAAATCCTTCAGGAAACTTGTTTAAAGCTGAGCCTTGTGGAGGTTTTAGTTCTTGGGAAAGTGCAGTATACACACTATTGAATCTAGTGCAATAAGCTTGCACACTTTACCCAGTGTCTCTATGGAGATTCTTATAGTCAAAAAGGACCTGGAGAGAGTTTTTCTTTACTTCCCATTTGTTTAAGAATGTTTGATGGAAGGCTTGTAGATCACGGATACTATGGGGGGTTAAACCTTTGAACCACTTCCTCACTTCTCCCCCTAAGCTCTGAGCAAATAACCTAAGTTTGACTGAATCGTCATCAAATTCATTTCTGTCAAAGTAGTCATTCATCTTATCCACATGTTGTGATGCAGTTGTAGCATTGTTAGCATCATATAATGGAATTTTGGACAGATAGTCCTGTGGAATATTGACTAGTGGTACAGGAAGGACTAGGGGAGCATACCATGCGGCCATGGCAGGAGTTGGAGGTGTATTTACAAGAGGGACAATGGGCTGAAGTGGAGTGGTTTGAACAGTGGATGTAGGGTGAGCAGAAGTGGATGGACCAGGAATAGACTGTTGAGTTGATCTTGGATGAGGGGCGCCTAAGTTGTGAAGAAAATGCAAATCAGGAGGTGTTGTCTCTCTGCTACCAAGATGTTCACTTGTTTCCGGGGATGATAGTGAAGACTCGGAATCTAAATAATCTAAATCACCAAGAGACCTAGTTCTAAATGGATTTACTAAGTCAGCTAGTGATTGTTGTAGAGCTAAAAGATTTTCAGGGACTGAATTAGCTCTCAAGGGTGATCTAAAAACAGTTGATAATTTAATCTCAGGAGACTTCCTGAGGATACTTTCTGGGTTATCAACTACTTCAGGTGGTTCTGGGTCAGGGTAGGCTCTAGTGTGAATCTTTCTAGGAGCCACTATGCTATGTTTTTAAGACCCAAATAAACAAGAAAAGTTCAACCAGATATGACAGTCTTTGAATGGTTAACTAACCTGTTTACCTAAATTTGAATCCTACAGTCCTCTAACTGAGTTTGAATAATATTATGATGATCAGGGTTCTTCCCAGTGGAGTCTTAGGGTCTGTTTGGGATTGTGGAGTCGCCAAGTGGAAGTTTTTAGCTCTTTTTAGAGGTAAAAGGTTTTATGGTCCACCACCATGCTTGTGAAATATCCCTTTTCAAGGATATCCTGGAACACAACAAACTCTAACCAGAGATTGACTGGGAGGGCATTTACCAGATATGTCACCTCTGAAAGAGGATGGGATCTGGAGGCTAACTGGCCCTTTCCAAACTCTGTCTAAGAGTATGGGGTAAAACACATCAAAGGTCAGTGAAAAGTAAGAGTAAGTGTTTTACTACCAATCTGAAATATTTTTAGGTTTTCTGAGTTCTCTTTCAATTGAGTGGTTTTTAAGAATACCTTAACTCTGTTTCAAAACTTAGCTACGGTTATGATACAAAGAAAACCTACTCTTATGGCTAAGCCAGCTGATTTTTCAAGGTTGGATAAATTCTTAGGAGAATCCTAGGTTTACCTAGTTTGTCACTGATTCAAACAAGTTTTATCATGATGACCATTCTTTGGCAGTGCTTGAAAAGGTTGCTTTTTATTCACAAGTTTTATGAAGTTTTTAAGGGAAGTTGTCCCCAGTGGAGTCGCCAGAAATGTTAGGAATCTGTAATTTTAGCAGATTGGTAAGACTAAAACTGCAGAAGCAACATCGTTTCAACCTACTTTGGGATTCCAGGATCTAGCCCTCCTGAATCCAGAGAGGGATCTCTCTATGAATGAGTTTAAAGATGTGATCTTTAATAGCTGAATTTATGATATTAGGCTAGTTATGAAGAGCTTGGGTTTTGTTTTGTTTGTTTTGGTTGGGCAAGGACATGATGAAGGTGAAGGCAGTTTCAAAATGAAGGGTGAAGGTGTCTGCAGATGAAGGAATGATTTGGCTGACAGAAAGACAAAGACAGTTTTAACCCATTGGGATATGGAGTCATAGGAGGATTTTAATTGGACAACAAGGTTCAAGCAAGATCCATGGGGCAAGTCACTTATGTCAAAGGATCTCTTAGGGTGATTTTATGGAATGAAACAGATAGGAAATGAAGAACAAACAAATGAAGATATAGTAAAACAGCCTAAGATCAAATAAGTTCTTTTAAACTATATTACTTCAGCATGTACTTAAAGAAAAACATGAGAGTTTTCTGAGATCAGGTTAATACCTTTAAACTAGCCTGCTTTGAAGTTCTTCCAGTTAGAAAACATTAAAGACATTTGAACAGCTTAAGATTAGGTAAGTGCCTTTAAACTACCTTGCTTTCAGCATATTCAATAAGGAAAACACAGATAACAATGACAAAGAGCAATTGAGATCAGGCAAGTGCTTTTAAACCGACCTGCATTAATGTACTCTTCAAAGAGAACTTTCAAATGAAGAAAACATAGACAATAAAGCTTTCAGTAAGAGTAGGGTACTGTTGAAAGTAAATCCTAGCTCTATGTTTGCTGCTCTTTATCAGAGAAAATGAACAGAATGAAAAAATTAAGCAAAATAACAATTGACAGTGAGGAACACATCACCATTGACACAAATCGGGATCCCATAAATCAGTAGCTTGTATTTGATGTTCAAACCGGTTACAATCAGCAAGCCCGGTGGGTCTCTACAACTTCAAACTTCTCATATCAGCTTATGTATCTTTAAGTTGCAAACAGGGCATCAGTGGCTTCAAAATAAAAATTACATGCATTCAGATGTCCAGAGACCAACATTTTCTCATCTTCTACAGCAGTATTTATAGAAGAATGAAGAGGTGGGAGGATTTCCTAGGGGTCAAGTATCCTTAATTATGTAATCAATGCAATTCCTGGCCTTTGGGAACCAGGCAAGGCATACGGTGGGAATGTAATCGCTTATAACTCTGCTTCATAACTCTGTTTGTGTCTTTCGAGGCCTAATGATTGAAAAGATCTGCTTCCGAACTTCTCTTTAACCTTTAAAATAGTTTTGCCGACAATTTGGAGATAAGACCCTTGATTAGTATTATTTGTTCGGCAACCTTTGATTTTCTGTGAGGCTGTAGGTGCCTTTAGAAGCTGGAGAAGGTTCAATTAGCCTCTGTTTTGGCGTCCAAGTAACTCTGTAGCCATTCTTTGCGTTGAAGTCCCCGCAGGAGTAACTCTTCCGCTGCGTTTGAGACAAATATCTGATCCTGATCAATAAATTCGCCCTCTGATTGAATACTTTGAGGCATAGGTGGCATTTCAGTAACAAAAGGGATCAATTTGCCTCAATTGCAGCGGTGGAAGCGCTCCTGTCGATATAAACCCTTAAAATATTCTTTAAACTGCGTTTTAAATCGAGGATTAGGCTTTTGATAACCTTCTTAGCCGTAATTCCCGTGAAACTGTCTCTAATCCTCTGTTCTGATACATTTTGGTCTTCGGCACTGATACTCTTTGACTGTGCCCCTTTCATGGTGTTTTTGCAGGTGTGCAGGGCTGCGCAGGGTTTATAAGGCATCCATGCCTAAGAAATCACTGAAACAATGTGCATGTCCACCCTGTGGAGGATTTTATTCAACGAATCGAAGACGGGAGGGTCGTCACCCTCCGCCTCTGAATCTTCTTTGAAAATTGCGAAAAAATGATAAGAACCCTACAAAACACGTAAAACATTATAAAACTTGCGTATATAGGTTAACTGCATCGAAGGGCGTGCGAGGAGATCGGAGCCGTTGGATGGCATCATCCAACGGTCAGGGTTGATCGGGGGCGATCGTGGAATGGGTGAAAGAAGGATTAAATCCGAGCCGTCGATCGTGCAGAGATCAACGGTCGAGATTGAACGAGGTGGTCAGAGGAGAAGGGTGAATCTAAGCCATCGATCGCACAGAGATCGACGGTCGGGATTGGGCAATGGAAATTCAAACGGAGAGATCGGGCGATGAATTGTGGGCCGTCGATCTGCAGATCAGATCGACGACGGAGATTGATTTGCTGTTGTACGATGGCTCGGTTATCGTGCGCGCACCTTCGTTAACCATCGAGAAACTTCGGCGAGCGATCACCATTGGATTAGTGGGCCCAGATTGGACGGTCCACAGCGATATCGTTGGGTGTCCTTGTCCGAACGATAACGCGCGATGGATGACTTTAATACGCGGTGGATGGTGGTTTCCGGAACAGTGCTCGGGATGCGTGTCAAGCAGCATATGGAATCGCTTGCCATCGGGCAAAAACCGCCCTCCGTCGAAGGGTGGTGCGATAAAAACCACGTGGTTTTAGGAAAATGGCACAGGGCTAGGGGGTCCACCGGGAGGCGTGCTCCGCACCGTCGGATCTATGGATCAGATCGACGGTCGAGATTTCTCCACATTTGCACGGGCGGAAAATTTAATAAAATGTTAATTCGACGGTTTAAATACATATTCAAAGGTTTTTTAATGTTTTGGGCGAAATATTAATTTAAACCAGATAAGCGCCCGACTGCTCAGCGCGCGGTCACAGCGCCAGGGTGTATGGGTGGAAAGGCTAGGGGCTTAGTCCAAGGGGCTTAAGCCTAATACATAGGAAATATGCATTTTAATGGTTTTTCCCATTATTTTCAAGGGTTTGAGGGTTCCGATAAGGCTAAGAAGGGGTCTTAGACCTTATAAAGGGGATTTTGATGAGGGGGAAAGGAGAGAAACATGAAAATTAGGGATTTTCATGGGAAATGAAAGAGTTAAGAAGAGGTTAGTTTGGAAAAAAGGGAAAAAGGGAAAAAATGGTCTTGCAGCAGTATTTTGACCTTGGAAATCAGCAGGATTTCTTAATGGGGTATGGGCATAGGAGTGAAGATTTAAGACAGAAACAAAAGGCCTTCAAGATTCTTCAAGAGCCAACAGTTTTTTGTTATAGAAAATTGTTCCTTGAAGGCTCAAAATAGATTTAGCCACCTTTTGATATAATCACATTTTACAGGTGGCTAACAAATATTTTATTACTTCATGAAAAATGTTGTAGATCTAGAAGTTTATGGTAAGGGAAATTAAGTTGGAGTTAGAGTAGCCCTTTCCCATTTGTTTTCACGGTTGTATTTGTGGAAGAACTTTTTTGAGTCTAATTGAATATCTTTTGGAAGGCGAATGTGATGAGTTAAGAGTTTCAACACATGTGACATCCGTTATCATTCATTTGGCTAATGTAATGTGATGGAAACATCTAATAATTTTGTTGCAATGGAGATCTCATAGTAGGGCGGCCAGCTGTAAGAGGAAAGGGATCGAATGAGATTACACCTACTCATTTCTTTGTTGTTTTTATTTCCAAACTTGAAGCATGTTATCATTTAAGTGAAAGGTTTCATAGTGTCTTCGAATTTGGAATTAAATCACTCTTCGGCATCTAGCATGTACTTAGAGCACCTCAGTAAGGGCCTATTAACCTTGATCTCCAGCAATTTAATCAAGCATCCATAGGTGGGATTTTGCATGCAAAGGCAATGCTTTTCACCATCCCCACTCAATATTTTCAGCCCTCTTGATCCCTTATTGACTTCATTTACCCAACTTGGATAGTAACTGATCTCAATTCTATATCACCTTATTTACCTATACTACAATTTTATGTTTTGTTAAAGCAAACTCTTCATTTCACCTCGAACCCCATTGTGTAGTTTTATCAATTATTCTGGGGTTATCCCTTGTGCCAAAGGAAATTTGGCCTGAAGTGAGAGAGGAAGCTACTCTGGTGACAGTGGGTAGCCTTTCTTAGTTCCCATGAAGTTGTACTTGTATTTAGGGACTTTATCAATTGCATTACAAGTTCTTGAAGTAACAAGGTTTACACAAAAAGGTAAAATACTAAAATTGTAACATCCTACGGGTCTTATTCAATGAAGGTTGTCAATAGTAGGCTACCTATCAATAGTAAGCTAAATCTTATAAACCTAAGTTGCACGATACGGGGAAACAGTTACAGGTACGACGTGACCCCCCCAAATTTTGGAAATGGTGAAACATGATATATATATAAGGACATTTAGGAAATGTTATGTGCAATCATAAAGCATACATGATACATTATAATTTATTTCATTATGATTAAATTTTCCAATGTCAGTACATAATCTATAAGTTTCTAAATTTATATCACATTTACTCATGAATGATCACATAATGAAAATAGCAATATCGGAAAATGCAAAATCAACCTTTATTATATATATGAGGTTGCAAGTAAAATAAAGATTATGAGGCTGCAAGTCCTATAAAGACTAAAGACTAATTCTCGTCATCATAATCCTCATCAAAAATAAAAGCATAAGCATGCTCAACAATGGATGGTGGAGCTGAAGAAGATGATTGGTCAATTCCACTTATAGGATCTCGATCCTCAATATTTAGGGCAGCAAGAGAGAGCTCCAAATTAGGACTTTCTGGATCCACATCCCATTCTTTAGAAGTACCACTACTATATTCTGGACCCCTACAAGATGCAAGGTGAAGGTTGCAGTGCACATAAACAAGATCCTCTGTCTTCTGTGAGCCCAACCTGTTGCGCTTCACAAAATGAATAAAACCATAGGTTCTCCAATTCATTTTTGTTGATGAAGAGCTTACCACTTGTAAAAGAACACGAATGGAAAGGTTTTGAAAATGTACACCATTTGCTCCATGAAAAATCCACCACCTAACTGGATTCATGATGCTTCTCTCCTCCAAAGCTGATATATCTGAATAGTCATCTAATCCCGCAACAAAACTGGAAGAAACTGGAAAATTATTCCTTCACCTCGTTGTGTAGATGAGATAGAAACATTCTCATAAGGGATTTTTCACCCCATTAGCCACCTCTCTCTCCTTATGGGGTGTCTTCCACTTCCCATCGCTTTGAGAAATAAGTTCTTCATCATAAAATTTAGGGTTCAAAGAATGTGTTAAAGTGTGCAATGGAGTGTTGAAATTGTTCCACCTATCAACAATGATTTTCTTGACTAAATCAGCAAAATGATCATCGACAAATAAAAGTTGTGGAGACTCGTGTGAAATGATTTCCATAGTTTTCTCAACCATGGTATCCATGCCATCATATACCTCTCCTAAGAAAGTTTGGTCAGTGTCAGCATTCCGAAGAATCTCAAATGTAGGGGTTGTGAACTTTAGCAAGAAATATATCTTGCTCCACCACTCTTCATCAAGGCACAATCTATGCACCATATATCCCCGCTTTGAATCTGCCTGTCTCCACTCAGCCTAAAGTTGACTCACCACCATAGAAACTAATGGTTGCTTAACCTCAACAAGGTAGCGCAACATTAGGAAGTTTGAGGCATATCTTGTCTCAACAACTTTTAACAACTCCAATTTGGAGTACTCTCGAAATCTTGCTTGAGATTGGTGGTGGTTGGTGATGAATGTAACAATCTCCCTTACTTCCCCTGTAATTTCCTTTATCTATGGAACTTTATTTTTTATCTCCTCTAAGATTAGATTCAGATTATGGACAGTGCAGGGTGTCCAAAAGAAGTGGCCATACCTCCCCTCAATAATTAAACCTGCAGCTTTGCAAACTAGTGCATTATCCGTGATAACTTGCACCACCCCGTTAGGTCCTATTTGTTCAACAGATTTTATAATTACATGAGCAATGAACTATGCATATTTTACCTCTCCTTAGCAGTCTTTTTCCTTTAAAAACATTCATCCTTTTGGTGAAGTGGAAATGATATTTATCAATGGCCTACGCCTTGTATCTGTCCATCCGTTTGAGACTATGTTAACCCCAGATCTACTCTAGGAAGAACAAATTGGTGATAAGATATCCTCCACAAGCTCCTTCTCATTTTTGAAAATTTGAGTTTCGAATTTCTCATAGTTGGGCCCCTTGTACCCTGTGGGAGATTTGTTAACTTCCCTTGCCAGTAAGGAGAGCGAACAACACTGAATGGGATATCACATGCATAGATGCACCTAGCCACTCTGGAATCAACTTCTTCTCTCGCTTGCACATTCACCAATTTAGAAATTCTATTATCTTGAACTGAACCGGATGCCCCTCTGGTATTTTTGGATGGTGGTTGTTCTTGTTGTTGAGTGGCTCTCCTCTTCCTTGCTTCAACCACAATCCTTGGCTCAATGTTTGGTAGAGTTTGAGTAGCTTGAGTAAGCTCTTCATGGCTTATTTTAATTTCGTATGCCTCAACTTGCTCTCTTTGATATGCCCTCCTCACCAATGGGTCTGTTGTTTATGTGCAACCTGCAATCCCTTATCCTTCTCCATGCAAAAGATGTGCCTTCACTCTTGGGTAGGAGCCCTTGTACAAATTACTGCAAAGATTACATCGTCATTCCCATGAGCCACCACCTCCACATCTTTGAAGCTTTTGAACATGCCTCCAAAGAGGATAATATCCAACCCTTAGGTTGGACTTGGGGTTTAACTTGCACCTTGGTTGGAAGTCATTGCTACAAAAATAAAAATTAAATAAAAATAATCAAAAACAAATATGTAAAGAAAAAATGTTTTTCATATTTTTGGAAGCATAAACCCTAGCAAAACAGAAGAAATAGTGGGGAAAATCTAAGAAAATGAATGCTTCTTACCCAAATTAATTTTTTGTAGTTTAATCTACCCCAAAATGCCGCAAAAGACGAGAAATATGGTTTTAGTTGAGCCGAAAACCAAGAATGTCGTAGTTGAAAACTCCCCACCCCAAATCTGCTTGTGAAATCTCTTTCTCTTGCTATTAAAATATCCTTTGCTCGCTGTTGAAAATGCCCTAGCTGAAACCACTTCTCTCTTCTTCTTTTCTCCTTGCTAAAATCGTTTGTCTCCAAGTGAAACGACTTGCTCAATTCATGTGATGAGGGAATGAGGCGAAAGTCTTTTTATAACTTGTGAGATCTATCTAGAAGCATCCAAAAAATATTTTATTCGCCAAATAAAATAATAAAAACAAAAACAAAAAAACCACTTAAACATTGAAACGTGGTCATATGACCTGGAAACGCGTTTCAAGTCATACTAGGCCACGTTTCACCCATGTGAAACATGGCAGTGCGGCTTGAAACGCGTTTCTAGGTCGTACCAAACGCGTTTCATAATTTCCATACAGTTTCTGCCAAGAAATGGGCTCTGGCCCAGCGTTTCTTGTAACATAGTTATAAACCCTTGAAGAAAAAATAAAAGCAAAACATAGACCTAAATAGCTCGAAAAAAAAAACAAAAAACCTAAAAAATGCTTCTATAAGCCCTAAATAACAAACATCATTTAATAAATGATTAAAGCAGTGTGTAGGGTTGCCTCCAAGGTTGAAAAAGAAGCTAAAAGAGGCTTCTAACAGTCACTTGCCAAGTAAGACCCGGAAAAACTACGCACTTTTTTATACCCTAGATGTCCAGCAGTGTCAGTGGATGGACCTAAATGGGTTATTTCAACTTCCTGCAATGTTGTTTGTCACTTCCAGTCATCATGAATATAAAAAGTAGCTCAAACAGGAAGAAAAAGTGAGATAAATCACACTCAAACTGAGCTTTATAACCTCCTGGCATGATCCATACTAAATTCATGAGTTAAACTTGCAATTTGTACTCAACTTGTGAGTTTGATTTATGCTAACCAAGTCAAACTCAACCAATGCAAGTTTGACTCAGTCCAACTTGGAAAATATCTGAAGGTCAATCCAATCAAGACTTCGAGAGTCACAATTTAAAGCACAATTTTGGCTACTTTACTACAAATGATGACTTACATACAGTGTTCCATGGGGATTGTTAATTGTTCCACTATTCTATGCTATATCAATTACTTTATCCCAATTCAATTCTTCAATCAGCACTCTTTTCAACAATTATTAATTCTTCCAATCATCAATAGTAATTGAAGATAGAACAGTAAATGCAATGACAATAAGAGACAATCAAAACATCAACAAGAGACATTGATTTGGTCAAAGACCAAGGAAAACCACACAAGGGGGAAACCCTTTGATATTCTTCTTCTATTATATTGTCTTCAAATGTTCAGCAAAGAGCACAATGAACCCAAACCCAAAAATAAGAGTCAATGTCAAAGTTTGGCTTATCAACAAATCTACTATCCACGATCCAAATGCTAATGAAGAATAGTCAAATATGTCCAACTGTCATAATCTACAATTCTGGTCAACGGTAAACAGAAGTCAACATGCCCTAACCAGTCCATAAATTTGTGGTCAAAGTGCTTCAATCAAACTCAGTCAGAGGTCAGAAGATGCAACCTCAAGTGTTGGTCAACCAAAGCCCAAAACAGTCCAAAAATATCCATTTAAACTCCTTGAAATGCCTCAGTTTTTGTGCCAAAAGATGTGGCCTTCCCAAACAGAAATTTCCCAAAAGATTGAATCCAAAATCAAAGTCAACGCTGGTCAACATTGGCCAAAGTTGCAGTAGACTTCATATTTTGGCTGCATGTAATTTCATCCTCCTTTTCCTTTGCACCTATGAGAGAAACCCTTCAATTTCAGAAGTATCGAACCCAAGAAGAGAAGAATGAATGATGTGATGATATTGTCTCAAATGAGACTCCTTGACTTGTATTTATAGGTGTTGGAGGAGGGGCAATTTTTATTCTAGGTTGACTTGATCAAATGTGACATTGTGGGCTTCACTTCAAAAATACACTTTCCCTTGTCCAAATCGAGTGCAAGTATATCTAGCAACTGGGGCGAAGGTATCCTCATAATCTATGCCTTCCTTCTGCACGTACCCTTTTTCCACGAACATAGCCTTGTAATTCTACACACTACCATTTGCAACATACTTGATCTTGTAGATCCACCGAGAGCCCACAACTGACCTATCCATAGGCTAAGTTATTGGATTTGGCCCTCTAGGGTCCAGGATCCACAGATCTAATCCAGATCCGCCTAAATACGTCCAAAACTCGACACGTGGCATTTCTATGTTGGCTGGAAACGGATCTTGAAATCTAGAAATGGATCCTGAAATCTGGAAACGAAACTTATGTAACTTTTCTGGATTTCAAGTTTTTTGCAATGTAGTTTTTACTTTGTAGACATTCGTTTTAGTTTTTTTTTTTTTTTCTTAGAGATGGTGTCTGTGGGAATCACATTTGGGTCTCATGTTAAGTTAACAAATTTCCATACACTGTGGCATAATGATATGCTTCATAAGCAATGTTGTTGAAACTTGCATTCGTGTAACATTAAAAGAGGATAATTGTGATTATGGTGACCCCGATCCAGAGTACAAAAGCTTCCTTTGCAAAGGCGGAAGAAGCCTGCATATATTTTTATGCATAGAGCACTTTAGGTTGTTTAGGGATTACAAAGTGCATGGTAACGTCAATGTATATTGCAATAACAGAAAGGGTATTGAATGGGGACAGATGGTGATGATCGACAAAGGGGAAGACGTTTTGGAAGTTTGCAAAGAGATCATAATTGTGTTTGCATAGTAAGTTTATACCATCAAATCCATATTGGTTTTCATTCTTACATAACGAATATAATGAGATTGTCATTTATGTCCTCTTTAGAATATTGGCATTTTTGTGCTCTTTGAACATATATGTATTTTTTAAATTATATTCTTTATTATTTTTAATTTATTTTTGAGTTATATATTGGACTTTTAAAATATATTTTTTTCTCAATTTTGATTAATTAATTTAGAATTTAAAATAATATATAAAATTTATAAACATTTCAAAATTTTATATATATATATATATATATATATATATATATATATATATATATAATCTTAAAATATAGGTGTGTGGGTGTAAACTAATGATAGTGTTTTATGAATGCAAACTTAAAAAACAGCAATTTGTTAATTTGGAGGGATAATTAAAGATGAAATTGAAGATATTGTAAAAACACAAAATGTATGAAAACGATTTAGCTTTAATATATATAAACATGTATCAATATATAATTTTACTTACAAAAATGGAGTATAATTATGAGAAATTTGAATTTTACTTATAATATTTGTTTTTTCATGCAAATATAATGCATATATTCCCATCGACTCTAACTTTGAGTATGTAAGCAATGGAATTCTGCTACAAAACTTTTAGAATTGTAGAGAATGCCTCAATCATTTTTTTCAAATTTATAATCTCAACTTTATATATTTATAAAATTATGATAGCCATTATATCTTTGAAATTGCTTGGACTTCTATTAGTAAAAGGTTCTTAAAATTATCAAACAATTTGTAGATCTCACTCTATACTAGTGCATAATATAAAAAAAAATTAAATGTTTAAGACAAAAAAAGGTTATAGAGAAGTAATTGAGGTATGCATTTTAACATTTTGATATGTCAAGACAAAAATATATTAAGAATAGTATAACTCTATATGCATGGAGGCGAAGAAACCTACCACCCTCCCTCATCACTACCACCCTCCCATGTCTCCCTCCCCTCTTTGCATCTTTACCTCTCTCTCTACCCCGCATACTAGGTGACCTAATTTATGTGTTTGGAATCTCGAAAAATAAAACTCAAAACAATGTCTTCAACGACCCTTGTTTCGGCAGTATTATTGGGCAACTGTTCCCTCGGATGATAATTAATTAATGGATTCCCTTCCGTCTTTAAATTAAATTAAATTAATTTTAATTTTTTATGTACTTTAGTTTTAATTTTAATTTGTGTCTATTATTAATATTATTATATTTGTGTAGTTGACTTATCCTTGATGTATCCGGATCCTAGATTTTCAAAAACTAGCGAATCTGAATCTAGATCCGTATCTGTTTTTGAATCCTGGTAACTTAGTCCACAAGTCTCAACACAACCTCCCAGGCATGGTTTGTCATGATAGAGTTGTACTCTTCCACCATGGCATCTACCCACACCTAATGTTGTGCGCCCTCCTGATAGTTGGAGGGTTCAACAACTTGTGCCACCAATGCTTGGTACTTGTCTAGTTGTTTATCTACATTCTCTCTTGTTCGTCCTAGGAGCTCCTATGAACTCCTTCGTGTCCTCAACATCTAACAAACTTCTCTGTTGGTACGTCCATTAGTGGTGGGAGGAACGACCAGCTTCTCATCCTGCCTCTACTGCTATGTCTGTTGTGAATTCACAGGATCTCTGTTGTGAAACCAGCTCCAAAAATAGAAGAAAAGAGATATCAACGCCTTAGAAATAAGCCACTTCGAGGGGGCAACCTCCAATACATTACATTAATGAACAATTCTTCGATAATACAAATGACAAAACCTCCTATCTATATATAGGAGTCCATGGGGCCACAATGTAATCCTAGCCGACCTAACAATAATAATTTAAGGGCACAATAATAACAATATGGGGGTTACAAGGGTACAATAATAACAATAAGGCGGTATACACTAACATAATAAGGGACTACACTAGTAATATAGGGACCTAACATGCCCCTCTCCTTCAAACAAGTGTTGTCCTCAACGCTTGATAATTTCTTGATGCTTCTGTATAAAATTCTCATCCTCCCATGTGGAATCTTCTACAGGACAGATCTTCCACTTGCTGAGATACTCTGAAATTGATCATACTTGTCGAGTTCTTGTTTCCGTGACTGCTCCAAAACTTCTTTTGATGTGATGTTGATCTTCATGTTATTTCATTAGATTTTGCACCAAAGATAGGTTATCATTTGAGAGTTGGAGAACTTGTTGTTGATGCTCAATGTGATATTCCGCTAATTTATCATTCATATTAGTTATTATTTGATCCTTCAAATCATTCAACTTAGCCTCCATTTCTGCTTTTAAACCATCTATGTCATCTTCGGTTGCTCTTCGTAACATCGAAATTTGTTGAACTTGGTACCGTAATTTTGATATCTCATACTGCAATTCTTCTTCTTCATGCATCATAGTATAACTTTCTGAGGGATTAATGGGTGTTAAATTCTTTTTAGGAGGCATTTCAGAATCCAATACTGATATCTATTCTACAATATGCCCTTGGAATCAAGTCAACTTGATTCTTCAAACAAGACTTATGCAATTCGGAAAAAAAAATACACACCTTTTACTTCCTTTTGAGGAGCTCGATATTGAAATTGAATTATCTCTATAATTGTGGATCCTCAATATCTGAAATTCAACCCTGTAGTAGCCCTCTAAAGATTCTTTCAAATGCCACAGGTCTGATCTGATTTGGATTCTTCAAGGCAAAGTTATGTCCAATCTCCCAGAATGACCCAATTTTGGATTGGTTCAGTAGAGTGAACTTGTACGACTTTCCACATGTCATTGTTTCCTCCTTTGGCTCTGAAATTGATATACCGAAAACTACATTCCATGTACTTGCAGCCACCTTTTACGGCATTCCAATCTGATGCTCAGAGAGAGAGCTATGAAGATTTTCCCACGATCACCTGTTTGAGATGAAATTCAGAAGCCTCAAAAAGCCCTAACTTCCACAGATCATATCTCCGAAAATATTGCGAACAAATATTTGAAATGTTTTGACGATGTTCCTTAGCATTGCGGCTTCGCACTCTAAAAATTTCAGCTTCTGAACCTTCGTAGAAAAAATGTTATTACAAAAATACCACGATGACCTGTTTAGGTTAAATTCAGGAGCCTTCAAAATAACCTAACTTGCACAGATCATATCTCCTAAAATATTGCGAACCAAGATCTGAAATTTTGCGACGATGTTCCTCAGGATTTTGGCTTCGCACTCTAAAAATTTCAGATTCTGAACCTTCGTAGAAAAAAAGTTATAGCGAAAATTCCACGCTGACCTGTTTGGAGCAGCGAAACCCTAGAATCTCGAAGCTCTGATACCAAATGTTGTGAAACCAGCTTCAAAAATAGAAGAAAAGAGATATCAACGCCTTAGAAATAAGCCACTTCGAGGGGGCAACCTCCAATACATTACATTAATGAACAATTCTTCGATGATACAAATGAAAAAACCTCCTATCTATATATAGGAGTCCATGGGGCCACAATGTAATCCTAGCCAACCTAACAATAATAATTTAAGGGCACAATAATAACAATATGGGGGTTACAGGGGTACAATAATAACAATAAGGCGGTATACACTAACATAATAAGGGACTACACTAGTAATATAGGGACCTAACAATCTCCTACAACTAAGGTCGGATAGTACCAATAATTGTACTAGATCCCTGTGATTGCCCTTGTCATTGTCCCTGCGACTACCCATGTGGTTGCCCCTGCTACTTGACCAATGGAGCTTATGCTAGCTCACTCGAATCACCTACTAGCAACTTCCAAGATCTCTTGAAGGCTCTGTCCTTCCTGAACTTCACGTCTCGTCTCACAATAATCTTCATGTTGTTAGGAATGTAGAACCCTTATGCCTTCGAGGTTTCACTATACCCAACGAAGAACCCCTTCTTTGCTGTTTGATCCAACTTAGTGTGTTTCTCATCTACTATATGGCAATAAGCTATGCTATTTGAAGTGACTTACTTTGGCTTCTTCCCTGAGAAGACTTCTTCCAGTGTTATCTTCCCCAATGCCCCATGAGGAACCCTGTTTTGTATATAAACAACTGTGTTGCAAGCCTCTTCCCATAGAAACTTTGAAAAGTCTTAGTCATATAACATAGCTTTTGTAGCCCCAACTATAGACTTGTTCTTCCGCTCCACTACTCCATTATGTTGTGGATTGTATGGAGTTGTCCACTCCCTCCGAATGCCTTCATTCACACAAAATCTCGTGAAGTCACTATCTGTGTACTCTCCTTCGTTATCTAAGGGAAGCACCTTGATCTTCTTTCCTATCGCATTCTCCACTAAATCCTTAAACTCCTTGAAGCAACTGAGTACCTCATCCTTGTTCTTCAAGAAATAGATCCAGATTTCCTAGTGATCATCGATGAAGGTAACGAAGTACTCGTGCCCTCTGAGAGATCTAGTAGACATAGGATTACAAATATCTGAGTGTATAAGTTGTAGCACACCTACTGATCTACTATCACTTCTTGGGAATGTTGCCTTGCCATACTTCCCAAGTACACACCCCCTGCACACATCATCGTATTCCATGCTTAATTTTGGAACACCTATAATTGTCTTTCTGAGCATCCTAAGTGCTTCATGGTGTAAATGCCCCATTCTCTTGTGCCATAACTCATTCAGGTCTCTTCCATTGCTATTGCTACGAACTAGTGTCTTTGGAGAGTTGAGTTGCAACTTGTACAATATGTTGCTATGAACTCCAATCTACCTCACCTTCTTCCAGTTCTAGTGTTTAATGAACACCTTCTTGCCTACAAAGTGGACATCATATCCCTTATTGTGTAGTTGAGATACTGAAATAAGATTCATACCCAAGTCGGGCACATGTAGCACATCTGTAACATTGGTTCTTGCTCTTGACTCCCTCTAAATCTTGATGGTAACTACTCTGACGGGAGTACATTTTCTTTTGTTTCCCGTCTAAATCAGGAAGTCCATTTGCTCCTCCTTATCACTGGAGAAGTATTCTCTAACTCGTGGCATATGAGTTGACACTCCATTGTCTATAAGCCAAACACCCTATGAAGTTGAGCAACACTTGAGCTAGAGAGGCAAGCTATCAAAGCGAATTCATCCTCCAATCTGGAAGACAAGTTCGTAGCCTCCTAAATGTTGAATCTCTCTGTGGCCATATTGGAGAAATATGAGTAATCTACTGGAGACATCCTGGGTATAATTTTTGTGTTCTTTTCTCTTCCTATCCCTGCTAAAATCTGCAGCTAAAACCCTTGATGCAATATTTATGTGCCCGGATCCGCTCAACGAATCAACTGATATGCTCATTGGAACTACTTCTAAGAAAATCCACTACCTGTTGGAATTCTACTATGGGAAAATTGAACCTTGCTTGCACTCTGCTTCTGGAAATCGATTTTCCTTTCTAGCAATTCGAATTGCCTCACTGGCTTGCGCAATTTTGAACTCTGTGCTTCAATTTCCCTCTGAAACTGCATGATCTCCTGATCTTTCACCTCTGACCCTCCGATCTAATCTTCAATGCTCTGATACAATGTGAAAATTCCTCGATTGCAATTACTGGACATTATTCTCCTAAATGTTAGTAGTTTAATTGTTTACGACAATTACCAAATAATTCACAATTGCAATCTTCACCATAAAATACATTGCGGAAAAATAAAATCGGGAACTGAGAAATAGATGCACACAAATAAAAAATCGACACTATTTTTTGACTAATAGTCCCCGAAAAACCCCGAAGGGAAAACCGGTGCAGCAAATGAGGGTTTATTTATTATAATTGGATGCCCAACTGGAAATCCTCCGGAAATAATCTAGCAAAATCAACTAGAGAAATGTTCTCCCTTCTACAATCAATTTGGCCTCCCTCTAGCTTACTTGAATCCTCTCACTGGCAACACGACCTGCCTGAAATTCACATTGCTTGGCCTCGAAATTCGTACTGCCTACTTCTCAGCTCTAACTGAGTCGTCCAGCCTCCCACTACCTCTGGAAATGGCTCACTCTTCTTTCTGGGCGGTCTCCCAACCTTCATCAACTAAAACAACCCTCAATCTAGAACTCGCACTGAGGTTTTTAACTGCTTGCACTAGCTCCTTGGCCTCCCTACAGACTAACTTTGGCCTCCCTTTTCCTGCCTCTCTGGCACTGGAAAATTGTTGGGAAACTCTCTGAAATTCTCCTCTATTGCTCCCTCTCTCTCTAATGCTCATTCTCTAGCTCGAACTTCTCCCTTGTTGAATCACTGCAACTGGGTAGCTCGCTCTGCCAAGGTAACTTACTCTCCCTCTTGTGTCTATCTCCATCCCATCAACTTGCTCTTATAATCTCTCGTTGGAGATTCAATGGCCACGATTAGATCCTTATTGATTACTAAGATCATCTCAAACTTGATCCAAGTCATTTTCTGGAAGTCTATAGACATAAGTCAATCTCCTTAATTAATTCACTTTAATTAACCACTTTTCCTAAGTTAGATTTAGGAAATATTTAAATGATGGCTAATTAATTTAGTTAAGGTGTTTCACAAGTTTATCTCGCGAAACCTTTTATGGGTTTTGAAGATCTCGTGTTCCTAGCCTCTTAAACACAAATCGAGACTAAAATGCCTATCTGGGGCTACCAAATCGCTTAAAAACTATCAATTTCCTTGTGTTGTCTGGCTCCCATTTCCTAGCGCTGGATAACCCCTATTATTTTGGAATTCCTCCTAAATCCTAGCGCGCTTCTGCAAGGAATTTATCTGCCAAGAATCTGCATATAGGTTTCTCCTAGGGACGCTCTTCTCACAACCAGCTCACACACAAAACTCGTGCTCAACAATAATGATACAATTGAGCCTTTCGACCTCCTTTTATGCAATTCGACTCAGCTAAATTTGGCAAGTTTATTTTAGAATTCAGACTTGTAATTGATTAGTTAACTGAGTCAAACTGACTCTTGTAACTCGTTCTGGGCTCAATTAGACATTGAGAGTCTCACTAATCCCTTTCCAAAAATAAAGTAGCACTTGGAGACACAAAATTGAGCCTCTAAATTCAGCACCTAATTTAACTGCTTCATGACTCGTTCTAATTTCTAGGAACTCGTGCATGCTAAGGAAGACTCAAGCAAGGCCTATCTTGACTAAAGCACGAGTCAGGAAGACCTTTACTCGCTACTTTTCAACAATTCGATCTAACCTCGAACTATGGAACCAGGAAGATGTATTCACAAAAGTGATAAATTTAACACAAGATTTGCATGGGTGGATTTGGTGTTAACACTCCCCCAAGAGAATGAATGTTCATATGCCCAAAAAAGTCACTATGCACCAACCAAAGCAGAAGGACAACTCACATCATAATAACTTCAGGTAATCGCTTTAAAACAATCATCTATGTTCTTTATAGCAGATCGATAATTGGACAGGAAGTGTTGATGCTTGGTCACATGCTTCTAGATCAATAAACCATCCCTATGAAGTGGAAGAGAAAAATATGCAGAGTGCACAACCGCAGATGAGTCCATCAGGCTCAACACCAACACAAAGAAGAAGGCTCTGTAAAGTCTTCGAAAGTTAAAAAGAGGTACCGGCTTCTTCTGGATAAAACCTGCAGTGTGCCACCTTTTGCCCAACCAGAAAAGAGGAGAGTGTTAGCCTTAAGGAGACTTTAACCCTAGTAAATCCTCAAAATAGATGATTGGATTTAAACAAAAGAAAAAACTCTAGAAAACTTTAGAAAAGAGATGATCCAAAACCCTAGTTCTGCAGTCACAAAGAAGCCAAACTGGACCTCCAATCCTACACCCTTCTCTCCTTGCAGACGTCCTGCACTGCTCCTCAATACACTTCAGATCTGAGCATGGATCTCTGCGGACTTGGCCCTATCTAGGGCAACCTGCAGAAGCTCCAAACCACTTCAAAACCCTCTCCAACAGACCCTAACTTCTGTGCTGTTGCCTTAGAAAGATGCGACCTGATTCTGGCAGCCTCCTAGGCTACTCGGCCTCCCCAAAACAAGGTTTCTTCCACCTGCACCCACAAATTTTCAGCCTGTGACACAGAGAGTCTACTTCTGTTTGATGCCCAGATTCTGCCCTCAAATACCTCATCCTACTCTCCTCTTCTTCGCTGCATGCACCTGCCCAAACATAGCCCAAACAGTCACAAGAATCAAACCACAAACTAGTCCTCTTCTCTCCTTCGCTAGGCTTCTTAGGGATGCAGCTATCACAGAGATATTCGTCCTCCTTGTTCTGTCTTCACATAAGAAAAGATATGTGACAATGGGATGAGCAAATGATGCTCAACTCTCTTTTATTATCTGCTATCTTGGGTAAAACGAACAGCCCTTCTTGGGTACCTATTCAAGCCAGCCGACCTGAAACTAAGGTTCTTTGGGCCACACACATATAAATAAAATTTATTTCTCTCATTCACTCAACTCTTCCATGGCTGCCTTAGGATCCCTAGGCTCCTTTTAGGGTTCTCCACTTCCAACAATGGCTCAACCATGAAATTCACATTTGGTTTCATGCCCATTACTTTGGGTACAAAACCCCATGCTTGGGTACACTAGCCCACAAAGCCCATGTGAGTCAAATTCCTCCTCAACCTTGTACCCTAGGGTCTGGAGTACCTCCCAAGATACAAAACTCAACATAAGATAAGTTAACTTTTATTAATGTCCAACAAATGACCAAAAAGTTGGTCAATAGGACTGAAGAAGAGTACAATCAGTATGAATAGAATGTGGGAGTGCAAGCGCAGCTCCTAGAAAATGCTGAAATAATGTAAAGAAAAAATAAACAAGCAGTAGTGCTGCTGCGACAGACATATAAAAGACCATGGTACAATACAAAAAAATCAATAGCCTTCCAAGAAAGAATGAATGAGATAGGAATGAGAGAAAAATAAACACAAACACATGACAGAACAACACTTGATAGGTGCCCTTAGGCAAAACCGAAAACCACTTTATTAAGGATTTAAAGGAATCAAGCAATGATAAATTATTTATGAGAGTCGAGTACTTTTAAATTTTATACACAATAGTAGGGCACTTTCCCTGGGAGGAGTTATGAGCCTGTGTAGAAGGTTAGTCTTAGCCAAACATACAAATACAGTGATTATTACAATATAAGGTCAGCTGTGGCCGAAAATGAAGCTTACACCATTTTCGTACAGAAGATTCCCCAAATTAAGATACAAATATAACTCTCACAGGATACTGGTGATAATGGCTTCTCAATTTAATATATAAATCAATCAAAAACAAATTCACTAAATAAAGATCTAAAGGTAGAAGACAAACATGGTAACAGGACACTGAGGATATATTTGAACAAGTAAACATAAATAATGGAATAAATCTAGCACAAACAACAGGCTGAACAGGATAATTCTGAACAGTAGACAGAGGCAGGACTCGCAAGGGAGTCATTTAGACTGCAGAAGGATCTAGGAGAAGCAATGGTTATGAAAAATTAAAGGGCTTAAGAAGTACAACCAAAAAACAGAAAGGGAGGTGTTTACCCCAATCAATATGAAAAAAGCATTTCCTCTTAATGGGAGAAAACAAAGACTAATGAAATCTCTAGCTATAATGAAATTCGGCCAGCCTTATCAAGACACAATAGGGACTTTGACAATTAGAAAGAGCTTCATAATGTTCATTGAATTCCAAATAGCTCAGGTTACAACTATCAGAAAGACATTATCTGCAGCTTAGTTGGCCAACAAATTGAACAGATGATATTAGCTTACTTTATGCACCAAGCTGACAAGATAGACATCTGATTCATACTTAAACCAGTGGAGTGTGTCAACCTTACAGAAAAATTAAAAGCAAACCTTTTTTCTTGAACTGGAACACTATGCATCTCTTGCTAATATTCAAAACCAGAAGGTTGTTGACAAGCATCTAATGTAGAAAGCATTATAAGACTTTCCTCCACTAAATTCAACTGCTAACTCTGAAGATAAAGAAGTTGAAGCACGAGTAGCTAACGCATATCCTATATGATGAAAGCCAACTCAAATATCAATTGATGCAAAGATTGATTCACCATTACCGAAGTCTCGAAGACTCCAATGGAATGATAAAATTTACAGGTTGGTCCAAACTTGCACATACTATAACAGGTGAAGAAGGTGCATGCGGAAGGATGGGGGGGAGCTGTTTAATAAAATGATCCAAGTAGAGACTCAAAATGACAAAGGGACTAGCGAATAATACAATGTTCATAGGGAGCAAATGCAACATAGGTGAGAAGGTTGAATGCACTCACATAATCTGTAATGCATTTCTGCTGGGTATGTTCCAGAAATTTCGTGAGCACATTAGTCTAACCTTAAGCCAAGTAAATGAAATAGAACTTATGTAGCAAGAGAAGTAAAAATTGCAGTTTCAAATCCAAATTCTGCTTCATGGGGGTATCGTCAATTGAGGTATTCGGATCCTTGCACTGCTCAAGGAATCATTGTTCCTTAAGACCTGAAGTTAACCTATTTTGAGTTAGAGTACCTCTAGAAAGCATTTATTGTCTCTGACAGTAAGTTATGATCGCTTATCTAAAGAAACATGTATCATTGAGAACTGCATAGTTAAGCAGTTCATGGTCTCATCTGTCTATTAATGTGACAGAAAGGAAAAAGATTCAATAGAAAGTGAATGTATGTGTTACATATTAGAACAATTGCCACGCTACAGACAAAACATGTTCTGCACATTTTATATCTCAGGGATGTTGCAATTTACAAGAGTGCAAACAAATTAGTTATAAATGTACCACTAACTAGTATCACAAATGAATGAATATCTATGTAGGAGACAGAGCAAAAGTACTACACTGTCTCCACATAAAAATGCATAGAAACATAAGATGTCATGCAACAAGGTAAACAATTAAAACACATCAACATTATCGACATCAAAGCAAGTTCAGGCATGAATATCTACTTCCACTTTTATAAATAAAAATTAAAGCAACATGGGGCAGAAGAAACAAGCAAAATCTTACAGGTTATACAGGTAAAAAAGGAGGAATGGAGACTCAGTTTGGTGTGGAATGAGCCTCACTGTAGCATGGTATATATATGTTATGCAAAATTTTCATTTACCTTTCTTCATGGAGAACTGGGCATTCTGGTTGACCATGCCTTTCAAAGAACATACTTTCCCTCCGGGCTTGATGGCAATTACAACGCTGGAGGCCCCATCCCAGAGAATCCAGGTGGAAACAGAGAAAAGGTCTAGTGGCCATTGGATCTGTTTTGGGCATTGTGTTGTAGACTAAACCAACTCCTATTGCTTGTTGCAGACCATTTGGAGATGGAAGTGAACCGACCATGCTACAAATGAAAATTAATTGATTAAAAAAATGCAGCAGTTTCTAAATAATGTCCTTTCAAACTGATAAACATACCCATGACAGCTTGTAAAACAAGGAGATGGCTACAAGATCAAAACAGACAGAACAAGATGATAGTTGTCTTGGTTGTTACAATTACAACAACACAGACTGCCTACTCAAGTATTTGCAGATGTGTAATAAAAAAATGCAATGTAATTAATACATTACATGGTATTGATGATTCAGTACTACTTACTGTATACAATAAACAAGTACAAAGCATTACTCAATACTCAATATATCTAGAATCAGGAAATGCAACATATCGAACAAATTATTACATATGGCCTCAAGAGTGAAAGCCATAACAAAACGAAAGCACACCAAAGCAAACTACAAAGTTGCAAAAAACTCAATTGAGGACATCAAAGTGGATTCAATTTCCTAATGTATAAACATGCCATTATTTTTACCCGTTTCTGATAACTTGCCTGGTGCATTGTTACCAAAATCACCTCTGCATTTCATCAAACGCAATTCATACCGTGCTACTGAATCTTGTCATGTGCATTTCAGCAATATCTTTACAAAGGCTGTTACTCACATCTAAATATCACAGATCCAGTGTCAAACCTTTTTTTAAGATCTCATGCAATAGAGTATTGGGCTCTTGCTGTGGGCCTTTCTTGCATAGTCCCTCCATGAGAGTGGTGTATGTAATCATATCAGGGACATGGCCATTCTCTATCATGTGTTTAAATAACTTTATTGCCTCCTTAAGGTTTTCCACTTTGCAGAGGCCATCTATCAATGCACTGTATGTAACTACATCAGGGCGCAAACCCTGTTTTGGCATCTCATAGAAGATTTGTTGAGCTTCATCAATCCTGCGATGCTTGCAGAGTCCATCTATCAATGCACTATAGCTAACTAGGTCAGGCCTACAACCTTTACCCAGCATCTCTTGAAGGAACTCCCTGGCCCTCTCCAGATTACCCATCTTGCAAAACCCATTTATAAGTGTATTGTATGTGACTTCATTAGGCCGGTGGCCTATTTTCACCATAACATCTAACAACCAGAGAGCTTCTTGACACTTGCCTTCTTTACAAAGACAATCAATCAAAACAGTGAATGTGATAACATTTGGATTGTGCCCTTTATCTAGCATCTCTTGAAGCATTTTGGTGGCCACCCGCCATTGCCCTTCCTTACATAAACCATTAATTAGGACATTGTATGTGACAACATCGGAGCATATGTTTTTGTTGGGCATTTCACAGAAGAGATTCAAAGCCTCGTGAAACTTGCCTTCCTTACATAAACCATCAATAAGTGCATTGTATGTGACAACATTCGGGCATATGTTTTTGTTGGGCATTTCGTGTAAGAGTTTCTTAGCCTCATCAAGCTTGCCTTCCTTAGAGAGACTATCAATAAGCGTATTGTATGTGACAACATCAGGGTATATGTTTTTATTAGACATTTCATAGAAGAGTTTCGTAGCCTCGTCCAACTTTCCTGCCTTACAGAAACCATCAATAAGCACACTGTATGTTACAACATTAGGACATATCTTTTTGTTGGGCATTTCATAGAATAGCTTACTCGCCTCATCCAACTTGCCTTCCTTGCATAAACCATCAATAAGCACACTGTATGTGACAACATTAGGATATATATTTTTGTTGGACATTTCATAAAAAAGCTTTGCACCCTCTTCCAAATTGGCTTCTTTGCAAAGGCCATCGATCAGAACAGTAAATGTAATAACATCAGGCTTATACCCTTCTTTTAGCATCTGATACAATAGTTTTTTGGCATCCCGGAGTTTACCTTCTTGGCATAGTTGATCCATGAGGCTGCTAAACGTGATCGTGTTAGGATAATGGCCCGTTTGCAGCATAACAGCTAACAATCCGAAAGCTTCGCGGGTTTTCCCTGTCTTGAAGAAGCCATCTATTAGAGTATTATACGTAAAAAGATCAGGAACCTGCTGTTTGCTCACCATTTGATTAAAAATTTTGACAGCATCCCCAATTCTACACTTTCTACACAGCCCTTTGATGAGGGTATTGAAGGTTATGACATTTGGAACATATCCGTGTGCTTTCATTCCTTCAAACACTTCGAATGCATAATCCATTTTACCTGTTTGACAGTGCGAATTGATGACGATGTTCAAAGTGTTTAGATTTGGTAGAATGTCTGTCTCAGTCATAAGCATGTAAACACACAATGCTGATTCATGTCGATTTCGTCGAACAAGGCTACTTAACAAGAGATTGCAAGTGCTGAGAGTAGGGATGGATTCGGATTTAGATGAAAGCAGATGCTTGAAGGTTTCCACTGCCTCTGTGAGCTTGTTGGACTGACAGAATACTTTAATTCGCGTGTCTGCAGCGGCATCAGAAGTGTGGAACGAGTGTTGAGGAATTGTATGGAGAAGTGAATTCTTCTCCAATATGGAAAGCGTTGCCTTCCTCGTGGTAGTGGCCGCCATGTTTGTCGAGTGGAATGAGATAATAATTGGCTGGTGCAGCAGCCGCTTCCCCAAGCCGAAAAACCTACAATTTATTCCCATTGCTTATCTCCTCTCTCGGCCTTTCCGATCCCAACATTACCTGCACTACCCCATCTACATTTTTTCCACGCCGAAAGTTTGCCCTCCGGATACATTTTCAGAATTGTCTTTAGTGCTATTTTGGGAGTTTTAGGTGCGGAATTAGGTGAAAAAATTAAATAAAATTTTGATTTATGTTATTTAAATTGATTTTTGATTGTATATATGGATTCAGCGTCTTAAGGCATTTCTATTGTGCAAAATTATCTATCGAACTTTTTTTCAATCAGCATTTTGATTTTTTGTGTGTACTATAATATGTAATAAAAAACAATAATTACAGACTCAAAGCTTTCAAAAACAACCATTACTGATAAATGTATTTAGCTCAATTTAGGCTTTGCATGGCAAGTTATTTAATTCATTTTTAACTTAAATTTGTCAAATATTAGATGACATTAAAAAAAAAAAAAAAAAAAAAATTGTAAATATGGTGAAATTTTATATCATTTCATTAAAAAAAAAATTATAAACAAAATGCTAAATATTTCAATGTTTAATGGAATTAATTTATATATACATATATATAATTCTTAATATATTATTTCAATGATCAAAGAGATATAATTTGTTTGGGTTGGACATTTCAATAAAGAACCCTATTGAATATTTGGTTCTCTCCATAGGACTAGAATTAGACATTATATTGATGGTTTTTGGTGACTCAGTGTTTGTATAAAGCAAGTCAATAAGCAAAAGGTTGGAGAAATAAATGCCAATGACACAATGCTCCAAAGGATAGCTTTGCACTTGAGAAAATTTGAAGAGATAGAATTATACCATGTATACAGACAATTGAACACAGAAGTGGATAAGCTGGCAAATAAAGGAGCAATCCCAAACCAAGACGTAATAATATGGATCATTCATGCTTCTTATTCATCCCTCTACCATGATGAGTTCAAAAAAATTTATGGTTGAAAAGGATGGCCACTCCTACCATCAAAATGGAGAAATAAATCATCAAAAAATCATTGGGAGATCCACAAAAAATGACTCTTCATGTCATATGACTCCAGTGTGTGGTTAGCGTGTGGTTCACTCCAAGGGAGGCATTGGCAATTAAATACGCATGAAGGGTATGCGTACAACAATTACAATGATTACTTCTCTGGAACACGACACATTAACCAATGTGCCAGTGATCTGAAATGACTGTATTAGTTTGGTTGTGCTAAGTATCTTTTTAGTTTATAAACATGTGCATACTTGTCTCATTAGTTTGCTCAAGGATAGATTATTTTAACCATGAATTGTAGATGATTTTAAGTGAATTAGAAGCATAAAACAAGCTTAAATAACATTGAACAATAGTGTAAAACAGAGAAATAATTCACCACATATAATTTACACAACAGGCATGATGAAGCAATTCACCCCTCATGGGCTACATCTGTTGGTCTAGCTCTCAATGGCATGTCCATCTTTCATTATGCTCAAAATTTTGCAAATACATGTAGTTACAGTGCTCTAATGGTTGTTTTCTATGCACCAATGGCTCCAGAATGATCCAATTAGTCAAAAATGATTCTTCCTTCACTCAGAATGGGCGAAAATTGAGTCTCCTACTCTTTTGCCCAATTACACCTAGAAAAGCTCCACTAAAAGTGGAGAACTCCACTTAACTGGAGTTAATTTAGGCATTTCTGCCATAAATAGTGTGCCTGCCAGTCTTGACCGCCAAATAAACCATGGCAATTAATTTGATGGTTTGGGGTGGCCACATGCCAACCCCAAAATCCGTGTTTTACACTGACCGTTGGGCAGAACCCAAGGTTTAAACTGTGGTAATAAACTTGAATCAAGGTTGAATGGTGTGTTTAACATTGGAGGTTAGCGGATAAACCGTCGAAGATAACCTTTGATTGTGGCCATGTGACGAGTATTACGGTCAGTTAGTTGGCAGTTACAGTATCTCTGCGTGATAAGTTGTGGTTTGCCATGTGAACACTCCAATGGAACCGCTGGCGGATTGGGACCGCCGGCGGTTCCAACCCCCAATACATTTTGCAATACACCATAACATAAAGTTGAAACCATATAATGTTAAGTTCTAATGTGTAGCGTGGGTGGTAAGCCACACGCATGTCTTGCCGATGGTCCAAGGTTCGATTCTTGCAAACCCTTAATAATTTTATAACACCATTTCAGGGACACGTGGCAGCCTCAGGGCTGGCCACGTGGCACCTTGTGATTGGCCCTCCAAAAACGTACTAAACTCATTTGACCAATAATGAATCGACACTTTTCACACCCTGATTGGTTCTAAGGAAAGGAATATTCCTTGAAATATTCTCATTTTGCTAATTGTACCTCCACCATGTTGACTATGCATCCCAGTCAAACCTGTCGCAATTTTACCTATTTGGCATTTCAATTAGAACGCAATATCTCCTTCATACGACATCGATTTTTCGAACCGTTCACGGCGCCGGAATCAGGAAGATGAGATCTACACAACCATCCTGATTTCTACCCAATCCTGTAAATTTGATTTTTGAGCAAAATTTATGAACTCCTGATCACTCCTCCCCATTAGGAAGCTTTTGGACCCCAAAAGGCTTAACTACCTGTTCAGTAGATGAGGGTACAACTCCTTCACCTTTCCAACCTCCATCCATTTTTCCTTGCTTGGTTTAATGCCTTTGAGCCCAACTCGAAGGTAGTCAACACTTCCCCTCTTGGATGCTCTTGTCCTCCTTTCAAGAATTGTATCTTCTTTGAGCTCATCAAGAAATTCTGGCGAGAAATCTTCAATAGAAGGTAGCTAAACATCACTTCCTTGATCATCGATCAAAGGTGGCTCATACAAACGTAAGTTTTCAACATTAACAACTGAATACATTTGCATATAAGAAGGCAAGTCAAGTTGAAATGCATTATTACCAACTTGCTTTATGATCTTGAATGGACCATAGCGAATGGGTTTGATATTTTTACCTTCCCCTTGCATCGTTTCTTTGCTAATGTGCAACCATACCTCATCTCCCTCTTGAAACTTGTGATCAACTCGATGCTTGTCATGCCTCTCTTTGTATTTGCTTTGACTTTTCTCAAGTTGTTCTTGAACTTGTTGATGTATAATCTAAATTTGCTCAATGAACTTTCGAGCCTTATTAATGTCGCTATGGCCATCAATTGCAACATCCTTCCCAAAGATGAAGTCTAATGGCGATTTTGGAAAATACCCAAGCATACTTCAAAAGGTGATGTTTGTGTTGAAGAGTGCTTTGCCCGGTTGTAAGCGTACTGAATATAATGCAATTGCTCATCCCACAACTTAGGATGTTTGTTGCAATATCCTCTCAATAGATGCACAACTATTATGTTCACCACCTCGATTTTTCCATCTGTTTGTGGATGAAAAGTGGTACTCTTTTTAACTTTGTGTTCATCATACTCCATAGATTTGACCAAAACTTCCCAATGAACCTGGAATCCCTGTCACTAACAATAGAATTTGGCAATCCATAATGAACCCAAACATGTTGAAAATAAAGTTTAGCAGTTTGTTCAACAGTAATGGTTTTCTTACATGACATAAGTATACACATTTTACTGAATCTATCCACAACTACATAAAGGTAATCATGTTGCTTTCTTGACATATGTAGACCTCCAACAAGGTCCATGGAGACACTCTCCCATGGGTGTCTCCATGGCCTTGATGGTACTAGTAGTGGCGTGTACAACCCAAGCTTCCTATTACTATGCTTACTTGTTGCACACATAGAACAACCTCTTATAAAACGTGACACATTGTCTATCATGCGAGGCCAATAGAAATACCTTTGTAGATGCGCCATTGTTTTTCTTACCCCAAAGTGTCCAGCAATAAGAGATGAATGAGCTTCTCTCATGACACTTAGCCTCTCTCCTTGTGGAATACACAACTTACCAAAATGAAACAACAAATTGTTATGCATGTGATAATCTTTTTCTTCAACTTGATTCCCTTCACTCAAACTAGCATACACATCTTGAAAATCAATGTCATGTGCATATTGTTCTATGTAACTCTCATGTACAATAGAATCATTTTTTAGTAAAGTAGATGCACTAATGATTGGTCTTGAAAGCATGTTAGCAATTTTATTGAAAATACCTTTCTTGTACCTTATAACCAAGTGAAATTGTTGAATAAATCCCATCCACCTGAAATGTCTTGATTGCTGCAATTTTGTTTGTGACTGCAAGTACTGTAATGGTTGGTGAGCGGTATGCACAATAGCCTCTTTACCCATCAAGTAATGTTTCCACTTCTTGACACTTTGTACCAATGCATATAGTTCTTTGTCATATGTAGGATAATTAATCACAGCACCATTAAATGTTTCAGATTGAAAAGCGATAGGTTTACCATGCTGCAAAAGTATTGCGCCCATGGCATAATCACTAGCATCAATTTGAATCTCGAATGGTTGTCTCAAATTTGGTAATGCAAGGACTGAAGCTTAACTAATCTTGTCTTTTAAAGCTTTGAAAGCTTGTTGTTGTTTGCCTCCCCATTGGAAGCCTTTCTTCACAGTTGTCATTACATGCATAGGAGTTGCGATGGAAGAAAAGTTGGCAATGAAATTTCTCCAATACTGAGTTGCACCTAAGAATCTTCTTACCTCAGTTATTGTTTTGGGTGTGGGCCAATTCATAATGGATTCCACTTTATAAGGATCAATTCTCAACTCTCCTCCTCCTACAATATGTCCCAAATAGACGAAAGAAGTATTTCCAAACTCACACTTTGACATCTTAAGAAACAACTTCTCTTTCTTCAAAATATCAAGCACTCTCTTCACATGAAAGACATGATCTTCTCTTGTTTTGCTGAAAATCAATATGTCATCTAAGTACACAATCACAAATTCATCAAGGAATGGACGCAAAACACTATCCATAACACGCATGAAAGTTGTCGATGCATTACACAAACCAAAAGGCATAACTAGCCACTCAAAGAGTCCTTGTTTGGTTTTGAATGCAGTTTTCCATATATCACTTTCTGCAATTCTTACTTGATGATATCCACTTCGTAAATCTAATTTAGTGAAAAAAAATTCTTCTTTCATATGATCAAGCAAATCATTTATTCTTGGGAGTGGGTAACGGTTCTTTATCGTAACCTTGTTCAAAGCCCGAAAATCAACACACATGCGCCAAGTCCCATCTTTCTTTGGTATCAAGACTATGGGTCAAACGCATGGTGAGGTGCTTGGCCTAATGATTCCTTTATCCAACATCTCTTTGATTTGCCTCTTTATTTCAAAATTCTCCATTATCGACATGCGATACATACCGATGTTTGGAAGAGGACAATCTTGCTGCAACTGAATCTCATGTTAAATCTCTCTCTTTGGAGGTAATCTTGTCGGCTCTTGAAACATCTCATGATGTGCATTAACTACATCATATAAATCCGGTTTCAATTTATGATCACATCCCTCAAATGATTCATGATTAACATCAGCTTTAGGCTTAATCATAAGAAGAACAAAATTCTTACTTGAATTTACCAGCCTCTTTACTTGTCCAGCATTTACCATAGCAATGTTTGTCTTCTTGCAATGTTCTCTAACAATGAACTCCTTGCCATATTTGAATAAATGATATTTTTTCTCATGGCGATGGAAGATCGCTTTCCTGTCATATAAGTAAGGACTCCCCAACACAATACATGTTATGTCAAGCGAAACCACATATAATTCAACTGTGTCAACAAAATTTGCAATGATTACAAACCGCAATATGCATTTCTTTGAAACCTGTAGATTTGCATCCTTACAAATCCAACCTAATGGATATGGTTTTGGATGAGGTATGGTCTCAAGCTTAAGTTTCTTGACCAAGTCTTCAGAGATTAAGTTTGCTTGTGACCCACTGTCAAACAATGTGTCAATCTTGGTATGTTTGGATCTGACCCTCACATGAAACAGTTCAATTCTTTCTTCTTCATTTCGAGTATGTATGTGACAGTTTGATGTACTAGTACTGGGTTTAGTTTCAATTTATTTCCCCTTCATGTTCTTCAATCCCATGGATGTAATCTTAGATTCATCACCTGAATCAGATCCTAAATCACGTTGAGTTGTAGCTGTAGTTTTTTGTTTCCCTTTGTTATTGGGTTTCTTTGGCCTCATTTCAGGATGCAATTTCCAGCAATGAGTTTCATCGTGGCCTTCTTTTGAACAATGTTTACAAAACACTTTTTCTCCCTCTTTCTTAACATATTCATTCCTTCTTCTTTTTTACCCGTTGAGGTCTTTTGCTTGTTTTTACTCTTAAAAGGTTTCTTTCTACCCGCTTCATAAATGTTCTTCCCTCTAGCTTCTAGATGTGTGGCCTGAACACATACTTCATCTAGACTGGTGGGGTTAAACATGAGAATAGTATGTTTTAGGTAGCTATGTAAGCCTCCTATGTACTTGAGCAAAGTATCTTGGCTCTGGAAATCTACCCCTAATAAGAGAGCTCTTCTCCTAAATTCTTGAGTGTATTCTTGCACATTTTGTCCCTTCAATTGCCTAAAGTTTTTCCAGTTCATTATGGATTTCTGTATATGAGGTAATGGATAAAACTATTGTTTTATAGTAGTAATGAAATCTGACCATGATAGAACAATCTTATCATGTTTCTTGATTTCCTCCTTTGTCTTGGCTTCCCACCAAACAAGTGTTGCACCTTCCATTCTCAATGAAGCTAAATTTTGGTATCATCATCTTGAAGGTTTTGTATTCTCAAATAGACCTCCAATTGCCTAATCCAATTATCAAGCTTTTCTACATTGACTTCACCATTAAACATTAGCAATTCAAACTTAACATCAAGTTTTAAAAAAGGACTTTTACCAGTGTTCTTTGATTTGTGTGGCTGATGTACTAAATAAGAAGTAAAGGATGATGATGATGAAGGTGAGGATGATGGCTCTCCCTTGCCTCCATTTCCTCCATTTCCCTTCTTTGACTTATATTCATCATTGTGACCTCCTGAAGATCCTTGTCCTTCCTTGTGAAGTTTGGATCCTTCTCCTTCCAGTCTCTCATTCCTTTCTTGATAAAAGATTCTAACCATCTTAGTCATGTCAAGAAATGCTTTCCTAAACACTCTTTCTTCCTCTTTGGGATCAACTTCTTCATGGTTTTCTCCTTCCTCATGAGGCATACTTAATGTAGCTTCTTCTTCTTTAGGAGGTGAAATAGGTTGTGGAGATTTTGGAAATCTTGCTCTCCTTTACTTTGGATTTTCTTGATACCCTTCTGCTTCCACCAATTTTCCTTCTCCTCTTTTGAGCTTGAGCCTAGTAAGCATCTAAAAACTTGCAAACAGTTAAACAATTCTTTGCACTAAACAAAACTAGAGAATAAACTCTAGCTCTAATACCAATCTGATCTTAAATGACTATATTAGTTTTGTTGTGCTAAGTGTCTTTTCATTTTATAAACATGTGCATACTTGTCTCATTAGTTTGCTTAAGGATAGATGATTTTAAACATGAATTGTAGATGATTTTAAGTGAATTAGAAGCATAAAAAAAGCTTAAATAACACTAAACAACAGTGTAAAACAGAGAAATAAGTCACCACATATCATTTACACAGTAAGCATGATGAAGCATTTCACCCCTCCTGGGCTATATCTACTAGTCCAGCTCCCAATGGCATGTCCATCTTTCATTATGCTCAAAATTTTGCACATACATGTAGTTACAGTGCTATACTGGTTATTTTCTCTGCACCAATGGCTCCAGAATGCTCCAATTAGTCAAAAATTACTCTTCCTTCACTCAGAATGGGCGAAAATTGAGTCTCCTACTCTTTTTCCCAGTTACATCTAGAAAAGCTCCACTAAAAGTGGAGAACTCCACTTAACTAGAGTTAATTTAGGCAATTTTGCCATAAATATTGCGCCCACCAGTCTTGACCGTCGAATAAACCGTGGAAATTAATTTGATGGTTTGGGGTGGCCACATGCCAACCCCAAAATCCGCGTTTTACACAAACCGTTGGGCGGAACCCAAGGTTTAAACTGTGGTAATAAACTTAAACCGGGGTTGAATGGCGTGTTTAATGCTGGAGGTTAGCGAATAAACCGTTGGAGATAACCTTTGATCGTGGCCATGTGATGAGTATTGAGGTCAGTTAGTTGGCGTTTACAGTATCTCCGCGCGATAAGTTGTGGTTTGCCATGTGAACACTCCAACGGAACCGCCAGCGGTTCCAACCCCTAATACATTTTGGAATACACCATAACATAAAGTTGCAACTGTATAATGTTAAGTTCTAATGCATAGCGTAGGTGGTAAGCCACACGCGTGCCTTGCTAGTGGTCTAGGGTTCGATTCCTACGAACCATCAATAATTTTATAACACCATTTCAGGGCCACGTGGCAGCTTCAGGGCTGGCCACATGGCACCCTGTGATTGGCCCTCCGAAAAAGTACTAAACTCATTCGACCACTAATGAGTCGAAACTTGTCACACCATGATTGGTTCTGAGGAAAGGAATATTGCTCAGAATATTCGCCTTTTTCTGATTGTACCTCCACCCTGCTGACTGTGCATCCCAGTCAAACCTGTCACAATTTTACATGGAATTTCGATCAAAATGTGATATCTCGCTCACACGAAATCGATTTTTCGAACCGTTCATGGCGTCGGAATTAGGAAGACAAGATATACGCAACCATCCTAGTTTCAACTCAATCCTGTAACTTTGAATTTTGAGCAAAATTTGTGAACTCCTAATCAGCCAGATGGCAAAGGAAAGGAAAAACGTAGAGAATGGAAAAGAATGAACAACATACTCCATTAAATGCATGGGGAAAAGCCTTAAGACCTCACACAACGGAGTTAAATGTGATCCACCACAGAATAAGTTGTGAATTTAAATCTCTTGCAGCGATGGATTGCTCCCACGATGATTTGATTTGGACAGATGTGGTAGTAAATTCCACCTACAGGAGATGTCAACTTAGGAATCGAGCCTCACTTGATTATATAGAGTTCAAATTTGTGATCGCAATGCTAGCTCTAGTTTGGAATTAGTTTATCACTCATCCAAGAGCTTGGAGTCACACGTGGATGGAAATGGCAACTACGAAGACACATTGACGTGAACAAGACCAGGACCATTTGCGTCGGATGATAGATAACTTGTAGAAGGCGGTCGTGTTAATGGTGGAGTGATGAATAGGATAAGTGAAATTGTAGAGAAAGAGAAAGAGGCAAATATGGAATTTTTTGAGAAAAAATGTGACCATTGCAGAAGATCTTAGATGAGAAACTGGCAATTATTGAGGCAGACATTTCAATCCTCAAACTCGAAATGAATAGAATGAGGCATTCTCCAACAAAGGGTTAGAGATCAAACAAAAGAAATCAGAATCTAGTGAAGTCCAACCAAGACAAAATACTAGAAGATTAATAGAGCAAGGAGCGAGCGTATACAATGTTGTTAAGGAAAAAAAAAACACTAGACTAGAATTTGGGCCATCTAGAACAATTTAATTTTGTAACACCCCACCACACACTTACCCACTTTAACCTGCTCACTAGGGTAAACATGAGATGAGAGTTACCATGCATAACCCAATTTCCAAGATGCACTTATGGAAATTGGGTTTGCATGTCAAGAAATGACTACAAATACCCAATGACACATGATCACAATGGTATTAGTCTGACTTGATCGAACACTAATTCCTTTCAGTTCCATTTCATTAAATTTAAACTCGACTTTCTATTTTTGGAAATTTTTCAGGTTCTGAACTTTTGAGGTCATTTATAGGGCCTAAATGGCATTTTCAGGGAAAATGAAGAGACCAA
Source organism: Pinus albicaulis (assembly GCA_034641835.2). Classification (NCBI taxonomy): domain Eukaryota; kingdom Viridiplantae; phylum Streptophyta; class Pinopsida; order Pinales; family Pinaceae; genus Pinus; species Pinus albicaulis. Next base: position 300,167,752 of record CM076578.1, read on the forward strand.
ATAAGTGTCATAATTTTTTTCACACCTTTTCTTTCCAACCTTCTCATGGAGATCTTTGAAATGAGGTATTATGATAGTCAAACGGAGATCATATGACAAAATTATGACCCCTGAAAATTGGAGGTCCAAATTACTTATTTATACAAACACTTTGTGTACATAGTACCTTTTAACACTGAAAATTGTACAACAGAAGATGACATTAATTAGTGTCAAGCCAAAGGATTTATAGGGCATGAAGACATTATGGAATCAAGAAAATATTTAAAATCTCTAAGGTTTTGAGAAAATCAAATTTGAACTAGTCTTAAATGCTGATTACGCACATTATCCTTTGGGAAGAGCGCTTTCTGCGTGCTTTTTTTCTCGATAAGCACGCATTCCTGAAAGTGGCAAAATGTCGCTTTCCAGGACCACACAAAGCAAAGGACAAGCTACTCCTTACATGAAGCCGCCTAAGGACAACCACCAACGCCTCCTTAGACACTATGTGAGCACACAAAGGAATATTTGGAGCACACAATGGATTCATACCTCTCCCTTGGGTCACCATCCACCATGTACCAAGGGAGGGAAGGAGGATTTGAAATCCCCTATATAAAGCCACCATGAGAAGATGAATGGGTGATCACATTGTTATGCTGGCCATAATTTCCCAAGCAATACCAGCAGTGTGTGACCCAGAGCTAGAGATAGAGGGGACTTGATTGTTGGCCACCCAACTATCTTAGTCCATCACAACAGAGAGAGAGGGAGACTGCATCGAGGCAAAGCTTGGAAAACAACATCCTTGCATCGGGACCTAGAACCATTATCTAGGGGCCCTTTGGCAAGTGGGTAGGATTTCTTCTCTGTATCAAATGTTTAATAAGAAGAGGCCTAGAGCCATCGTTTGACTCTCTTCAATAGCTTCTGTATATTTGTGTTTTAGTTTTAGTTTAATTTGAGTATGCATTTGCTGCTTTTTCCTCTAGATTGTATGCTTTTGAACTCCCCCACTTTTTTCCTTTTACCAATAATTTAAAGGGGTAGACCACACCCCTTAAACTGGTGCGATTTTGTACACCCATGCGTCAAATCCACCACAACAATATTGGCGACTCCACTAACGTTTTACCAAGTTTATATGGTTGTGCCATCTTTTGCAGGATACCTTTGTCTATGTTGGAGAGTGGTGCCGATAGTCCTCTAATCCATCTTGCAGTCCCTAGATTCACTTTGAGTGACAGACTGAATAAGGGCAGCTCCTAATTATTTTTACTTTCAGGAATTTGCACGTGTTTGTTCCTCACAGACGCGCAGGGCGCGCATTCAGTGTTGACCTGTGTGCAGGAAAGCGCACCTATCAAGGCTTTTTATGCGGAATTTACAGAATGAGATTTTTCTCCCAAGATTTTTCCTTCTTCTGCTTGTAAGGTGCTTGGTATCCCTTAATGTATCGACTAGCATTTGTGGTGATACCCCACAGCGTGTGAGAACTCACTTTTAGTTGCTTTCTGTAGGCTTAGAGTTAGTTTTGCTTCAAGTTGGTTTTTGCAAAAATCTTCACATAATTTAAGTAGGGGGAAAATTATCTTGCGTTCCGAAACATTTATGTTTTGCAAATTTTGGTTTTCACACTTAGATAACTAGTCCAAGTAAGTGGCCCAAGACCATGCATGCATAGCTAGTTTTCTTTTTTCTAGTGTAGAAATTATTTAGTTTAGTTCAATTTTTGCATTAGGAATTGCGGGACTAGGATTGAATTGTCGATAAGAGCAAGTAATCTCTACTACCTTTGCACCCTCCGGTGATCCTAGGTAAGAATATGAATGCTTTATATTCACAATTCACCATCTCCCTTTATTTAGTCACATAGATTAACTAGGAAAATTTAAAAGCGGCCCATTATCCACACATGTTTTCCATTTGAGCCAGGAAAAATATAACATAGTTTAAATAGGGGATTTTTGTAAAGGATCAACGATATCCATACGTTCAAACTATGAGCTTGTACACCTTATTCTCACACACACTCACCCACTAAGCAAAGGAAGACACCTAAAACTGACTTAACCAAACTCATTAAATTCTCCCCATAGGGGCCACAAAATAATTTATAACTTAAGTTAGGATCAAGGGGGTAGGCATCCAATAAGCCACCTTGATCATACTTCATATTGAAACATATAAGTTTTGTATTTAGGGAGCTTCAAATCCACCTATCAGCCCACGACAAAGAAAACCCGAGCGCGACAGAGACCTGATACAGAGGGGGTTAGGCTTAGGCACAGTGCATGCGGTATCAGTTAGGGCTACCTGACCTGGCTAATACTCGGTACTGTTAGATGACTTCCAAGAAGCCCAAGACTCGAACGCTCACGTGGGACAGTGGTTCTTAGTGGCCAAAAACTAGGGCATCCTTTACCCTATAAGTGACAGTGTAGGCAAGCACCAGATCCTCTACCCTTATTTTGGTGGATTCTCTTCGACTGACTGGGGGCATCGCTAGCTCTTACGAGATGTTGTGCCAGAAATTGCAAGAAATATTCTCAAGGCCCAATTACTTTTGAGTGTGTGAGGACGCATAGGTCTTCTAGGATTTTGAGTATCATGCACAAAGAAACAAAAACCACTTTTTTTACTTGAGTGATCACATAGATTAATTTAAAGGGACAATTTAATTTATTTTCGCTTTGTTTTATGTATGTGGCCATAATTTTTCTTTGATTATAGACTCTATCCTCTCAAATTTTTCCAAAACCTAACCTGTTTGACACCCGAACGGTCCCAATGGAACCTCGTCGATCCAGGTGTCTTTTGGACCTCCCCCCATTATAGGGAGGGGTTCCAGGTCTTTAGCCTTTCAGGCGTCAAAGACGGAACACTTCCACCATCTTTGGTTCGTCCTTTATTAGAGAAACCATAGTTGGGAACCCTAGTTGGTCCCCCAACACCACACCGCACACCACTCCTCCCTCGACCCCTATGGGGCAGAGAAGTGTGTCCTATTCAGGAAGCCAACTGAACACACATCATGGTACGTCACAGACTAACCCTCGTTTTGACCATAATTTCGTGTCTTCACACATTGCAATGGCGTCAACCTCCCAGTAACCTTTCTTAGCTTCGTTGAGTCTACCCGATTTAACCAAACTAACAAATGACCCCATCGCACATAATCCTACATGGCCTCCCATGCCCACGAAGCTTCCTTCAGATATACCAAAATTCGAAGGCAAGCAAGTGGAAGACCCAGGTAATCATCTAATGACCTTTCACCTGTGGTTCTCATCGAATAGTATCATTGACGACACTATTCGATTGAGGCTATTTCAACGCACTCCTACGGGAGTAGCCGTGAAGTGGTACGTGGAGAAACCTCCTGCTTCACATGGAACCTTTGGTGCCCTTGCCACCACGTTCCTCACATATTTTCAGTTACCCATTCACCATGATTCGGGAATGGAGTTACTGACTCATTTTAGACGAACCCCCGCCATCCATATCTCAGACCATCTCCATGAATGGAGGCGGTGTCGCAGTTTATGTAAAGCTAAACTCGATGATCAGGTCCTCTTATATTTATTCTTGAAAACTCTAACGACAGAGATTTCAAAGGATGTGGCGCAAAAAAACCCCACATCTGAAGAGGATGCAATCAGTAAAGCCCAGAAGCTTGAAATGATTTATACGCAGTCAGGATACATTTACAACATCATGTCAAACGCCCCGCGCCTGCAAACTTATCAAGAATTTCCAGGCGTGTCGAACTCTGCAGATGAACTAACTGGGTCAATGATCCAAGGTTACCTAGGTAGCAGCAGTCAAAACCTCGGTTACACACATAGTTCTACCCAGAACATGTCTCAACCTGGATTTAAAAGTCATCATATGCCTCAGAAAAATTTGACTAATAGGGTGCAAGCGTATCACCAAGGAGGACCTTATCCTCCGGCTGAGGGTACCCAGTATGCAGAAATAAACACTGACAGAAGATCTCCCCTCCAACGGCTAGGTGCAAACACGGGACAACATTATGCTCAGTCCCCAGCACATCTTCCACCTATGCAAACCAACGCACAGGTGAAATTTGTGCAGCCGTCCCAAAACCAACCACACCAATATAACCGGGAGAACTACCCTCCTAACGTGGTAAAGAAAAAATCCAAAAACAAGCCAAAAGGGAACCCTGGACAGGGGGGCATCAACCAGCAGTGCCCACTACGATCCCAGGCTGGAGGTAACTCCAACCGGATTCAGAACCAAGAGCCAAGAAATGCCCAATGGCAAGGAAAAATTCCACCTCTTTGAAAAAACCATTCTTATTCAATATGTGATGAGTACGGGCACCCGTACTCACCACTGTCCCGATCTCCCTGAGCTAAAAAGGCTACAGAGTAATCGAGGACAAGGAGGATCTTCCCAGCAACCTGCCGTGATGCAAGAACCTTTCCCCAACCAAGGGATGGTAAGCACTCACCAACAAAACCCAGACGATTCTGAGAAAAGCAGCCATGAAATCTACATGACTGGGGAAGAGATGTTTTTCCAAACATGGAATCGAAACTACGACACTCCACCAAACACCACTACATCAAGGGCTAGTACTAGTGCAGCGACTGCACCTTTGACCATTTCAATGATGCCTATAAAACCATTACCAAAGATGGAAAAGGGACCTAATAGGCGAGCAGGTAACTACTCCAAAGCGGGCCATAATTATAGCATCGTGGAAGATTTAGCCAAATCTCCCACTGCTATGTTAGCTCTAGAATTACTGCAGTCGTGCCCAAAACAACATAAAGCCATTCTTTCCACATTAGGCACTATCGACCCTGCCGAAACGCGCCTGATGGATTTTGACTTAAACAAAGCCACCCCTAGGCTTCCTTCCATGGTCGCCTTCCAGATACTAGTGTCGGTCCAAAATATCACTATTCACCGATGTGTCATAGACGAGGGTGCATCAACATGCATCATGTCAAAAAATGTTGGGCAGAAGTTAGGGTCTCCCAAACTAAAACCCTCAGTCATAACGCTTCGAGCGTACGATGGTTGTCCCTCGACCCCCATCGGCCTCTACCAAAATGTCCCAGTCTGTTTAGTCAGAAATACGGTCCACATAAACATTGAAGTCTTGGACGCTCACTTGGATTACAATATACTCCTCGGGCATAGTTATATGTACACCATGTCTGCCACAACCTCCTCCATCTTATGCATTATGATGTTCCCCCACGAGGACCGCATCATTACTGTAGACCAGCTGACACACAGCGAGAAGCATCCCCTAACCAACATGGATGTAATTCTACCCTATGTAGACACAACCTCGGATGGTCTTTCATGGTACCAAGAATATGGCCCTGGCTAATTCAAACCGTTTTCCGTTCTACGATCATTCCTAGGAGATCCTCCCATTATCCCTTAGTCATCACCCAATGTGGCAAGGGCCCCAATATGCATGATGTCGACATCAAGTGCTGAGGCTAGTCAGGACATGGACTCAAGCAGTAATGACACTGAGGCATCAACCACAACAGCCTCTCTAGCCTATGCCACCTCCCAAACCCCTTTCCTCTACCCCCCAGCTGGCTTCGTCTCCCAGCAGGTTTTGGCAACACTGGTATTACCCAACATATCGTTTGCATTCCCAATTTGGTACCTCATTCCTCCTTCCGGAACAGGAACCACCAACATTACTGCCACAGGGTTAAAGCCCCTCAGTTCCGAGGAGCCCCCACCCATCTAAGAAACGGTCGAGACCACCCCCGCAAAGGAGGCTGCCATTGCGAAACCGATGATCACAGCTAGGAAAACCAAGAAGAGAGGAAAGAAGATGGTGACCCCTACCATTCAAAGGGAATCACCAGTCTGCGCCATATGCGACGTTATAGGCCACCCTACTCATATATGTCTAGAGCTAGATGAACTAAAACCACTCCTTGGCTCCGAAACAGACATCCTGATGCCGCATTCCCGTAAAGGGAATCTACCACCAAAGGTAAGGGCAAAGCGCTGCATACCAATCACGCATGCACTCTTTGTGGAAACTATGGGCACTATACCCACCATTTTCTAGAGATACCACGATATAGGGATGCCTTACATGTGATCGAGCGATCCTATCAAGAGGATCCCTCCATCCAGTTTGTCGGCGATGAACCTCGTACCATCCTATACTTGTAGGAGGAACAAAGGGTTGTAGAAAGACCCCCAGCCATGCCCATTATATGTTGCACGCTATGCGATGAACGTGGTCACTACCTCGAAGAATGCGCAACCGTGGATCTCATCTACAGGTGGCATCCAATCGAAAGGGTTTACTACATGGGACTACAAGCAGCACAATTCACATTCCCGTTATGCATCGACAATCACCTTTTGGAGAATTATCATTACACACCTTGATTCTGGCTAGCCCTAGCTAGCCTTCGCTTAGCCATAGTTCGCATTTCCCAAGAAGATGACATGGATGCCGAGTCCACAGGTAGCTCCATGACCCAAGCAGATGAGATGAGCACATCCATCATGTTCTTGAAAGCTGAAGAGTGGCCCACCAGGGAACCCCTAGTTACTCCCAACCGCTCATCGTAGGGACGACCAGTATGTACGTTATGAAAAAATACAGATCATGCAATCGTCCATTGCCCCGATTTAGCAGCCTTCCAGCGCTGGTTCCCCATCAGACCTTAAACTGAACTTGACGGAACCTTCATATCAAGGAGTTTTTGCCTGATATGTCAGGGTAATCATTATGAGTGACATTGTACTTATGCCTTGCAAATTCATCCCACCTTCGACATGATTAATATCATCGAAAAGAGACAGGATGAACTTCGGGAATGGCATAAAAATTACATCATCGGGTCAATGTCCCCACCCCCGCAATCGTGTTCCAAGCAAGATTATACAACAAACCAACAAAGAATAACCTTGGCCAAGCGTAGAATAACATGCGGCCTATGTGATCTGAACGATCACCGAGTCAACCAATACAAAGAACTCAAACCCCTGGCAAACAGTCTCTTCTCTCTCTCAGAAACTTCTCTCCAACCAAGAGAAGATCACGCGCACTTATTGCCGGATTTTCTCACACTTTCATCATACGTTTAAGTGTGTACATCTCCCCAAGCTGAGAGAGGCACGAGCTGCGTTGAGTCTACACTCCACCAAAGAGGTAGACACACCTAAGCCAAAAATACGCAAATGGAAGCAGAAGACAACCTCTTCTATGACCGACCCCTTCCAAGCATCCATGTCAGGAACAACGAGTAGCATAGAATCCCACACTATATACTCCGTTGGCTCAGTGATACCATGCACCATTTGCATGGGCCAAAATCATGCACCAGAGTCATGCCCGCTAATGGAAACACTCAGGCACCTCTGTGGTGGGTACAATTTCCACCTAACGGAAATCGACGATCCTTGCAGGGAACCCAACCTTTCACTCATATAGAATCCCATTACAGAGATTCTTCCCCCGCCAAACGCCGATGACACAATCCACCATATATGATTTCTATCAGCTCATATTGGCAATATGATTACTGCCTCCCCCCCGTCCCAGGATTTCCACCATATTCCTGTCACACAAAACCAAGGTACCTTGCCCTTTTGCATTGATTTCTGCGAGATCCAAAATTTGCATGCCACCATCGAACTCCTCAATGAAACCCAACCTCTAGAGCAGTGCTTAGTACAACTAGAGCTTGTCGACGAAAATCGACGTCATTCATTGCAACACAACGAGGCCCACAAAAAAGGGTAAAAGCGTTATTTGATTGCCACATCACCCCTCGCTCGTTCACCGAGGGAGAATTAGTCCTCCGCTATGATGTCGCAAAAGAGGCCTTAGGGCTAGGAAAGTTCGAAACCCTGTGGAAAGGACCCTACATCATTAAACACTTCCTCTGACAGGGGGCATACATCTTAACGGAACCGGGCGGGACTTGCCTCACTAACCCCATCAACGGCCTTTACCTCAAGAAGTTCTACCCATAAGCGCTCCAACAGCCCTTCCCCTAGAGTAAGAGTACACAAAAACCCAACCACTCAAAATTTTTGACCTAAAGACTCATTTAAAAAGTGCTCAAAGTATCACCATGGATCACCAAAACGAACCCTATTTCGTATTTTCTCATGGAGCATCAATATGGCCTCAAAATTTAGCCACAGCCGCCTGGGTATTTTACCGCCTTGACCTATCACCACTATGTGAAAATGGTGTTTGTATCGGTTCAGCAACAAACAATCAGGCAGAATATGACGCCATCATCGGACTTATGTGCGAGGCACTCCATCGGGGCGTTTTCCATATGCATATCTACCTCGATTCCCAGTAAGTAGTATCAGAGCTAAACCAAACATTTGAGACAAGAGATAACATCTGTTTAGAAAATATTTGCGTGCCAAAAGATTAAGCAGACAATTTGATTACATCACATTTTCACATGTACCAAGGAGTCAAAACCAAACAGCTGATCACATGGCTAACAATATCTTAAAGTGGAATGCATCTCGAATAAACCATCATACATAAAACCAAAAATATAGACATCCATCAGCATAAAAAAATACATAAATTGAAACAAGTGATACATCATGTAGAGCCGCAAAAAATATCTCTCATATATATATATCAAAATATGTATATCTGAGTACAAAAGATAGTGTCGCTGGCCGAATGGCCAGCCCAATGATACAACAATCGTCAAAAATAAGGGAAGCATCCTCATAACAGGTGCTTTCCTTGTGTACAAAAATACTCTAGGGGGGTGCCCCCTCAAGGGGGGCACTCGGACCCACCACTACTCCCGGTACCACCACCGGAGCTACTGTCGCCACTGCGATCGCCACTCGACGTAGAGTGGGCCGATAATCCCTCTCGCAGGCCATCACTGTCTCTAACCAGAGCTCCCCGAAGTCATCCATGAAACCTCGAGTAGGCATACCCCGGGTCAAGCGATCCACTCGACCCCAGAAGTCCTCAAGAGCAGTCACATGAGTTGTCAGTTCTGTAATGCGCACCTCTACCACATCAGCACGAGCTCGCTCGACCGCAATCCCTGCAGCAGCCGAGCTGTTACCCTCACCGGAGGGGCCAGCACCATCTCCACCAAGTCCACCAGCACCACCACCTGGTCCACCTGCATCACCTCCTCCCTGACCACCTCGAGGCTTTGGCGGAGGATTGTGACCCACTAGTCGGGCCACGGGGCGACCCACCTCACCAGCATCTGCACAAAGTAACCAAAATAATTTCAGTGTCACTAGAAAAACACATAAGTACACAAATACTCAAAAAAATACAGAAAAAATATATAACACATACCTGCAGGTCCCCAAACATAACCAAATGGGAGACCCATGTCTGGATCGCCCTGGAAGTCCATTCTCACATACGGGTATATGGCAAGAAAATCTGTGGCTTGGCCTCGAACCAGGCCTCTGTCGTGGCATTCCAATAATGCCCCACCATGCCACCACTGCCCGCGACATCACCGGAGCCCACCTCCTCATACGTGGCTCCCGTGGCCCCCCAATAGGCACCGCCACCACCAGCCTCAACAACACCACCCGCTCGTACATGATGCTACATAGGATACTGGCGTACACAAATGACTTAGATCCATGTTGGACCTTGTTCAATTGCGACACCATACCATCAAAACAAAAGCGGGCGAAGTCAAAGAAATGCCCGAACCTCAACCGGTGCAAAATTCCAACCTGCGAGCCAAACACCCGATGCAAAGCAAACGGCCCCGCCAATCATACGATCACTGCCAGAGCACACCGCTCTGCCACATCTGTAACTGATGCAATGCTGATGCATCCCTCGATACGAGGCACCCCTCCATAATGATGCCTCTGAAACCTATCCATGTTCACTCTCCCAGAGGAGAGTGGGTATCTCAGAGCCTCCCCCTGAGGCAGTAACCCGGTCACAAAGTAGATATCCGTCTCGGGATGGATCACCAAGTTCGTCTCCCACAACACAAACATGTTACGCCTCCTACGCTAGTGCTGTATAATGTAGCACAGTAATTGGTCCTGCAACCGAAAAAAATCATTTTCAGCGAATTTCAGAAGGCCCCATACGGCCAACTGACGTTGTGCCCCAACATCAACAACTAGAGTGGTCTAGATCTCGGGCCAGTCCCGCTCCCTCCACACCAACTTGTCATCAACACAGGTACCCATCATTATAGAGAAAAAACCCAAAAATAGACAAAAAACCAAAATATTTGGTCACCTCGGCCTTTGCGTTCCTATCCCTTAGAAAGGCACGCTTAGCGCGCGCATGTATTTTTCACAGGCGCACCAGGGCACGCTAAAATTAGGGAACAGAGTGCCCTCATGCGCCTGTCCCTAAAAAATGTGCACAAGGAAGGCATGCTTTTGCCTAGATCACGTGCACAATCTAGGTCAAAAGTCACCCAAAGTCCATACAAACCCAATTTGTATGTCCCCCGGTGTTATCAAACTGTGAAAATTAAAATGCAGGACGTCATGAAAGTTACCTCGACATAGTATCACTAGTCCCTGGTACACTGACTGACCGCAACGGCAAGAAATTCTCCGCAAACGCCTCTAATCTCTCAAAACTCAACAAGTACAAATGAATAGGATTAGGGCCATAATCACCTATTTATCGCCCTTTTCAAAAACTTCGGAGGTCCATAACAAGAGATCCGAAGGTACATTCTGCGAACCGTAAGTTGCACCATCATCAGTACGCCATGATGAACAAAAGAGATGCCACACATTCGCTTTCCATAAAAAATAAATTTTCAGCACCGACAGGTGTGCCCTCTCTCATCTTCCTTTTTTAAAGCACACACCTTTCAATAATATTTGGTGAAAAGAAGATGCTTTCACTTGAGGTAGTTGTTTTTGTAGGAAAAACCCACAAACCTCTCATAGCACCACCTACTGAAAGTTCCAGAGCAAGTATCGTTCTACTCCCAGCATGATAGTGTCCCATAAAACTTTGCATATCCTGACATCATTTCTCCATCAGAAATAAACCATAGGGTCCTCATATCTGATGATGTTTATCATTACCTCACCCTGCACATGATAAACATCCGCGTTGGTCGGTAGAGCCTCCCCTCCATGGCGTTCGTCACCCAAAGTAGACCATGTATCACAACAACAGTGACACCATGGCCATACCACTCTAGTTTGGGAAGCACCTCGTGCCCATCTATTCATCATGCATAAAGGTCAAAGTTTGCCATTAAAACTGAAACCCCCTTCCCAGACGACTAGGTTATAACAAGTAGATAAAACATGCACCTTCGCGCATCACATTTGGCCCACCATACCCCCACCAGCATAACCCCATATGTGATACTATTTAATCCGCTTCATCAACCCCACAAATGAGACCAACTAATGGGACCCCCACCCCTAGAAAAACACCATCCTCACGCCTTTAGTGAGCAAACACTTTCATGTTTTGAGGTACCCGTCTCTGTGTTTTTTACAAACCAAACCCCATTATTTTATTCTTTTGGTAAGTGTACAAAGATGGAAAATGGTGCATTTCGCCCCTTCACCCTCATATTTCATATTTTCTCCCATGGAAGCAATCCATCATTCCCCTTGGTCGGAGTATTTCACCCCCATGCACGCACCATCATGACACTCATAGCCAGTTTTCACCCGCCCTAGATGTCCTACCGAGTCCAGGGATTTTCTCCTCAGAAATAATTATGACTACTGCCAAGCTGCTTAAGTATACTCCGACCTTGGGCCACTGAATCCCCATCATCAATTTTCAGTCACCTCTCACCAACATGCCTATGTTAAACCCATCACATCCAGGTCCCCGAACCCTCAGGTTGGTGACCCATGGTTCGGTTAAGGCTTCCTTTTTGTCGACCTCGACACCTCTTTTCCAAAAAGGAAGCGGTACCTTGGATCACCCCTCCCCATGCAAAGGGGTATCCTCAGGTGGCACTATGGGAGACATCATTGTCCACAGATGTCATTGATCCTCCTGAAATTCGACTACAACAAAATCTTTCATGTCAAGATGGTATCGTACCTCATAACCATTGCACTTTGATCAAATCCGTCGAAGACCTGTGCCTCCATAAGCATCTCTGTCAACAATGCTTACACGGGAAGGTCCCATTCAGCACCTATGCGTACATTATGCAACTATATGCCATACCAATTTTACGCATATGGGTACCACATTCCACCTATCGTCAAAGAAAAAACGCCCTGGAGGGCATTAACAGTCGTCGTCAACAACCACCAACATCACTACCATAGTAGTGACACAGACATAACATGTATCTGTCAATTTTGTTTAACTAGCCAGAGCATCGTGAGCATGGGACATGCCCACCTCGTTGAAATTTTGTATATATATTGTAAATTGTATTTGCTTGTAGGGATCCCTTAGGCCTTGGTCATCTTAGAAACGGTGCAGGGTGTTGTCAATTCCAAGCTTCACGCAATTCTCCCTCTCTCTCTATGCACGATACAAAAAAGAAACTATAATGTATTTCGGATATACAGTCCTTCCTAAACCTCACACATTAAGGGGCAACTGTTAACACTAGAAAATCATACAATAGAAGATGACATTAATTAGTGTCAAGCCAAAGGATTTACAGGGCATGAAGACATTATGGAATCAAGAAAGTATTTAAAATCTCTAAGGTTTTGAGAAAATCAAATTTGAACTAGTCTTAAATGCTCATTGCGCGCATTATCCTTCGAGAAGAGCGCCTTTTGTGCGCCTTTTTGCCCGATAAGTGTGCATTCCTTAAAGTGGAAAAATGTCACTTTCCGGGACCACAAAAAGCAAAGGACAAGTTACTCCTTACATGAACCCGCCTAAGGACAGCCACCAGTGCCTCCTTAGACACTATGTGAGCACACAAAGCAATATTTGGAGCACACAATGGAATCATACCTCTCCCTTGGGTCACCATCCACCATGTACCAAGGGAGGGAAGGAGGATTTGAATTCCCCTATATAAAGCCACCATGAGAAGATGAATGGGTGATCACATTGTTATGATGGCCAGAATTTCCCAAGAAATACCAGCAATGTGTGACCCGGTGCTAGAGATAGAAGGGACTTGATTGTTGACCACCCAATAATCTTAGTCCATCACAGCAGCGAGAGAGGGAGACTGCATCGAGGTAGAGCTTGGAAAACAACATCCTTGCATCGGGACCTAGAACCATTGTTTACGAGCCCTTTGGCAAGTGGGGAAAATTTCTTCTCTGTATCAAATGTTTAATAAGAAGAGGCCTAGAGCCATCGTTTGCATTATTATCATTTGAATCTCTTCAATAGCTTCTGTATATTTGTGTTTTAGTTTTAGTTTAATTTGAGTATACATTTGCATGCTTTTTCCTCTAGATTGTATGCTTTTGAACTCCCCCACTTTCTGCCTATTACCAATAGTTTAAAGGGGTAGACCACACCCCTTAAACTGGTGCGATTTTGTACACCCATGCGTCAAATCCACTACAACAGTACCTGTAGGTCATAAATATATATATATGTTCAGTGATTCAACAAACCCAATAGAGAATCATCAAGAAGGCTTTATGCCCTCTCAAGCTAGACGCAACAACACTTGTTAGCCCATGAATTTATTAACCATTTGATAACTTATCAAATCATGAACAAGAGCCATAGTTAAAGCACATCATAGAACCATGTGTATAACTAGTATAAAAACCATGAAAAAATAGCCATAAGATCAACATAATAACCAGTACAAGTGCTTATATATCACATTAGGAAAATTACTCATATTAACATATGCAAATTCCAACCAAGTCGGGGACTTCCACGTACCACCGGCCATAGATTGGGTTGAATCAAATCTCTCTTTCATCCAATCACCCCCACGCCATATTTGAAGCATGAATGTGGGATCATATGGGTTAAACCAAAATAAAACCAACCAAGGCTTCTAGAGGCCAAACCACCTCAACCCTCAACCATAGTGATCTAACCTAACCGATCCATAAATCACTAACATCAACCAGATTGGTCTCTTCACAAATTTTCCTGGGCTCCAGGGATTCTATTTCAACCCACAACCTCCAAGGAACCCATTTTGTTACACATCTCTAGAGATCTCGCATCCTAACCCACAACTTCCAGGGAACACAAGTTGTTCCAGGGCTCTAGAAATTCTATCCCAACCCACAGTCATAAGGAACCTAAGAACCAATCAAAAACCAAATAGAGAACCCATTACATCATGATTATCCAAGAAATAGCAAGGTAAGATTGAAACCACTGTCAATTTAGGTAAATCTCCCTGCCAATGATGACAAATAACCATGGAACTGCATGCATGTATCATGCATCCAAAGACCAATAAGGAAATCACACATGCAACATGTTACTTGAAATGTACCCCTGTTGTAGCGTTTGATCCACCCTTTCTCTTGCACTCCCTTGCTTTCCTTTACTTGTCCTTTGCTTGCTTGTTTGCCTTTCTCCAAATCCATGTGAATGCTAAAGTGCTCCAAGAATGCTCTAAGTGTGCTAGAGTGTAAGAGAACAAAGCTAAAACCAACAAAAAGGGTGTGAATTGTTTCTCTGATGCCTTTTCATAATTGAGGTCTCATTTTCTTTCATTTTCTTTCATTTTCTCTCTAATTTCCCTTGCATGCATATTCTTGTCTCTTCATCTTCCTTTTCTTCTATTTTCCTTTTTTTTCATAATTAAACATCATTTATTGCCTCTTTCACCTTTGCCAATGTCTTTGCCAATTTCCATAGCCATTAATAAATGATGTCCACTATAATGTTTTCCATCCATTAAGCTTTGAATATGTGTCCCATGACCTTGGTATTATTTTATTTACATGGAAAATCAAATAGGGGTTGTTACAAATTTTCAGCTTTGAAGAATGTTCTGAAAGTATGTTTTGTACTTAGGAGTTTTATACAAAATTTATGGTAGATATCAGTTTAGAGTTGTAGTTAGAAGATCCCACAGAGGTAGGAAAAATATCTTATGTTTATATTGGAGAAGTTAAGCCTTTGAAAAGATCGAAATGTGTAAAAGGTTTTTTTGTTGTATCTAGTCTCTCTTTTACTAAAAAATGATAGTCATTCCATTATAAAAAAAAAAAAACTTAATATAATATATAGATAAATTTTAATTAAAATATAAAATGAAATTTAATATATATATTTTAAGATAAGTTATAATTATATATCAAATATGTAGATAAATATTAATTTAAAAAGGGGGGAAATTTCTACGATCAGGATGTTGTAAGTTGCATCAACAAAGGAGGGGGAGACCGTCGCCTACCATCGCATTTAACAGGGGGGATGGCATGGCTATCATACCCCATGCAATCGCAAATTTTAACTTGTATTCATTCCCTTCACATTAAAATGAAAATCTATTCTTTGTTTTCACGCTCCTAGCTAGGTAATCTTGGCTTTGTGTTATTTTGTAGTTCATGTGAAATTCCCTCACCATGGGTGGGATATTTCCCCTGAGGCACATGCTTTGTGGAATTTCAATATATTTTTCACAGTCCCATTCCATGTGGAAATTCTCGTGGCTCATCTTCGATACATGGGAAAGCTCTATCTCACGGTGATGGTTCTATGAGAGTTGTATTACATGGTGGTTTTAACTCCTAGGATGTTGGTCTTTAGTGCATGTAACTGGTGTTGTCCATCTACATGAGGAGCAAAGTGACAATGGTCGAAGAGGGGATTTCTAGGAAGTTGGCGATGATGACAAAAAATAGCTCGAATAGGGGTGGGAGGCAACCAACGTAAATAATTCCCAAGCCCGATGGGTCAGTCATTGCTTGGTAATTTGTTCTATGTCTAACTTCTACAACTCCCTCCTCGCTCTTTTAATTTGATAGACTTTGCATGGTGGACTCTAGTTCATAGTTAATAGAGTGTCCTGGTTATATGCACTAGTATTAGTGCCATTGGATCCTTATGCTTGTTGGAACCTTCCTAGAACCCATCCCTCTCCATTAATCCTTTATTACATATTGCTATAGCTCGTTCCAGACTTCATTGGCAGCTAGGTCTTAAATTTGTGTACATTTTACTCCACATCTTATCGTATTGTATTCTCAATTTCTTTGTGTACTAGGGGTCATCCACACTCTCACATTTTGTACCTCGACATATCATGCCTTACCAATGGATGTGTTGTCATCGAGGGTTTGTTGGAAGAGGCCCTTGAGGCTGGGTGTGAGCTCAATCCCAAGCTTTGTTAAAAAATGCAGCAAGAAATTATCAATTTGATTTTTCCTTGGTCAAATTGAGAAAATTCGAATTTCCACATTAGCAAACAACTTGGATGCAGTTAAGTTGTGTGACATGGCTCTTTTTACTTAGCTAGCTCAGTAAATTCAAGTTAAAGGAATTGGAGTTTAGTTTGCACATGTTGATTGCTAATTTATAACAATCTAGTTCAGTTAGTTTTAGTTGTACTCAGATATACGAGTTCCAATAGTTAGTAGAACTAATGCATGGTCAGTTGAGCAGTGGGACAACAATCTAATTGATAGATCATCTAGTTAACTTATGCATGCAACTAAATTAGCTCAGGCATGCAGAGAATTCGAGTTCCGATTGTTGTGGAGGTTCCAAGGTAGTGTACAATTAATTATATACTAGATTGAGTGTATAGTTTATGGTATTAGTTAGGTGATCAATCCCTTGGAATTTCACCAGAATTTTGGAGGAAATTCCTAAATAATAGGAGCTTGTTTCGTCAAGAGTTGCGTAAGGAAACAAGGGCTCAAGCACAGGAAAAAATTGACTAAGTTTGGATCATAGCTTCTTAGTGAGTAGAGAGATAGGTTATTCACTTGCAGGTTGAGCTCAAATTGAGCTAGCAATTGTAATACATCTCTGTTCATTAGATTAATGCGAGTGGACAAAGGGGTTTTTAACATTTTTCTTTCCCAGGGAAAAATAATTGTTGCATGTGTGATTTATTATTGCATGTCTGAAATTTTAGTTCTAAATTGTAAAATAATGTCCACAGAATAGTAGAGTAGGTTTGTGTCATGTGATATTGGTTAAAACTTCATGAGCAGTTGCAAATATACATCATATGTAACGGGACCCTCCCCTCACATATACCCACTTTCACCAACTTACCGGGTAAACATGAGATGAGGACTTGTTGTGAAAAGACTCGACCTCCTAGGAGACCTTAAGGAAATGCATTCGACAAAACAATCCTTACTGACTTCCCTTAGGTGCCACAAGACCCTCCAAGAGTAACCCAACCCCTCGAGGTGTCCAGCCCCTGAGTCAGCCTAACTTTTCAGTGCATTCACCCCCCAGTCGCTCCTTTTCCAAGGCATTAGTGTGACTAGAACCTCTCAGTCGCTCCCATGATGCCTTCATGCGTGCGACCAGGGAATTTTTCTCCAAGAGTTGTGTCAGTGGCTGCAGATTTCAAGGCTCAATTCCAGGGTTGGGGATAGGCCACTACCCACAAATCCCTATAACTTCTAGAATCCACAAATTACACAAGAACAATGCTTGCAACCAAAAAAATGACATCGAGACTAGACCTGACCATCACCAACTAGGACTGAAATTCTGTCAAACATTTGGTAACAATGCAATCTACAGGTCATAAATAAAATATAGAGCATAAAAGATTGAAAAATCATATGAGAATTAACAAAAAGGATCACTAGCCTTTCACATTGTTTTAACATCAATTAGGTCTTGCATCCAATATTCTTTAAGTTACAAGTAGAAACATGAAATGAACCATGAATATAACCTGTCACGTAATCATGCTTATAACCAACATATAACCATGTAAATAACAATAAGATATCAATCATACTTGTGCCATATTCCAAGCATGAATGTGGGATATCATGGATAAACCAATCCAAAAAAAACCAAGGGAATCTAGAGCTTAAACCACCTCCACCCTCACCATACCGTGATCTCACCAAAATCGGTGTCGAGATCACAAAACCGAGCCGAGCTTGGAATGCCTCTATATCTCATCACTATCCTTGAGGAATTTTTCATCTCCTTATCTCTAGGCTTTACCACAATCCACACCGAATCACTAAGCCCCTACCGAGACACCTCACTCAGGATTTAGCGTGTATCTCGCCAAAACTGATAAAGGGATTCCCATGCCTTTGGGCATGTTCCTGAGACCACCTCCACCCTGGATTCTGAAACCATCCAACAATTCCAAAGCTCTAAACCGAGAACAATCCCATCACACCATGGTTATTTGGAAAAAGGAAAGGAAAGGTTGAAAACCATTGTCAAAACCCGAAAAAACCATGCCACTGACAACAAGAGAACCAAATACCAACATGCATATGCCATGCATGTCAAAACCAACTAGGAAATCACACATTCAATCTGTTACCTGCAACTATTCTTGATGAATTTTCTTGATCTTTGTTCTTCCTTTCCTTAGCTTGCTTGATCTCCTTCTCCTCTTTGAGTGTAATTCTAAAAATGAACTAACAAAAGGCTACCAATTGATGCTTTGAGGTCTTTTTATCATTAATGCCTCTAATTTCTTCAATTTCCATTATTTTCCTTCAATTTCCTCCTCACATGCAACTAGTGACCTTTCACCTTCCTTTTCTCCTAATTTCCTTTATTTTCATAAAAAAAATGTGCCAAAAATAATTGTTTCCTTTCTAATGCCTTAGCCATTGCCTTTTCCAATTTCCCCTTAGCCATAAACACATCCAGTGATTCCCACTAGGATATCTTTTCTCAACATTAATCTTGGAATAAGTGTCCCTTAACCGTGGTCTTATTTTACCTTTATTAATTTTTATTACATGAACTTTTAACCTAGGTTTCTTACATCATACTTTCTACATGGTAGAAAGCATGATTCACATTAGAAACAATCATTGAAGTCTTCACATACATTGATCATTGAAGAAATAATGAGTTGTTAGGAAGTAGATTTGATGGAGCCCTAGTTTAGGGCAGATCCAGAAGACCCTATGTGCAAACTTCTTCATGGAGCAAGAAGGCCACTAGTGGGAATATCAATGAGCTAATGTTTAGTGACACAAAGAGGAGTTGTGATCATTGATATTGGCAGATTGAGGGGTAGATATATTTCTCATAGGGATATCGAGACTCAGAGGGAGTCTAGTTTTAGAGGGAGCAACCCTATGGAAGCTAATAGTTCAAGATTTGGGGAGATCATACTCATTATTGAAATAGTTGCAGTAGCAATGCGAAAGTAGCAACAGAGCAGTAACAAAAATAGTATGAGTAGATCAGATTTCACCATGCATGAAACCATACCTCCAGGATTGCGGTGGGGCGATGTAGGTCATTAGTCCAAGAGTTGCAAAAAGTTGGGCTGGGTCCATTGAGGTCTTCTCCTCATATATCATTACCTTGCTACAAGGGCCCACAATATTTAGTAGCAGGAGGATCAATTTAATTTAGATACTAAGGAGCACAAAGGAGTATTGCTAGTAGAGCAGGAGGTTTAGTAGCAGAATCAACAACAACACAATTTTCCCAACAGACAGTTGCAAACACAATTGATTCAGTGTTTTTTTTTATGCTTCTCATTTGTATATGTTATAGTAGTAGCAACAATAGTGAGAAGTGTTGCATGCAATACATTCCATTGGTGCACAATAAGGGTGGTTAATAATCCCTTTCTTGCTAAGAGGGAGTGTTGAAAATTGCAACAAGAATTTCTCAATTTTATTTTTCCTTGGTCAAATTGAGAAAATTCAAATTTCCACATCAACAGATAACTCAGACGTAGTTAACTTGTGTGACATGGCTCTTTTTACTCAGTTAGCTCAGCAAATTCAAGTTAGAGCAGTTTGAGTTCATTTTTCATGTGTTTATTGATAATTTTTAGCAATCCAGTTCAGTTAGTATCAATTGTACTCAATTATACTAGTTCCAAATGTCAATAGAAGTAGTGCATGGTCAATTGAGTAGTGGGACAACAGTCTAACTCAAATATCATCTAGTCACTGCTACATGCAACAAAATTAGCTCATGCATGTAGAGAATTCGAGTTACCCAGCTATGGTGTAAAATTAATTATATACTAGATTGAGTGTATAGTTTATTGTATTGGTCAGGTGATCAATCCCTTGGAATTATGCAAGAATTTTGGAGGAAATTCCTAAATAATAGGATCATATTTTCTCAAGAATTGCATAAGGAAATAGGGGTTGAAGTAGAGGCATGAATTGACTAATTCTGGATCAGAGCTTCTCAGTGAGCAGAGATATATGTTATTCACTTGTAGGTTGAGCTTAGATTGAGCTAGAAATTGTAATACATATATATTCATTAGATTAATGCAAGCAGGTAAAGGTATTTTTAAGAGTTTTCTTTCCCTAGGAAAAATATATGTTGCATGTGTGCGATCTTATTGCATGTCTGGAATTTTTGTTCTAAATTGTCTTCCTATAATGTCCATAGAATAGTAGAGTAGGTTTGTGTCTTGTGATCTTGGTTAAAACTTCATGAGCAGTTGCAAATCTACATCATAATTTCTACATGGTATCAAAGCAAGATTCACAATAGAACCAGTCATTGAATTCCTCATGTACAATGATCATTGAAGAACTAATGATTTTTTAGGAGATAGATTTGATGGAGTCCTAGTTTAGGGCAGATCCAGAAGACCCTATGTGTAGACTTCTTAATGGAGCAAGAAGGCTGTTAGTGGGAAGATCAATGAGTTAATGTTTAGCGACACAAAAATGAGTTGTGATCATTGATATTGGAAGATTGAGAGGTAGAGGGATTCCCCATAAAGAGATCGAGACTCAGAGGGAGTATCCCTATGGAAGCTAGTACTTCAAGACCTAGGGAGATCATACTCATTATTGTAGTAGTTGCAGTAGCAGTAGCGGAAAAGTAACAACAACAATATGAGTAGATCATATTTCGCCATGCATGCAACCATACCTCCAAGAGTGAGGTGGGGCGATGTAGATCCTTAGTCCAAGATTTGCAAAAATTTGGGCAGGGTCCATTGAGGCGTTCTCCTCATGGATCATTACCTTGCTACAGGGGCCCAAAATATTTAGTAGCAGGAGGACCAGTGTCAGTTAGATACTAAGGAGTATAGAGGAGTATTGACAACAGAGCAAGAGGCTTGGTAGCCAAGTCAGCAGCAACACAGTTTTCCCAGTAGACAGTTGCAGACACAATTTATTCAGTGTTTTTTTTTATGCTTCTCAGCTACAGATGTTGCACTAACAACAAAAATAGTGAAAAGTGTTGCATGCAATACATTCCATTGCCACAAGAAAAGGGTGGTTAATAATCCACTTCATCCTAATAATTTCTCAATTTGATTTTTCCTTTGGTCAAATTGAGAAAATTCGAATTTCCACATCAACAGACAACTTGGATGCAATTAACTTGCGTAACATGGCTCTTGTTACTCAGTTAGCTCAGTAAATTCAAGTTATAGGAGTTGGAGTTTAATTTGCATGTGTTGATTGCTAATTTATAGAAATACAGTTCAATTAGTTTCATTTGTACTAAGTTATATTAGTTCCAACAGTCAACAAAACAAGTGCATGGTTAGTTGAGTAGTGGGACAACAATGTAACTTAGAGATTATCTAGTTAACTAATGCATGCAACTAAATTATCTCATGCATGCATAGAATTCGAGTTCCCCCGTTGTGGTGGAGATTCCAAGGCAATGTAAAATTAATTATATACTAGATCGAGTGTATAGTTTATGGTATTGGTTAGGTGATCAATTCCTTCGATTTGCGCAAGAATTTTGGAGGAAATTCCTAAATAATAAGAGCCTATTTCCTCAGGAATTACGCAAGGAAATATTGGCTCAAGCAGAGGTAGAAATTAACCAAGTCTGGATCAGAGTTTCTTAGTGAGTAGAGAGATAGGTTATTCATTTGTAGGTTGAGCTCAAATTGAGTTAGCAATTGTAATACATCTATATTCATCATATTAATGCAAGTAGGCAAAGGGGTTTTTAGTAGTTTTCTTTCCCTGGGAAAAATACTTGTTGCATGTCTGTGATTTCTTATTGCAAGTCTAAAATTTTTGTTCTAAATTGTGAAATAATGTCCACATAATAATAGAGTAGGTTTTTGTCTTGTGATCATGGTTAAAAATTCATGAGTAGTTGCAAATATACAACCTAATTTCTACAGGCTTAAAATGATGCAACCATTTTTCATTATTCCACTCCTCTAGAAATCCAAGATAAATACATTAAAGCCTTGACCACTAGTGACCGCAATGCTTACTCTTATTTTGAAATCTAAGCCAATGTAGCCAATTGGGTTTCTGGCCCTGGTCAAACGAGGGGAACGCGGAGCCAATACCTTAATTCCATTAGCCCCCACTAGCAAATCAAGACACTCTTGGGTAGGGTCCTGAAGGAAAAGCATGATGACTGCAATGACATCGTCTCCTTTCTAAATGAAATTCAATGAGTCTAAAGTCAACAATGTTCTTGTCTCGTAATTATGGATGCTCAGTTAGCACACATAGAGGGCCATCTTCAATGTGACATGAAACCACTAATCCCAACAATTACAAGCACTCGGGATCCGACCCTGGTCACTTCATTGGATATGTGATGTCTCATTCAACCTCTTAGCTCATGTCTTTTACTTTCAGTAGGATAGGTTACTCAACGCTTATGTGTTTAATAACAGTAGCTATTTACATTTTGATAGACCTAGAATTTGGTCAGTTGTTAACAATTTTGGTTTTCCTAGTGGCAAATTTTGGCAGGGCTTAGTTTAAACAATGATATCTAGTTTTCTATGAAGAAATTCTAAGACAATAGAATCTCAAATTCACAAAAAGGGAGAAAATCAAATTTAATAAAAAAATTGTGATAAGTTATAATTTCATATAATTGATAATATTTTTGTTGAAGTAACTTTATTTTTCAATTTTTATTTTTATTTTAACTCTGTTTATTAAAAATTTCACGGGGTCTTTGGGCTTTCGATTGACGCTGATTGGGTATATTTTATGGCACTCCTTGCAAAAAGGTTACTGATTGAAATCCCCTATATATGTTACCCTTAAAAAAATATACTTATTAAAGTAAATTTTTCTTCAACTGTATAAAGATTCATTAGCCAAATAATTGAAATTGTCCACTTATTTATGCAATCCATTTTACAAAAATATATCTCAAAAATATAAAATATTTAAGTAGTCATTTACTTCTCTTATACAGGGAGAGGAAGTAAGGAAAGGGAAAGAAGACCATATTAAGTTTATTGAGATATTAATATTCATAACAACCTCTTTTTTGCAATTTAAGGTTTTGTAAAAGCAAGTGCCTTAGTAAATGAACAAACTCATATTTTTATAGGTTTTAAATAAATCAAACACATCTGCAATCATGAAATTATTGCCCAATGAACCCATATCTATACATTTTCATTTTTGGCATTTCTCATATTAGCAACTTAGGGATATGACATCCTTTGGAATTTTATTTAAAAAAATTCATCTAATAGACTAGCATAATCACTTTAGCAAATGCAATTGATTTACCCCTATATGCATCATTTGTTATTTGATAATTTGCATAAAGATAATTTCCATCATTTGTATCCATTGTAATTTGATAATTTGATAATTTGTTATTTTTGTGTAACAACCCCAGGTTGATTTTCCATGTAAATGTATTAAATTACCAAGGTCATGGGACACGTATTCCAAGTTGAATGAGGGGATACACATTATAGTGGGTGTCACTTGTGGTTTATTATTGACTATGGGAATTGGCATTGGTATTGGCAAAGGCAAAAGGCAATAAATGGAAATTAATTGAAAGAAATACAAGAAAATAAGAGAAAAGGAAGATGGAGAGACAAGAATATGCATGCAAAGGAAAATGAAGGAACAAGAAACAAAAGGAGAGGGATAACATTTTATGCCTCTCTTGGTTACTCTTAGCACTCTTAGCTACTCTTACTCACTCATACACTCTTAGACACTTAGAGCATCCTTGGAGAATTTTAACATTCACTTGGACATATAGGCATTCTCACTTGGACTTGGAGAGAGGGAACACCTGTACAAAAGCAAGCATGAAAGCATAAGAATATGTGGGCAAAAAAGGAGAATGTTGGAAAAGTAGCCACAATAGGAGAACATTGTAGGTAATAGGTTGCATGTGTGATTGCCTTACTGAGATTTGTATGCATGGTACATGCATGTGGTTATTTGGTCATTTTGATTTCATTGGCATGGGATTTGTCTATATTGATATTCGTTTCAACTTTGCCTTACCCTTTCCTGGATAGCCATGTTGTAGTGGGTTCCTTATTTTAATTAAGCTTTGGATTGTTGGTAAACTATGGAGCCTGGTTGCGGTGGTATTGGGAAAATTCCCAAGGGTCGAGTGTGGAGAAGGTGTTTCTCTTGGAACTCTTGATGGATGGGTGGAGATAGGGAAATTACTCTTGGTATGGTGAATAAATTGGAGAAATCCAAGCTTATTTTACTACTAGTGATTTTTGGACTGGTTTAGGTGAAATCACCATGGTTGGGGAATGAGGTGGTGTGGCCTCTGGATTCCTTGGCTGGTTTTGTTTTGGTTTATCCCATGTGATCCCACATTCATGCTTGGAATATGTATTGGGAATCACTGTTTCCGTTAGGCCAAAACCCGTAGGTGTTAGTCAACGATCGCATCGCTAGAGATAAGGATCCACAAGAGGCAGTTAGTCCATGTCATGAAACACATAGGGAGTGTTGGTTTATCCAATGTCAAACAATATCCCCCCCAACGTGAGTCAAATGTGTATCTAACTCTTGACATATTCTTTGATAACACTTGTTGGGAATCATGATTGTCATTAGACCAAAACCTGCAAGTGTTAGTCAACGATCACATCACTAGAGATAAGGATCGACGAGAGGTGGTTATTCCATGTCATGAAACACACGAGGAGCGTTGGTTTATCCAATTTCCAACAATATGGTGTGGGTGTGATTGGTTGAAAGAGAGATTTGGTTCAACCCAATGTATGGCCAGGTGGTTCGTGGAAGTCCCTGACTTAGTTGGTTTTATGCATATGTTACTACGTGTTATTTCTTATTGAGATTAATGAGCACATGTTTTGATGCGATATGTGATTTTAAGACTAGTTTTAATGGTTTCATTTTGCTTAAATGTTGGTTATAAGAATGGCATATTCTTGTTGTATAATGTGCTCTTGTCATAGATCTTGCTTATGGCCTGATAAGTTATTAAATAGTTATGTGAATGCATGGGATAACTAATGTTTGTTGCAGATAGCTTGAGAGGGCATTAAGCCTTCTTGATGATTCTTTTATGAAGATAAGAAGATAGTGAGCAAATACACATTTATGACCTATAGCTACTATGTTTACCATGTGCTTGACGAAATGTTTATCATGTGTTTGGAAATTTTAGGAAATATTTTAGCCTTTGCATTTATCATACAGAATTATTATCATCTTATGTTGAGTTATGGAAAGTCCTAGGTTGATCTTGGTAGTTGGCCCTTAGCTAGCCCTGAAAATATAGAACAGGGTTGCTAGTTGCACCCCTTGAATTGATAGATCTCAGCTGCAACTACATCGAGGAAGGCATGTGCATGTGGTTGTAGCTCTTCAACTGCATGCACAACTTGGCATGCATGCGGATGGGATGTAGGGTTAGGAAAAGAGAAATTTCTAACCAAAGGCAAGATCTTCAACATATGTTGTCTGACATCTGGGTGATGTGGTGTCCCTGGGAGATTGCAGTAAGTTTCAGGATGGTAGACCCCACTTCCATAACTAGAACCTGGATGTTGGGTCATTCATAGTAACTCTCATCTCATATTTACCTAGTGAGCTTGTAAAAGCGAGTAAATGTGGGGTAGGTTGGTTACATGTTATTTGATATTTTTCATGATAATTTATAATTGTTTTAAGTAAATGTGAAAAGGTAAAAATGGGATTAGAGATACAAGGTAGTCAATATTTGAAATTCCATTCGTTAATGTAGAGGAGATGACAAGAATATTCCAACATCTTTAATTTATGACAATAAGATAAATATTTGGATTAAAATAAATATTAAAATACCAACATTCAATAGGGAAACACCTATCATCGTAATTACATCGTGTTTACTTGATAATACAGTCTAACGATTTTGTGGTTATTCAATCATACCCCTTTGTAATAATATATTTTTTTAATATTTTGACCATGTGTCTCTCCTTCTTTGTTGTTCTTCTTCTTCATGGCCACATCCTTCACCTTGCTTGTCACATTTTTTTCAAACATACCAATATATAAAACCTTATGGAAATGATAAATTGTGAGGGTTCTAACTTCCCTCACCATTAATCAATAGATTAATATATTGTATGTAAGAAAGGTAATAATTAGTAAATAAGGTCAGTATTAGTGGGAGTGAAACTATTATAAGAGGGCCTATTAGATATTTTTTCCTATGAGGAAATTCCTCCACTAGAATGTTCTAGAAGGATAGAAAGTAGTATACATAAAGGTAGAGACATTGTAAAAGGAGTCTTGAAGAATTATTGTAAATGAGATCTACTCTATTGGAGGTTTCCCCCTCAAAGAAGTTGGTGAACATTGTTCTCCTAATAGTCAAGGTATCTTATTTTGGCTACTATTATTGTTTCACTTGTCATTTTGATTGCTTCTTGTTAATTATATCAATATTACTTGATTTTATGCTCTAAATATTTCTACTGGTTACACTACAAGTGGTATCAACGCAATTTTCCTCTAATCTAATTTATAGAATTTTTTATTTAGGAATATTTGCAGGAAAGAGATGTGTTTATAGCATCTATAAAAAGGCATAGTGAAATGTATTTAAGTAGGTAAAACTGAAGTTGAAGATGAGAACATGTAGTATTTTTACACATGGTTTCACTTTGTTGGAAACACCTATAATTCTCATTGGTGCTCTTTTGAGTACTACAACATCAGAAAACAATTATGCATGGAATCTAATTTCCACATACCCTTGGTTATATCAAAATTCATATAGGCATCTTGTAACCAGCCCTAGATCAGTCAATTAATCACTTTACTACTATGGTAATCCATTATCCCTTGGACCCTTAAAACCTTAATATTTGTTGTTTCAATGTTGGGTATGTGTTATATTCTTTGTGACCCCCCACCCCCCCATTCAGGTAGGTTGCAGGATAGGTGAATCTCCCCTTGCTCAAGGGTTTCGCGAGGGAGTGGAAGCCCACCTACACGAGGTTTCAAGCACAACACCCCTACAAAAATATTTGTGGTTTTTTGCATCCATTTTTTGGTAGCTTACAACACATAGTTTTCGCTTTTGGTTGTTTTGTGGTGCATTGTGGTTTAGACCATGGTTATCATGTAGTTATAGTTAAGGAACTGTAGTTGTATTCTATTCCAAGGTAAATGAATTAATAATTAGGATGCCTTGGGATATATATATATATATATATATATATATATATATATATATATATATATATATATATATATATATATATATATATATATATATATATATATATATATATATATATATATATATATATATATATATATATATATATATATATATATATATATTATTGTAATACCGTACAACACCCCTACAAAAATATTTGTGGTTTTTTGCATCCATTTTTTGGTAGCTTACAACACATAGTTTTCGCTTTTGGTTGTTTTGTGGTGCATTGTGGTTTAGACCATGGTTATCATGTAGTTATAGTTAAGGAACTGTAGTTGTATTCTATTCCAAGGTAAATGAATTAATAATTAGGATGCCTTGGGATATATATATATATATTATTGTAATACTGCAAAGAAGAAAATATATACTAAAAATTATTTTTGGTTTATTTCATTTCTCTTGAATTCAGTGCATTTTCCATATGTTGTTAATGAGATTGTATGTCTTCGATACATCACTTAATGTTGTTGTCCCTACTTCAATTTTTCCATGTACAATACCAAATGGTGATGGTGGAAAATATCAAAAAAAAATTCAAAAGGAGACTTACCAATACAGGTGAGGACAACTCTATTATAACAATGTTGTGTGTAAACCAAATTTTCATGCCAAGTCCTTGGATTCTTTTGATATAGCCTCTCAAAATCTTAACCAAAATTTTATTATAGCATCTTCCTACTCATTGGTTTGTAGGTGAAAGGAAATGGATCTCTTTAATTTGGTATCCAAATTCTCCCATATTAAGTCCAAAACATTCCCATGAATCTAATATCTCTAGTAGAAACAATCCTTGTTGAGATGCCAAAGTGCAACTAGACTCTTTTAAAGAATAATATTGTAGCTTATTATCCTTTGATGGTTTTCTTACAACCCATAAAAACATAGTATAATATCACATATAGGTAGCCATTCCCTCTTATTAGTCTCAAAAAACCACCAACAATGTCTATGAATATTCTTTTCCCATAGCCTTACAACAATTGGAAGTGGACTATGTAGTCCTTGCTCCTTATTTATTGGTTTATATATACAACATAAAATACAACCTTAGATAAATATAAATACTTCTTGTTGAGCCAATGGCATACCTCTCCAAATGGCCCAATAAATTCCTAAAACTAGAATGGCCCATTACCTTGGATATGTCAATATTCCTTGTTAATTGTACTTTTTCTACCTTTGGCACATAAATCATCCCCGTATTATAGAGTAATCCATCCCGGATATGTTAATCAACATCTATTTGTTCCTTTTGCCATTATAGCTACTAGTAAAAACATAATTACCAAGTTGTTGAGAATTGTGACCTCAAATTGAGAGCTTTGGCCCTAAAACCTATATTTGTTTAGTTAAAAACACTAAAATAAACCCTTGAATCAAAAAATGGTGTGCCTAGATTCACCCTTTTTATGAGGATAAACTTACCACCATTTGTAACCACAACCTTAAATCCTTGTAAAGTTGGAAACAAAAACCTCAAGTTCGGCCCCCAAATTTAAAAGTGGTGCTCCTATAATCAACCATTTTTTCTTTAAGGTTAAATTTACAACTTTTTTGAAGCTATGGCCTTGGTATTTTCCATAAATGAGAATTAAAAACTTAAAATATACTCCTAAATTAAAAATTGGTTCTACCAATAGCACCCCCTTTTGAGGGGGTTGAAACTATTAGCACCCAATCTGAACCTCGGGCTGAAAAAGGCAAATCAGGGTAACAACTAAACCACGCTCATCCTTGTGGCTAGCCCTACAAGGACAGGAGAGGGCTCTCTCCGTAGCATAGATATTCAATAACACAATAATGAACTGATTTTAGGCTAGATATATAAATATGAAAGGGGTTTTGATAAATGACTGAATTTTCAGGGATGTATGGGACAAAAGGACAACATGAGCTGAGGAATTAAATCAAGGACACAGAATATTTCATAGGGAAAGATAGGCAGGAGGTTTAGCAATCAAATTGAAATAAGATGAAGTGGAAAGACTGTTGAGAAGCTGAAAAGGGCATAATAAATGAATCCTTTTCAACATAAGAAAACACACAGAGCATGAATGATTCCCCAAGGCAGAGCATATAAAATGGATTCTACCTTTCTAACTTGAAAAAATTCAACTGGAAATGTTTATGAATGAATGATAAAACATAAAAATGTACATATGAAACACAAAAGAGAGACATATGCTAAAACTCATACCACATGAATCCCACAAATCAGAGCTGCATCACTTTATTAATTCCCTGCCAAACTGTACAATTCGTTGCCACACTATTCCCCTACTTCTGAGTTTATAGACATCATACTCTCCAGCCCTTGCAAATAATTATAATTTACAATAAATAGACAGATTTTCAGGAATACAAATCGATGGGAAGAGGAGGAATCACAACTGAAGATGGAAGGCCAAAAGCTAGCAGTCTCTTTGTAAAGGAAGAGCTGCGTTACATTATCTCATTTGAAATTTTCGGATATCCAATGAAGAGGTGAAACAATGTAGCATGGATCATTTTGAATCATTACTGAAGATGTGACTATTACATTTTGTTTCTCGTCCCCCTGACGTTTCGCTTTTCGTTAGCCCCTTTGAAGAAAAATGACTTTTTTATTAATCTGTTGTTGAAATAAATTGAATTGAATTTATGCTTTCGTGAAGGGAAAAATTCATTTTAAATGGGAAAAGGGAAGGGAAATGGAGGTGGGACCCACATAAATCGCAATCGGAGATCGGGAGCAGGGAAAATCGCAATCGTAATCGGGAACATGTGCGATGTGATCAATCGGAGGGGCAGTGCGATTGGAGGATTTGCGATGTGATCGCATCGCAAATATTTGCAATGGGCTCATCGGGGCATACAACTGAACTTTGTGATTTTGCGATGGTGCGATCAAAGGATTTGTGATGCGATCGGAGGATTTTCGATGCGATCAGAGGATTTGCGATGGTGCGATCAAAGGATTTGCGATGCGATCGCATCGCAAATATTTGTGATGGGCTCATTGGGGCATACAACTGAACTTTGCAATTTGTGATTTAATAAAGGGGAGGGGACTTTGGGTTATGCTGGTTATGATATAAAACTTCATAACACAGCTTTCGGGGATGGAAAGGGGAAGTGGTTTACGCGGCGGGGGTTATATATAATGGAAACTTTGATTTTATAATAAGTTTCGAGGGTAATGGTGGGGAAGTGGTTAGAAATAAATGCATATTTGTATTACATGGTTTATAATGCGATATCATAACCAGAAAGAGGGAAAGGGGTTTTTGTAAAGGGATATAAAACTTTAATAAAGCAAGGTTGAAGGGAAAAATGGGCAATAAGGGGTAAAGAGAATTTTACTTCACTTAAGCATGAATTTCAATCCAGAAGTCATTTTTGAGAGTGTAGTATACCGTTGGAAAGCTCTTTCCGAGCTTTTTCTGATGGATCTACCTTGAAGATGATCTGGTGCTGAATATGATGAGGAAAACTTCTCTGAAGGCAGGGACATCACTTAGTGGAGATAACAGCTTCTGAATTGTGACTGAAAGGAAAAGTATTATGTTTTCACCTCAAAACATGGTTTTGAGGTGAAAATTAAATCAAAATGAATGAATGATATCTCTGATCCTCCTGGTGCTATAATTTTGAGTTTATTGACCTCCTCATGGCCTTACTGATATTTATTTGACACTTGACTCATTATTTTGACCATGGTGAGACCTTAGAGACTAATGAGACCCATCCTATGATATACTGATATGATTTTGAGAATGAAAGTGCCTAATGACTGAAGACCATAGGGAGGACAATCAAAAAGTACCTCATGAGGGAAAACTAATAAAAAATTGCTACCATCAATGAATCCATGACTTAACGGAATGGTGAAATTTGTTCGGTATGAGACACCTAATATGAAAATGCAAAAGAGCAGTTTTGATCACTGATGGCAGTACGACTAGACTGACGCTAACAGAAACTACAACTTGTTTGATACAATGGTTTTGAAAACTCGTATGATTGTGATAAAAAATGTTAAAATTGCCCCATATTCAAAGAGTGTCACTACCGATAACACCCCCCATTTTTTACAATACGATTACAACTCATCTGAAACCATGGTCCTGACCATTGATCCAAATTACAAAGTGGTGCTACTAGTAACGCCCTTCTTTTGTGGAGTTTAAAATTGCAAAATCATTTAAATCATGGCCTAAGAAACCAACACTATTGTGAACAAAATCATAACAAATGGAAAAGTAAATTTTAGAATAGTGGGAAAATGAGGAAATATAAGGAAATTTTTCACAAATTAGTGAAATATGTGTGGAGGGGTGTGGGGGTGTGTGTGGCTTGAACTAAAGAAAATGATATGATCTCTTTGAGATACTGAAATTCATATCTTAATAGGTTGTACAAATCACCTAATGCCATGAAAATAATTCAACCTTTTCTATATAGAAGAGTTTTTTTCTTGAGAAGACACAAATTTTGGGGTTAAGTGGCTCCAAAATGGAAACTTAAGGACATTGAAGGATTCCAAGTAGAAATTATAAAAATTTGAGGGCATATCCTCATCCCTTAGATTCAGAAGATCTTCAATTTTGTAGTATGGTAGGGTTTCCTTGAACCCTATTCCAAGCCTCATTGTTCCTATTTTAAAAACTACGATAAAATCAATCCCTCTATTTATAGGAACACTATGATTTCTCCTCTTTTAGCCAAGCTATATGGATTTATTCTAGAAAAGAAGATCGATGTGTGGCTAGAAAGCCATGGAAAAAGAGCTAAAGGCCAAGCTAGATTTATGAATTATTATTCAATTATGGACCACCTTGTTATGCCTAGGATAATTACACATAAGTGTTATAATAATAAAACCAATTTCTTATGTTGCTTTTTTGAATTTAGAAAAAAAATTGATCAAGTGTCTAGAACTAACCTCTAGAATAGATTAGAGGAGATAAATATTTTTTTTTGAGTTAGAGATGTTACGATAAGGTTGTATGAGGACATCATTGAAACTTTTATGAACATTAAGGGTTGGATAGATGAAATTAATTATAATAAACGAGTTATGCAAGTTTGTCTCTCATTCCCTACACTTTTTGGCACACAAAATGACAAGTTAGATGGTTGGTTAGAAGAAGAATGATGTCTCAACACGCCTCTAGAAGGAATAATTATCATCCCTCTTCTTTATGTTAATGACATGGTTCTTCTAGAAAGGAGTCCCTATTATCTCAATAAGCAACTAAAGATTCTTAATGAATTTTACTTTAGTATGGGTATGAATATTAGCACTGAAAAACCAAAGATTATAATTATCAAGCCTAAAAATATCACTCACTCATACAAATAAATCAGGATTAATCTTAATCAAAAGCTCATATCGAACTATATAATTGAGAAAATGACAAAGGGAGGTGGAAATCATGTTATGGACTTGAAAACAATTGTAAATTAGTGGTCCTTTGGCTTTTGGATGAGAAGAAAACCTCTTTGAGATTTTCGTTACTCATGTTCTCTCATATGGCTATGAATATTGGGGCTACAACATATTCAGAGAATCATAAATATAGAGCAAGTCCAAAAGTGCTTTATAACTTATAATATTAAAACTAAAGGTAATACATCCTATCCTATCCTCCTCGTGGAAGTGAGCCTTCCCCCCTTGAGAACATGGCCATGACTAGGTACTTAATGTACATGAATAAAATAAATAACATGGAAGATAAAAGGTTTCCTAGGGTTCCTTCAAAACAAAGTCAAAACCACCCATAACTCAAATGAGGTTAGTGTACAGATGTTAATTCTTGGCTAAATTATTTGGGTATCAAGGAAGAGGCCATTATGCATAGTAATGATATAATTTAAAATATTATTACATCTAAATTTATGAATAAATATTGGTGTAATAAAGAATTAGGGGATTGGAAAAAATTAAGATATTATAAGTAGGTAATCAACCCTAATATAGAAGATCAAAAATATCAAACTAGTTCAAGTAGCTTAAAGATGAAAACCAATGCTGCTAAAATAAAAACTAATTCTTACAAGCTCTATGGTGAAATTGGGCATTAGATAATTCTTAAAATGTTGTGGGTTGAAATAATTTGTCATCTTTGTGACGTTAAGTATGTTGAAGATTTAAATCACATGTTCATATAATATCATTTGTAAACCCACATAGATCTCAATTTCAAAAGTGTTGTTACAATATCAACTGTCTTGATCTTTAATTCATAAAAACTACAGTGATTGAGGGATGCTTCTCCTAAAGTTTTTTCAAGCACAAAATAAAATTCTAAATCAAACCAAATAATTCCTTACCTTTTTTTGAGGTCCAATAGACCAATGTTGGTCTCAATGGATGTTAACAACAACCCTCCTTCAACAAATTAAATTTTTTTTTTAAAGAAGGAAAGCAAAAATAAAACATTTAAAAATAAATAAATAAATAAAAACTCAGCAAAAAAAAGGTTTACAAAACACATAAAAAATAAATTTATGAATAAAAGTAATATAAAATAAAACTTAATTGAAAAAAAACTTTAATGTGATTGATAAGGAGGGGTAATTCTCAAAATTGCATCACCCCCCTAAGCCCTATTATACAATATTTTGTCGCACTCCCTGAATTGTACCCTGAAGGGTCAAACTTTGCCCCAAATGTCACAAAGTGACGAAAGTTGTCAATGTCTTCACCATGAAAACATGATGAGAGCATCCCTGAATAAAAGCGGAAGAAATGTATTGGAGCAATTCTGGAAAATATTTTCAAAAACCATATTTGCAAGCCCAACACGATCCCCATAGCTAATGCATTGCGCTTGTCACCTTCACCGTTACATGTGTCTAGTGCTTCCAGCATGAAAATTTAAATGAAAATTCATGTTGGTCCTCTTCAGATAGTTTCTCTAAAAAGTAAGGAGAAGTTTCTCTTACTAGAAGCCTCAATAACGACGAGTTGGTTATAGGTGAATAAGGATTGGGACGATATCTCCCATTCCAAGCCTTTGACATTACTTTTAAGGATCTTCCCCTTAATATGTGGACCTTCTTCCCCATTTTGTGGATCCCTAACTCCCTCTTCTTCCCTATAAATGAATTCCCTACTAACCTTAAATGGTTGATCAATGTTGGTTGCCATCCTAGTACTCAATTGTGCCCAAATTCTGCCAATTTGTGAAGGAGAAAGGAGTGCTTGAAGGTCTTGGCTAGGAATTGTAAAATCTTCCAAAGGAGGCTTCCAACATCAAGCTTAAGTGGTTGTATGATTCCATCACTTTATATTAATAGTACATTATGTGTTTGCTTTCCATAAATGTGTAAATCATTAATCATTTAGTGTGATACTCCTTGATATATCACATAGTTTATGTTAGAATGAATTATGCTATGTATTCTTTTGTCATATTTGTTTGATCTTCCTTGCAAGTTTTCATCCACAACGGTGTAAAGAGGATTGAGCTTTGAAGTGAGAATATCAAGAAATGACACCAACGAGCGTTATCAACAGAGTCAAGTAGGTCATCTATCTTGCTTTGTACTTTCTGATATGAACTAGGAGATTTTGCACATGTTTGTCCTCGTTTGTTGCTAGATCCTTCCATAGGACTAGAGGGATCACTTATGTCCGCATAAGAGATTTCCTGCACAACAAAATGGCGACTACGCTGGGGAGCCTATAGCCCTTTCAACCATCCTTTTGCATTTGGTATTTTTGATTAGTTTGGTCAACCTTTCAATGATCCTTGATTTTAATTTCTTTTTAATCTGTACTCTGAGTAGTATATGTTTTAGTGTATCAGGTCTAGGTTTTTGCTCAAACTTTTCTTGTTTTTCCTAAGCATTTCTTGCTCGGCGCGTTTTTTACCAGAAACAGTCATGATGTCAACATTGGTTTTGCCCATAACAGTCATGCTTGAACCCCTAGTTCTAATTGTCTGCCCACGTTGGTCTTTGAATTTGAGAATTTTTAGGGTTTCTGCTAAAAATACTAGTGTGTCTTGATCTTTGATGTCATCCTCTTGCTCTGTGTGCATTGATTTTTGTTTGTTTTGTGTTGTTTTCATTGTGGTGTGCAAAATTCCATCCCATACTTGAAGTAGTAAAAGTGAAATTTTGGTTGAGTCTTTGATTCTTTGAGTCCATTAAAATTGTTGTTCGTTGCTTGTATAAGTGCATTGATTGCATTCTCATTCATAAAAAAGAAAAAGAAAAATTTCATATAGGTGAACTTTAGTGCATTGAAATTCATTTACTCTTTCATTGTTGCATTTTAAAAGTGAAAGTGAAAGTGAAAGTTTGGAAGCTCTTGTTTGTTGCATCTTTGTTTGATTGCATCAATGTTTGAATCTCTTCCCTATACTAGATAACTTTCATCGAAATGGAAAGAGTCTTTTTCTAATATTAGTTGCATCATAGGTGTTCAAGTGACATCTATATTTGAGCCTCAAAACTAAAACATAAATCAATATCAACTTAAAATTTACCTTAATTAACCTTAGGAGCATTTAGAACATTAAACTTAGGAGTTTTCATTGATTTCCAGTGTTTCATCTCGAGGGTGATATTCTGTTCCACTGACGGAAGTGTATAGGAACATTCTCCAGTAATTTTGGGTACATCAGAGGCGCTCCACCCATTGTAAGTATATGGGAATGCTCTCATCGAATGGTTACACATTAAACACCACTACTACAGACTGCACTCCCACGTAGTGTTGCTTATATTTTGGGAGTCCCTTCTAGGTTGCTATCCATCCATAGGTAACTGAGTCAGCCGCCTTGTAAACCGTGATACACCGAACACATCATTAGGGAATATTGGATGCCATATGCTAAGTCCTTGGTTCACTAAGGTGTATGTTGTAGTTTATGATTTCTTGGTAATCCTTTATGCCTAGCTTACCCCTTTTTGATTTATTTGTTAATAATTTATAAAATTTATTTCCCACAGAATAACATCTTACCCGTGCACAACTCCTTTTGCCTAAATATGACCGAATAATTGTAAATTGGAATTAAACCCAAAGTATTCCCTAGAACACAACCGATCTTGTGAAAAATTCATCGTGGCAGAGCCACCAAGTCCTCGGTCGCGCCATGCACAAAGTTCACCTTCTACATCCCCTTCACTTTCTGAGCCTAATGGGTCACCTCAAAGAGTCCAAAACGAGATTTCAGATATTGTATTTGAACCTCTTCAAAACCAAGGTGTTGAACTTGGTATCTTCTAAAGTATCAAACCCCTTGCATCCTGACCACCTCCTCCAGAGACGGTTACTTCGTCTCAGGACTCTCCTCCAGCCAGTCCTCGACCTACCTCGGAGTTCTCACTTTTTCCTCAGAATCCACTCTTTGATCCAGAACTTGACCCTGTCTATTTATCAATGTCACACCAATATAGTCCTTTTGATACTCCCAACGTTCATTTGGTCTCTTCTCCTGGTGTGTCTCAGATAATGATTCGAGAACGGTTTTCACCAAACATGGAAACAAATGGTGATCATCCTCCATTTGAAAAACACCCCAAAGTACTCCTTTGGAGACATTAGCAACTCATACTCCAGAAGTTGATCCTGAAAAACTATTCCCTTTCGAAAACTTTCCTTATGTTTCCTATGTTTTGGGAAGTGGGTCAACTGCACTATCTGGTCATAGTGCATCCTCGGTCCAACCAGGTTACACCTCTCTTGGTGATCTTGTTTCAGGAACTTCTGGCATGATTTAAATGTATCATAACCCTATTTGGTCATCTAGTGTCACTTCTACTTCTAGCTTGTTTTTTTCAAACGTAGCTATGCCTATGCAACCCTCCGTTTAACCTATAGTAACTATAGGTCAAATGCAGGTTACTCTTGGGCCTTCTGCCCCTTTGACCATATCCACAGTAACCGTAGTTCCCCCTTTGAGTGGGAAAAATACTGGTACATTTGTGCCACTGCTTGGGGGGAAATCACGTCTACCTTATGTACCTCCTATTTCTGATGGAAATTATGAAAACTATGGACCCGCATCAGGGGCAGGTTAGCCCACTTTTTCTATCTCTAACCCGGGTGGAACAACAATTTCATCTGTGTCATGGGGGCACCTTTGAAAGGTCCTCAAGTCTCCTTGACTCAACTTGCTTACCAACAACCATATGTTCAAAAGTGTATGTTCAACAACCTCAAATCCCATTGTTGGGTGTTTCTACCAATCCTCAAGTAGGTCCCCAAATGCATTATGGTCCCAATCCTTCATTGGGGAAATCGGAAACATATCCTCTTAGACCTGGTAATATTTACCAACAACCCCAACAAGTACCTTACCAATAATTGCAGCGGGGACGTTACTCTCAGTTGCAACAGGGACCTTACCAATAGGTACAACAGGGACCTTACTAATAACTATAGCAGGGGCGTTACCAACAACTACAGCATGGGCCTTGTCAACAACCCTAGCAAGGACCTTACCCGCAGCAAGGACCTTATCAGCAAACACCCATCCAACAACAGTATGGGAAATTTGGTCAAAACCCACCCCAGTGGGGGTAGAACCAATTTCAACAAGGTTGGAATACCCAATTTGGTGCATACCAGAGACACTATACTCCATTTAATCCTCAACTACCATTTTTGGAAACGTTCAAATTTCCAGATGTGTCATGACTCACAAATGACCCAATACTACACTCACTGTATTGGCTTCTAGTACCAACAAAAATTCTTGGCGACTGTCCCAAGTTTGAAGGAAAGACTGGATAATGCCCTCAAGTGCATGTTATGAATTACCACCTTTGGTGTTCCTCGAACTCTTGGATCGATGATTCAATCTGATTGCATCTTTTCCAGCACACTTTGACGAGTGTTGTCACTAAATGGTACATCGAACTCCCTTGAGGTAATTTCCAAGATTTCAATTCTTTGGCCATGGATTTCCTCACTCATTTTAAATTGCATGTTCATTATGAGACTAGAATCCATTTCCTAACATCTTTGCAATAGATGACCTCCACTCATAACTTTGATCATATCCATGACTGGAAACATCGACTTCATCTCATCAAATTTGACATCCCAGATCGGCTTTTGACTGAATGGTTTAGAAAATCATTCATCCCTCCTATCGCTAAAGACATAGCCAAGGGTGGCTATGTGAATGAAGAAAAATCCATCGCCCGTGCCCAGTATTTGTATTTAGTTTATTCATAATTTTGCATGTTGTATGAATTTTTCCCTGGCACCCTCCGATCTTCAATTGGTCCTGTGTCTTCCAGGCTTGTAGATTCAACACCTATTGATGGTGTTATTGGATCTGTCACTCAATAGTCTAGTAGTACTCCGACTAATTCCACGAAACCTAAATCTACTCAGGCTGCTGCAACCTCTAATACTGCGAACAAATCTAAGAATCTTAGTAAAACCTTAGAGGTAAATGTTATACATTCTACCGCAACAGATAAATCCTCGAAAGGTAAAAATAAGGGTGAAGGAAAATCTAGTCAAGATACCCCCAAACAGGATTCCCCAAAGTCATTGGCTGATGATTTGTCAAAGAAAAATTCGAAATATCCTTGCCTTATTTGTGATGAAGATCATTACACTAAGGATTTCCCCTATCGTGCCGAAGTAAGTCATCTACTGAAAGGCACCCCAGGGATGCCAATTATGCTAAGGGAACCTTTCCCATCTCAACAGACACAATTGGTAGACCAACCTCAAGCTCAAGCCAACCAAGTATTCATGAGTTTCTCAGAACCTATTTTCATAGCCACCAAATCAAAATATTATCTAACTCCTGAAAAAATCACGGTGTATAAACATGCCACTGATCTACCTTATTCCTCCACTTCACCCAATTATGGTCCTTTACATATCGAGATACCTAGCAATTATTCCATTATTCGACCACCCCCTAAAGGTGTTCTTTGGAAATCATCCTATAATCTAAATGCACTAGCTACTCAACACTACAATATTGTAGAGGATTTAGCTCAAGCACCCTCAACGATGTTGGCCTTGGAAGTCCTTCAAATGTTTCCATCACAAAGGAAGGCTTTACTATCCTCCATTGGAGGAATGGATCCCACATATTCCAATTTGATCACTTTTGATCTTGAAAACCATGTTCATCGCCTACCACCTCAACTTGCTTTTCTCATACAAGTTGTCGTTATGGGCAACACTATTCATAGGACAATTGTCAATGAAGGAGCCTCCACATGTATCGTGCCCATCTAATGTTGGAAAGCCTTTGGGTCTCCTCTTCTCAACCAGTCCCTGAATACCTTAGAAGCTTTCGACGACAGAGGTTTCCTTCCATATGGTATTCTCAAGTCTTTCCTATCTAGTTATAAGGTAAAACCATCAATATGGAGGTAGAAGTTGTTGACACAAATATCAATTATAATCCTCTACTTGGTCGTATCTCAGCTCACACAATGGTTTGTGTGGTTTCTACTCTATTTGGTGTACTTCGTTTCCCCCATAAATGGAATATTTTCATAGTAGACTAGATAGCCTTATTTTCCCCTCAATTTTTGATTGGTAATCTGCCTTAGGTTGAGATAACCACCATTCCTTATGAAAGTGTTGGAGTAGGTATTTTTAAAGAATTTTCCTTAATGGGAAAATTTTCCCTTCCTCCTGCCACTAACATCGCCTCGATTAATATGATCTCATCTAGTAATGACCCTTGGATCATACCCAGACCTAATCAAATTGACCGTTTTGGTGATGCGATGTCGCTTAGCCCTATTGAACAATATTTTCAAGCTGTCCTTTTGGCTTTCGCAATTGCAACTGAAACCAATGATCGATTGAGTATGATCCTAGACTCGTATTCGCAATCCCCTTGGCTTGGTTCTTTTGATTTTGATGCTCCTTTCAACAAGACTTTCCAAACTAACGAAATAATTGTTGAAGTCATGTCTCTTGATGAAACCCCGTGGAATGATACTTATCAACGTTCCCTGTTTCTTCCTACCCTTGGTGATATTCCTAGTTGTCTAGAAACTCCAGTTTCCCCTCTGATGATCGCTCCCTTTCAGACACCCATCTTAGTCCATGAGGTGTTGTCTGAAGGAAACATGGGAAACATCTTGGAAACTGTGCCCATCGAAATCTCTATGAAACCAGGGATAGTTGAAAACATTCACATAAGGGTCCCATTGGTGACCCCTGGTATTGCACCAAGAGTGCTGCAACTCTCAAGGGCTGCCCTACTTTACTTTATCAACCCAGGGTTCGTACAAACTTGAAGGTGATAGTGCTATATACACAACAGATGCATTCTACTCATGTCATCCTCTTCTGCTCTATGAAAGGGTGCTACTTCTAGGGTTTCTTAGTGAAGTATGTCACACTTCAATGAAACTAAAATAAATTGCAAAAAATAAATGGAAAGGAAACTAAATTAAATTGCTGAAAAGAAATGACAGGAAAGGAAACTATTTAACTTGCTGAAAAGAAATGGCAGAAAATAAACTAATTTAAATTACAGAAAGGAAATGAAAGAAAGGAAAACTAATTTAACTTGCTGAAAAGAAATGGCAAAAAGGAAAATAATTTAAATTACAGAAAGGAAATGATGGAAAGGAAACTTATTTAACTTGCTAAAAAGAAATGCCAAAAAGGAAACTAATTTAAACCACACTTAACTTGGCCAATCAGATAAACACACCCTACTTGTCTTATGCTCTATCTACCATGCTTCTATCCATGCAGCTAAGCTATCCATGACTTAATTCTAATTGAAAAAGTGTTGATTTCAGTCCGAAGGGAAAGGGCTAAAGATGCTAATGGAAGGCTTAACACATGAAACAAGGCTTAGAGGAGTGAAAAAGGTGTCTGGACTTTATTAAAGCACATACTATTGCAAATAAAAAGTGTGATGGCGGAATTGCGATGGAGGGACGAAAGTGCGATATGCGATATGCGATATCGCAATATCGCAATATTTCAAGGTTGGCGGAGAAGCGGTAGTGCAGTTGGGAGGAAAGTGTGAAGTGTGAAATGTGATACAGGAAGGTGCAACGATGCGATTGTGATAAGGCCGAAATTTGCGAAGTGAGAAATGCGATAATGCTGAAATTGGGAAATGTGATGGGTGAAGGAAGTGCGATATGCGATATGTGATATCGCAATCGCAAGACCGCAAAGCTGGAGAGGTAGCGAAAGTGTTGTTCGGTAGCGGGAGCGAAATGTGAAATGCGATGGGAAAGAAACTGCGAAATGCGAAATGCGATGGGAAAGAAATTGTGAAATGCGAAATGCGGCGAGACAGTGGAGAAAAATACGAAATGTGATGGGAAAGAAACTGCAAAATATGAAATGCAACGGGATAGTGGAGCGAAATGTGAAATTTGATAAGTCAGATGACATGGCGGT
Source organism: Pinus albicaulis (assembly GCA_034641835.2). Taxonomy (NCBI): domain Eukaryota; kingdom Viridiplantae; phylum Streptophyta; class Pinopsida; order Pinales; family Pinaceae; genus Pinus; species Pinus albicaulis. Next base: position 300,209,592 of record CM076578.1, read on the forward strand.
AGGACAGGTGGCAGAGCACTTTAATCATATCGCAATCGGTAGAAAGGAGTGGTAAGTATCAATGTAGGCTAATAGGAATTGTGAATTGTGATAAAGAGATGGGATTTTCACTAAAAGAAAAAGGCGAAGTAAGGTTCTTTCGAAGGTTTTTAATCATAAAAATGAAGAGCGGAAAGAGAAAGGAGGTGGAAGAGATCGCAATCGGTGTTGGGAGTGGGGAAATGTTAATGGAGAGCGGATGGAGATTGCGAAAAGGAATTGCGGTAAGTCTTAAAGGGAAAAGGGTAAGGTTGATTTCTAAAGGAATTTTGACTATTTTCGTTAATAATCGGCAAGGGTAAGGTGAAAAATAAAATCACAGAGATGTTGATGAATGACAAAGAAAGGAGATGGAGGATCCTGCAAGATACGAAATGTGATAGTGGGATTTTCGAGGAGAAAAGGTGGAGGTCAAACTTTTAATGGTTTTTGTGAATAAAAAGGGTGCAACAGCTGATAAGAAGATAAAAAGGAGGGAAATGGAGGCACAACAACAAGGTTCATAATCGTAACACAGAGATGGAGAGGAATTGGAAAATGAAGCGGAATGACTTAATGAAATTTTGTGGAACTTTTGATGCTTATTCCTGCAAACAACCCTGCTGATCCATGCATGAAAAATAGATGAGTACGCGATATTACAGTGAAAGAAAGACTCAGACTGGCAATGCACTTTCTTCCCTAAACTCATAAACAATGAACAAAAAGTAATTTTTGGCTCGTGGGAAGGTCTACCCTCCTCGAAATTTCTGGATAGAGATGAGAGGGGAAGGATAGTTCCAAAATTTTTGGAGTTTTCCTCTATTCTATTACTCTCATAAGCAAATGAGAAACTATAACATAACACTAAAAGAAAAAACTAAACAGGAATGAAACTATTAGAAGCAGAACTAACTAAATGATAGAAACAAAGCTAGCTAAATGACAAAAAGGAAATAATGATAACAACAGATAAGCTGAGGCACATGGGTTGGGCCCTAACCCATGAGCCCAACTCTCTAGAACTAAATCAGTAAAATGGAGTTTGTCTACCCATTTCAGGAAGATAATAGCCTTGTTACATTTCTGAAAGTTTTATCACTGAGTATAATAATAAAAAGCTTAATAGCTTGCATCAAAACTTCTGAATGAAATGAAATGGATCAGAATGGAATGGACTGTGTCGAATGGACCAGAATCAACCCTAATTAGCTCTTGATAAGATTTATTTATCCTTAAGGGCAGGTACCAACATCTCCCTAGAATACAGTGATTGAGTCCACTTTGACTCCAAGTAAACCATAGATAGAGTGCATTTTGTCTTCAGTTTGCTTGGTTGCCTTTGATAGTTAAGGAGGGTGGACAAACCCCTTGAATCTATCCAAGATTTCTCCATAATTTCTTGACATTATGCTCATTTATTATTCAATCTTGATCTTCCAGTGGCAGGGATTAATTCCCTAAATTATCTCCTTCTCCAAATCTGCGTAATCTGCCCAATATTCTCACAATATTCTACAAAAATAACCAATATTAGGCACAAATATGAAATTACCTTTAAACCTTCCTAAGAACATATTAAAGCATAAGAAAACATTATTAAGTGTAGAAGGATATATTTAATATATCTTTTATGTGCATAAGGAAGGTTAGATGGGCCTAAGAAATGTTAGATGGGCCTTATTTTATGTCTAATTTAGAAGCCCATCACCCACCCACTCCCTTATACCTAGTTATTACCACTCACTCATTTTCCAATGGGGGAAATGTTTTCATAACTTGTAACCCTCCCTCGGTCGGGGGGCATGGGTACATCATTGATCCTATAGATTTTTCATTAAAAGGGCTGAGGCGAGGCCTACATATAATGCCAACGGTAAAAATGTAGCTTTATTTATATTGCTTATGGTGGAAATCAGTCGTATTTGTCCCAAAATGGGCTCTACAAGAGAAGTATTATGCTTGATTTGGCATGGATACTTTGTACATTAGTGTGCAGTATTTTCTTGTGATTGTTTGTGTGTTTGTAAATGTGTTTGCCCCTTATTACTGTTTGTTCTTCTTGGTTTTTAGATGTCGATGAACCCTCTTCCTTATGCCAGTTTCGCTGATGGCCCTTGTCGTAGTACACATAATATATATTCCATTGCGTGGGCACTCTTTTCTCCCAATAATGAGTTAGTTAGTTTGCAATGTATATGTCTAAGGTAATACAACTAACAATATTTCTAAATATAGTGCGGTTATCGAACTATTATCAGAGGCTATTGCTCTTGGTATTAGGGCGTTAGTTGTTAAACTTGACTCAAAACTCATTGTATTATAGTTAAACAAGCATTATTCCATCGAAAACCCTCAACTTTTAAGGATGTATTTGTGTGTTCAACTCCTGGAAAGAAATTTTGATTACATAACTTATCAACACATTCCAAGACATCTAAATAAATTGACAGATACATTGGAAAATCATGTTTTAGATAGACATTTGTGACACATCTAAAAAGGAAACCATGACATAATAGGAACATTAAATAGCATCAGGAAAAAAATGTATATGGATATATATATATATATATATAGACACATACACACACACAGAGTTTGCAAAATGTTTGTTACAACAAAAGTAAAAAATTTGTGTTATGAGACACATGACTGCTTGAGCCTACATAAACGCAAAAAATGATGATCAGGGACATGTCTATCTACTGATATGGTGCTCATGATAACATGTGACTTTTTTTTTGATTTGGGCTAACCCAGGTTCTATATATATTGTGCACAAACAAAACCCTTGATCATCGGCCCTTTCGACAATGAACTGCAAGAAAATCGCAGTCTCACTTGAAGTTACTATGGGAGGGTGTAGAACCGGGTTTCTGCAACCTTGAAGGATTAGGAGATGCGGTGTTATTATATTATCTTATTATTGGCACTTATAAATCATTTCACCACATTAGATTAATCACTTAAACATGCCATATAAAACCATAAACCATGATTGTGCTGAATTAAAATGCAATTGTAATAATTGCTACTCTACAACAGATAATAAGAAAATATCAGTGTAGGGATACATCCACAAGAATTGTTGCTTAATATAATGAATCTTTGAACAACAACCAGTTCTTGGCCTACGCACTAAGCTGCAGGTTGTCTGCACACTCAGCTGCAGATTCTTCTCCATGCCTCTGCGCACTCAATTGCAAAGCCTCTCCTTCACTACCAAATTACAGACACAATAATTTACCCATAACTCTTTTATGGATCAAAAATTCATGATTTATCTTCTTATTATTTTACCATATATATACTATTACATTGTAGGGTCACATCATCAAAATACCATGGTCCAAATACCATGGAATCCTTAAAACAAGAAACTATGGCCACAAAACCATTGTTCCCTTACAAAATCGTGCATGCTTTTACAAAAAGGAGGGGCTTCAACCCACCCCAAATCCATTACAATACCACGCGATATATTTAATTCCTCGAACTGCACTCTACTTCACATTCCACCCCACAAAATGCAAAGTCTTTGCCAAACTCTTGGCCAAGTTGGGTTGCGCAAATAGTGACAACCCTAATAATTTAGCCTAAAAGTCGGTATAATATAGCTGACACTCCCATAATGTGCCTCTGGTACTAGAGTGGTACATCATCAATAGTCCCATAATTTGGAATACCTCTAGTCAAGGCATCCATGTTACACTCCACCTCTCCCATAGGGTCATCCCCCTCGACATAGTGAGCCTCCTCAAGTTGATGAGCCACTCTTCGTTTTATTGGAGAAACCCATGGATGTCTCTCTGGTCCAAGATCTAAAAAATATTATTAGTCCAAATCTCAGTTCACAAATAAAAAAGATAAAAAAAACCTTAAAAAATTTCAAAAACAATATTTTACCTGAGTTGTTCCATCACCCTCCTAGTGGTAGAGGAATATCTAGATGTCTTCTGAAGTTTGTCCCTGCATATGCCCAATCATCTACCATGATGAGTTGTTGTCGCTGGCATATAAAGAATGTAGCTGGGAATAATATTTGTTTCCCACCACCATGGCGAGGCATCAACTCACTCCACCTCAAAAATCATGGATATCTCGGTGTAGGGGGTTGTTCCTCTACCCACTGATATCGGAACAATGGAACCTGCTCCAGGAAAAGTGTCACCAAAATCAATCCGTAGCCGAACTGCTTAAGTTTCCATGTCTTTCATTTAGTAATTTGGTCCTTCATATTGACTAATAGTCCTTCACTCCAGTTGAATACATTTTGGTTGAGACAGTCCACTACATACTCGAAGTGAGACTTGCTTGCCTCATGCAAGGCTTGTACTCCTGCCACTCGAGATATAGTGTATAGGACGGTTCTCAATGGAGGATCTATGACAATATTTATGTTTGTTTTCTTGATATTTGTCATGCAAGATCCCTCACTGTAATGTCTTGCTATGAGCATATATGTACTCTTCCCTCTAGGTTGAGAACGAGACAGTTGAATTGGTTTTCCTCTCCTAGAAAAACTTGTAGTGAAATAGATGTCAAATACCTCTATGTCCAACTCCTGATCTCCTATCACAAACATTTGGCGATATACATTCGACCACCTCACCAAATACTGCAATAAATCTACTTGGGATCAGATCCCAGGGGTTCGGGAAAAATTTAGCAACCCACAGTCACAAAGTGCCCTTATGCAATGGCAGTTTTGTGCTTCCTGTTGGTCTTCTGCCTCATGGCCCCTTTCCTTCCACTCAATCACCATTTTTCTCCTACAAAACATCATTCAACAAAGATTAATTAACTTTCATGGAGAGAAATTGGAAAAATAATTGATAAATATTGAGCTTTGGAAAAAAAATTTAACTCTCGGCGCCAACACGACTGTCTCTCATTTTTTCCGCACTTTCATCGTGTTGGTCTTTTTGGATCCAGGGAGAAAAATGTAGACCCAATGGGTAAGTCTTCCGCTGATTGCCCACGAGCCTTAATTTTTTCATACTCCCCCTAGACACCTAATATATGGCTCAAAACACTTAAAAACATAATAAAAATGTAAAGGAATGATAGAGCTTTTACCTACGATAGACAGCTTGTCGAATGGTCCCCCAGATTGATCACACTTCGTGCCCAAAGATCGAGGTAATTTTGGGTGAAAATGCTCTCCAAATTAACAAAATAGTAAATATTAATTTTATTTTTTACCTTTGAGTTTATATAAACTTGTTGAAAATATTTTTACCATTTAAAAGTGCATTTTTACCTATATTTACATTTTTTCTCGATCTGAGTGATGTTTGTTCACTGTGCAACAACAAGTAATTACAAATTGGTGATGATAATTGGTGAAGGATGAGTTTTTTTAATCTCTTATTCAGACTCGTTAAAAATAAACAAAAAAAGGAACCCCCATGGAGTAATCTTTCACCTCTTTTTTGACTCTCTAAAAATGAAAAGATTGTCAAGCACTTGTCATTTCGAGCTCGTTAAAGAAATGAACTGATGTCTACTCAGCATAAGTTTAACCCTTTTTTAGACATAGATAGACTAATTATAAAAAAAGAATACCTTAGTCGAACATGACTAGGAGGTTCTCTCAGATATCGTTTTTTACCTTTTCAGATTCGAGGGACTATTTACAAAAACGGACCTTTGGAGTTTTATTTTCTGCCTCTTTTTCAAACTCCCTAAACATGAAAAATATGTCGAGTTATCCCTCTTTCGTACTCATAAAACTTAAATGACAGAGGGGTTTTTAGTAGTTTCTTTCCCCTATATAAATCATTGTGTTGTGTGGTGTTTCTTATTGTAGGCTTGCAAATGTTCTTCTATATTATGAATTGAATTCCGCAAAGTAGTAGAGTAGGATTGTGTCTCATGATTTAGATTAAATTTCGTTGAGAAGTTATAGTTCTATAACCATAATTACACATGGTATCAGAGTTGGATTCACAATAGAACACGAATTTGGAACTTGTTGCTTAGGAGGTTTGAATTGCAGGATCAACGTAGTACGATATCTTCAAAGTTGGGAGAGTGACTTCCAATGGACTGATATTGGAGTATGCCTTGGAAGAAAACCTTAATTTCATTGCATTGAAGGATCACATAGAGGCAATGCTCGGTGACAACAAATTTTTGGAATATGTCAAGATAGACATTGCAAAACTAGGATCACTTGATGCACATAACCTATAACAATGGAAGAAAGATGTAGCCAAGGCAAGGAGAATAACCTTGGAGGGAGTGTGAAACCACATTGTCTCAAATATCCATGGAAAATAAACTCCTTTCACAATGTGGAAGGCACTAACCAAGCTGTTTGAGAATAGAAGTGACCATAGGAAACTGGTGACAAACTTCGAAAAATAAAAAGGGACAAGAATGTTATTATTCCATAATATCTCACCAAATTTACACAAGTTTGGGATGAGCTTGGAGGGGTTAGTATGATTGTTTCATAAGAGAACCTAGTGAACCTAGCTCTTCTAGGCCTTCCAATGTCTTGACATAGTTACCAGGACTTTGTGAATGGAAAGGAAAATTTTCAAATTGGGAAAGGTTGTGGTTTGACTTGGTTCTAGAAGAGTTGAAGAGAAATAATCAGGATGGAACTTCGTCGAAGGGAGGTGATGGAGAAAATTTTTCATTGGTTGGAAATGGGATAAGGGAAAAGGGAAGATATCCCAAAACAACCCAGAATCCAGCCAAAGGGGAAAGAAGAAAGACCTGTCCAAAATAAAATGCTTCAATTGTCCCGAATTCAGGAATTATGCCACGAAGTGTACACACAAAAATTCTATCAAGAACAACTCATGAGGAGCAGCAGGTGAAGTATTGGCTTCACAGTTTTAGCTATACTTCACCCTTATCACATGCATGGCAAGCACTATGATGGGGAGTGTGTGGTACTTGGATTCAGGTGCCTCGTTCCACATGACTAGGTGTAGAGATTTTTTCAATGACCTAGAGGAGAAATAAATCCATATGCATATCAAGCTTGGGACGACGGAAGGTACAATGCTACTGGGATCAATAGAGTAACCTTTAAGAGGGAGTCTAGATCCCCTCTTCACCTCAAAGATGTTATGTTTGTGTTGGGATTGAAGAAGAACCTCATCCTAGTAGAATTTGTGGAAGAACATGGCTATGATATGATTTTTAGTAAAGGTTAATCCATTATGAGGCACATATCTATTGGACATTGAAGCATATTGGGGTTTGTGTGAAGAATCTGTATAAATATGATGATGTGGAATATTGTGCTGCATTAAAATTTAAGGTAGGGAAAGTGTAGAGTCGTGATGTGGGTGTGCTCTGACATAAAATATTGGGCCATTTGCATCATGGTTCCTTAAAAGTTATGCAAAAAATAACCATTTGTCTTCCTAAGGGATTACTTGAGAAACATGATGCATGTAAGGGCTGTACCTTGGGAAAGTATGTGAAATCCACATCCCATGATCGAGACATCAAAGTGCATTCATTCTTAGAGAGATTCTACTCTAATGTTTTTGGACCCTTTTCGACAACCGCCACTTCCAGACATAAGTACTATGTCATCTTTGTTGATGTTTTCTTAAGATAGTGTTGGATCTTCTTCATGCATAAGAAGGATGAGACATTCTTAAAATTTTTAGAATTCAAGGCACTAGTTGAGGAAGAGATCGACAAGAAGGTGAAGGCTCTTAGGAGCGACAATGGAGGTAAATATGTTTCGAATGACTTTAAGGATTTATATGTGAAAGAAGGCATTCTAAGAGAGCTCACAACACCCAATAACCCCTAGCAGTTGGGGTAGCTGAGAGGAAGAACCAAAGCATTGTGGGAGAAATGAGAGCTATGATACATCATCAAGTTCTGCCACTACATTGTGGGAAGAGGCATGTAACACAACATTCTACTTATAGAACCAAAGTCCTCATTCAATTCCTGGTATGATTACACTAGAGGAGGCTTTCTCAGGGAGAAATTCAGATGTGTCTCATTTCAGAATTTTTAGAACCTCTGTTTACTACCATGTCTCCAAATATTCTAGGAAGAAGCTTGAGCCAATGACAGAGTTGGGAGTTTTTGTGGGTTACACCGAAATTCCACACTACTACCATGTGTACTTACTATCCCTTAGAATGAAAGTTGTACAAAGGGATGTAAATTTTTATGAGGGGAAAGCAATGAGATGATCCCTTGAGAAGGAGCTTCAGATCCCACCAGAGAAGGAGCTTTTAGCTCCAAAGGAGGATAATTAGGAGATTTTAGCTAAAACAGAACCGTCTAGAGAAGGCAGAAAAAGAACCAGGGAAGCTAATAGATTAATGCATAATGCAAGGGGAGAATGTGGGAGCCCCCAAATCTTAGCATAGGCAGAGAAGGTCACATGAGAGGTACACTTGATACATGGCTCTAATGGCTAAGCTTGTAAATATTGAGCCATCATCTTCTGAGGAAGCAGTAGAGAATCTAGTTTGGGTTGATGCTATGGTGGAAGAATATGAATCCATCATAAATAACAGTGTTTTGGAATTGGTCCCAAGACCAATAGAAAAATCAGTTGTGGGTTCGAGATGGATCTTCAAGGTTAAGCATGCAGTAGACAGAAGCATAGAGAAGTATAAAGCCAGATTTGTGGCCAAAGGATTCTCTCAAGTTGAGGGAATTGACTATGAGAAAACCTTTGATCCCATAGCAAGGTATTCATCCATTAGAGATATTATTTCACTGACTACGCATATGGGGTGGAAGATCCACTAGATGGATGTAAAAAAACATTCCTCAATGGTGTTATTGAGGAGGAAGTGTACATAGAGAAACCAGAAGGTTTTGAGTCATATGATTGGGAGTCGCGTGTCTGCAGACTCAGGCGAGTGTTGTATGGTCTCAAATAGGCACCCCGATCTTGGTACATGATGAGCTCCATCATTAGACATATTTGGAGGGGTTAAAAGTCACCTTTTTGCCTTCTTAGATCTATTTTTCTTGCATTTTTATTATTATATGGGTTTATGATGCTAGTATAGGTGGTGATTAAGGCTAACATACTCTGAGTGCCTAATATAAGGTTGAGTGCAGAAAATCATGATTTATTAAGCATTTTAATGAAGATTTTATCACAAGGACTTGGAGGATACAACAAGGAGAAATTATAGGAGGATTGTCCACCCTCAAAGGCAGCCGAAGGATCCAAAAGATTCTCTCTAGCAATTCAAATTCCACAAGCAACCAAAGGATCCACAAGGATTCTCTTGAGGAATTCGAATTCCAGAGGTAGCCGAGCAACTCAAAGAGGAGAGCACTCGATCTTGGTTTACTTGGAGTCCAGTGGGCTCAATCACCATTTTCTAGGGAGCTATTGGTAGCTACCCGAGAGAATAAATAGAGCAGAGTTAAAGCTAGGAACAGTTAGTCTATCCTAGTCTCTCTTCCTTTCAGAATTATTGTTGTGAACTATTGAAGCTTTTTGTTTTATTGAGGGATCGAAACTTTTACAAATGTATGCAACTATTCTTTTATGAAATGAGCATACTGATTTCATTTTATTGATTTAAGTTTAAAGGGCTAGGCTCGTGGGTTAGGGCCCAATCCATGTGCCTCAACTTCTCTACTATTATTATCTTTTCCTTTTTGTCATTTAGCTAGTTTTGCCTCTATAATTTAAGTTAGATCTACTTCTGATAATTTTCATTGCTATTTAGTTTTTGTGTTGCTGTAGTTTTAATTTCTTATGCAAAGTGAAATAGAGGAAAAACTCCAAAACTGTGGTCAAGTCTCCCCCCTCTCATCTCTATCAATAGAGTTCTAGTAGGGGCAGACCTTCCCACAGGCCAAAATTGCTTTCTGTTCCAGTTCGGGGAAGAATTTGTATTTCCAAGTCCAAGCCTTTCCTTCACTATTTCATCCCGCATTTCTGTTTGTTTCATGCACATGAATCTGCAGGTGTGCTTCACTTTTGAGCACTCCTCTTACGCTTCCATTTCCCTCCTTTACTTTTCACCTTAGCATGACACTTACCTTCTTTCAAACACCCTTAAGCTCTTCAACCTTACTTCTCTGTTTTTCTCCGTTCACGGCCGCCTTACCCTTTTTACGAAAAACACATGAAAAACCATACAAAACCATCGAAAACCCAACCTCCGCCTTTTCTCCTCGAGACTCCTGCCATCATATGTCACACTTCGCAATCGCAACATTTAACGATTACCTTAACACTTATCGCCCATTCCTTGTGATTGCGATATTGAGAAATCGCACTTCGCACCAGTTACCTTCTACCATTAACACTCACTACTCATTCTTTGCGATTGCGAAATCGAAAATTGCAAATCTCATCTTTTTCCACCGCCACATCATCCCCATCGCACATCGCATCCCGCAGACTCTTACCACATTGCAAATCGCATCCCACAAAACTTACCACATCAAAAATCGCATCCCGCATAACTTACCACATCGCAAATCGCATCCCACAGAACTTATCACATTGCAAATTTCCGCCCGCAACCTTTACTGCAACTCAAATTGCACTTCACACATTTCAGTTTATTCCCTTTAATCGTTACCACTATCCTTGTAAACTTGCAATATTGTGATTCGCGACCCGCCACGTCACTCTTCACACTGCACACCATTTAGTTTATTCTCATTAATCCTTACCACTATCGTTGTAAACTTGCGATATTGCAATTTGCGACCCGCCATGTCACTCTTCGCACTTCGCATTGCGCACAATTTAGTTTATTCCTGTTAATCCTTACTGCTATCCTTGTAAACTTGCGATATTGAAATTTGCGACCCACCACATCACTCTTCGCAATTCGCACTGGACACCATTTAGTTCATTTCGCTAAGTCCTTACTTCCATCCATTTAAACTTGCGAAGTTGCGATTGTGACATCACACATCACAACTTTTGCTATCCATCGAATTCAGCCATCACATTTTTGATTTCTTCTCGCTCAGAAGTCATTTCTTGCATTATAATAAGGTTTCCTAAGGTTTTAACCCCCTTTGTCAGCTCCAAAGCCATTTATCACACTATCATAAAGTTTTCTAAGGGTTTAACCCCCTCTTTCCGCTTCCAAACCTCATTTCATTTGTTAAAACCCCCATTAGCCCTCTTAGCCATTTTTCTTTCCTCTAAGCTGCAAATTAATTCTTTTTAATTAAAATTAAGGCATGGATAGTTTAGTTGCATGGGTAGGAGTATGGTAGATAGATCATAGGATAGCTAGAGTGCATTTAGCCATTTGGCCAAGTTAAGTGTAGTTTAGAATTAATTTCCTTTCTGCTATCTGTTTTTTGCAAATTAAATTAGTTTCATTCTTGACATTCCTTTCCAAAAATTTATTTCAGTTTTCTTTATGTCATTTCCTTCCAACAATTTACTTTCCAGTTGTTCTCATAATTTAAGAAATATCGCCCTTTCGTGAAGTCGAAGAGGATGACATGAACACAATGCATCTGCTGTGTATATAGCATTGTCACGTCAAAGTTTGTATGAACCCTGGGTTGATAAAGTAAAGTAGGGAAACCCCTGGGAGTTGCAGCACTCTTGGTGCAATACCAGGGCTCACCACTTTTTGGCGCCAGTGTCGGGGAGGTGTCTAGTAAATATTTTGATTTTTTTTAGCATTTTTTTATGCTTTCCTTTATTTTCATGTCACTTGCGAAATATTGAAAAAGTACAAAAAAGATCTGTTTTTCATGCTTCGTAGGACTAGGAATACTCAAAGACAAACCTTACCTAAAACCCCCACATCACCTCCTAGCCACCCTTCACTCTTCTTCAGTGATAGTGAGATTGAACCCCCTATAGGAGAGCCTCCTGAATATTTTGAGGATCCTATTGGGGAAGAAGAAGAAGACCTTGTTTCAACTAAGGGACCTGCTTCACCTATCTTAACCATGGCTGGGACCCAGGGAGCCTTTCCCATAAGAGAGGCAGATGGGGACACTAAGATGAAAAAAATTAGCCCCTCAGCTCTTCCACACTTACATGGACTCACTTCTGAGCACCCTGACACATTCATGTTTGAATTTTTTGTTGTCTATAGGACTTATGACTACACCTCTAATGATCAGAAGTTGAATTTATTCCCATCCACCCTTAAGGATTCAGCCTTGCGCTGGTTCATGGGTCTACCTGGGGATAGCATCACTACTTGTGCACAGATGGAAGAGACATTCAGCAACAAGTACAAAGACTATTGTAGGTCAAAGGAAACTAAGGATGAGATATTTATGATGACTCTAGGGCTTGACGAATCCCTAGAGGATTATGAAGAGAGGTTTCAATTGAACTATAAGAGAGCGAATTGTACTCTTGATCTTGACTCACTTAAACTTGTAATTCTTCGAGGGATCAATGAAGAGATGATAGAAACCTTGACTATGCTATTAGGAGGGTATATCTACCAACAGCCCTATGAAACAATTAAAACTGTCTTCCAGAACCATTCTAGGGCTTTTAGGAAGAAGGGCAGAGCTAGCCAAAGTACATCCAATACCCCTTCCTCTTCCACCTTCATAAAACATGAGATTGGAAACATGTTAGAGGACTTCAAGAGTGACATGCTACACACCTTTTCTTTGCAAATGGACACAATGCAGGTCAAAAGGAAATAAGAGGAAGCATAGAGAGCCCTGGCCATATTTTGTCCTAGATGTACCAGGAAACACCCAAGAAATGAATGTCCACTGAATGTCATAGAGGTTTTCTTAGTCTGTGAAGAGAATCATGCCACAGAAAAGTGTCCCTCCTTACCTGGACTTAAAGTTGTATATCAAGGTGGGGAACAATTCCAGAGCAACTTTGTTTCATCAACAAGAGAAGGCCTCAAGGCCCTCGACCATATCAACAAGGTATGCAAGGTGAACCTTCCTCTTACTATTACAAAAATAAAAGTGCACCCATGCAACCTTTGTACACCCCCACTCCTCAATCCTGGTCTACACCTCCTACTTGGCCTTCCAACCCTTCATATCATCCTCAGCCAGTAAACCAACCATCTTAGCAATATGTTCCACAACAACCTCAGCGGAACAATCCATCCCAAGGGTGGAGGCCTCAACAAAATCAACTACTTGCTCTAATGCCTCCACCCCAACCTCAACTTACTCATGCTGCTCCACCTAGGCTACCTATACCTGCACAACCCAATACGAACCCAAACAACAGACAGGCACAACAAGCTCCCAGTGGAGAAGCATCCCATCCAGCTTATGCTATGGATATACAGGAGGTTAATCTCAGGTTAGGAAGAGTACTCCCAGAAAACCATTCCCCATATCCACCTGTAGAGGTTGAGGAGGAAAAGGAAGAAGATAACACTCAAATCCAACAACCTCCTTTTCCCGAGCGCTTGATCCACCCTAGTCAGCACACCCTAGAGGAGACTGAACTCTTGGGAGAATTGGAAAATTTGTGTGTAAAGTTACCACTTCTCTAGGCCATTAAGGATGTCCCTATCTACAATAGGCTCTTCAAAGAAAAGTGCTTCAAGAAACTTGGAAGGAGGAAGAGAGATACCCCCACCATCAATGTGGTAAGACAATTGTCTGACCTGATGCTGGGGAAGGTGATATTTCCAAAATACCTGGACCCTGGTAGTCTAGTTGTTGATGTACATATAGAAGGTGTCATATTCCCCAACACTCTAACTGATTTAGGGGCTGCCATCAATATCATGACCAAGGAAACTATGTTGAAACTTAATCTCCAAGGGACTTTGAGGAAAACCACAACAGTTCTGTAACTTGAAAATCGGTCCATAGTAACTCCATAAGGAATTGTTGAGGATGTTATGGTTACCATTGACTCTTGGGAGTATCCTACAGATTTCCTGGTCATGTAGCCAAAAACCAAGTTTAATGGTTATCCTCTCATCTTAGGGAGACCTTGGTTAGCCATTGTAGACGCTTATATTAGTTTTCGGGCAAGAAACATGACTATCAAAAATGGGCCTTTGCCTAAACAACTGGTGTTATATCCTCTAGCCCAACCTTCCATTGATCATAATCTCCCTGTATGGTTGGAGGATGAAGAATATGAGTTATATAACACTAACCCTATGTGTACCATAAATTCTATCCTTAGAGGGGGGAAACTTGGTGAAGATGAACTCATCAACCATGCGATTCAAAACCAGTCCTCCACTAATGCTCCTCTTGAAACCCTAGTAAAGATTCTGAAATCTAAACTTGGATGGATGTGAAATCAGTTGAGACAACCTCTGAAACCACCAAGGCTATCGAGTTTGGCCCATCCAGATCTCTGAAAATCAACCCAAACCTCTCAAATGAAGAAGAGAAGCAGCTATGCCATCTTTTGAAATAAAATCTTGAAGCATTTTCTTGGGATTAGAAGGACATGAAAGGGGTGCATCCTTCAGTATGCAGAAATAACATTTACATCAAATAAGGATGCAAGCCTGTGAGACAACCCCAAAGAAGAATGAACCCGAATATAAAGGACATAATCAAAGAAGAGCTGCAGAAACTATTGGATGTGGGGTTCATATATCCTATATTCGACAGTGAGTGGGTACCTCCTCTTGTCCTAGTCCCAAAGAAGAATGGGAAGTGGCGAATTTATTTTGATTATCGAGAACTTAACAAAGCCACCAAGAAATACCATTTCCCTTTTCCCTTTATAGACCAAGTCCTAGATGGCCTTACAGGGAAGAAGTTCTTTTCATTCTTAGATGGGTTTAGTGGGTACAATCAGATTCAAATCAGCCCTGAAGACCAGGATAAGACTACTTTCACCTACCCTTGGGGTACCTTTTCTTATAGAGTCTTACCCTTTGGGTTATGCAATGCCCCAACCACCTTCCAGAGAGTTGTCCTGAGCATCTTTTCTGAGTTAGTCCATGACTCTGTCAAAATTTTTATGGATGATTTTACACCACATGGGGATGACTTCTAGGAAACTCTCTCTAATTTGGGTAAAGTACTAAAAATGTGCATTGAGATGCATCTCTCCTTAAGCTCAGAAAAGTGTGAATTATTGAAGAAAGCAGGGGTTGTATTAGGACACTCCATATCCCAAGAAGGAATATAGGTAGACTTGAACAAAATCACTATCATCAAAAGGGTACATGCTCCTCAAAAGCAGAAAGATGTCAGGAGTTTCTTAGGCTTAGCTGGTTACTATAGAAGGTTCATCAAAGATTTCAACAAGATGGCTTCACCATTATTTGCATTATTGGCCAAAGATTTCAATTTTTTTTGGTCCATTTCTTGTCAAGAGGCTTTTGAGCTCATTAAGAAGTAGTTGACTATTGCCCCCATCCTCTGAGGTCCAAATTGGACTCTGCCTTTCCACATACACACCAATTCATCCGACAAAGCTGTAGGGGAAGCATTAGGACAATTAGAGGACAAAATCCCTTATGCCATTTATTTCATCAGAAAAAAATTTGTCCAAAGCCGAGAAGAATTATAATATTACTGAGAAGGAGATGTTGGCCATTTTCCATGCATTGAAAAAATTCAGGCATTATGTCAGTCGATATCAGACTTTTGTTCACAGTGACCATGTAGCCATCAATTATTTAATGAAAAAAATGGGTGTTAATGCTAGAATAATTAGATGGTTGCGAATTTTGTAGCAATTTGATTTGACTATTGTTAATAAACTTGGAAAGGAAAATGTTGTTGCAGATTTTTTGTCTAGGTTAGTTCTCCCTGCAGGTGAAGAAGGAATGGTGGATGACCAACTGCCAGATGAACACCTCTTTTCCATATAAGCACTCTTACCATGGTTTGCTAATTTAGCTAACTAATTGGTTGCTGGAATACTCCCTCCTAATATTTCATTCATGGAGAGGAGCAGAATCATCAGAAAAAGCGACCCTTTCACATGGATTGGGGGGGATATCTTCAAGCTAGGCCCTGATCAAATCCTAAGAAGATGTGTGAGGGAGGAAGAATTTTTTGATATCCTCTTTGAATGTCATGACAACCCATGTGGAGGCCACTTTGCTGTAAAGAGAACTGCTTACAAATTTTTGTAGGCAGGTTACTATTGGCCTACCCTTCACCAAGATTCCAGAAGATACACCAGCAGGAGTGACTAGTGCCAAAGGATGGGGAAACCCACACAAAGGGATGAAATGCCTTTACACCCTCAAGTAGCTCTTGATCCATTTGACAAGTGGGGCATGCAATTTGTTGGACCCATCGATCCATCATTCATACAAAATAAGTATATAATAGTCTGCACTCATTACTTGACAAAGTGGGCTGAAGTGAAAGAAGTGAAGGTAGCAACCGAAGAAAAAGTAGCAAAATTTCTGAGGGAGAATTTGTTTTAAAAATTTGGATATCCCAATTCACCTCAGTCACTGATCAGGGATCACAGTTCACCTCTCACCTCATTGAGAATCTTTTGAGGAAGCACAAGATTAATCATAGAACTTCTACGGCCTATCACCCTGAGGCGAATGGCCAAGTAGAAGTAACTAATAAATATTTAGAGAGAATCCTCCCCAACGTTATGAGCAGCAGTAGAAAATATTGGGCAGATATATTGGTAGAAGCTACTTGGGCCTACAACACCAATTGGAATACAACAACATGATTCATTCCTTATGAACACGTCTATGGTAAGAAAGCTCTACTTTTAGTTGAGTTTGAATTCAATACTTTAAGAATGGTAGCTGAATTAAATCTAGATCTAATAAATGCCCAGAAAGAGAGGTTGTTGCAACTAAATGGATTGGATGAGTTCATAATGAAAGCACTTCTTCACACAGAGGTACTTCAGCTGCAAAGGAAGGCATGGCATGACAAGAACATCAAATAAAAGACCTTCCAAGAAGGAGATTGGGAACTGTTGTATGATTCAAAGTTTAAAGACTTCAAAGGCAAGATGGTGACAAGATGGTTGGGGCCTTACACAGTGGATAAATGATTTGATAATGGCGTAGTTCAAATCAAGACCATATATGAGGAAGGTATCCCCTTGCTTGTCAATGGTCACAGACTTAAAATTTACAAGAAGCCTTTGTCAAGGGCGGAATTCATCAATTCAATAAGAAGAGAGGTGTATGTGATGGGAAACTCCACAGTTTCTCACACCTCCTAAAAGAAAGAAAGAAAAAAAAGAATAAGCTTGTGGGTTGAAAACCTCGATGGAGGCAGCTCACTTGCTCAAAAAAAAAAAAAAAAAAAAAGGAAAAAAAAGAATAAAGATCCATGGTTGAAAACCTCTCTGGGGAACCCAAGGCAATTTTGTGGGTTGAAAACCTCCATGGGGGGTAGCCCACTTTCTTTTGAAAAAGAAAAAAGAAAAAAAGAAAAGAAAAAAAACAAAACCAAAAAAATGTATCTGCATCACTGTGTTTTTCTGTGTTTGTTGTTTTGCAGGTTGTTACTGATTTCTGGAAAACACAGGGAAGCATTCATATTATTTTCCCTTCTTCTATCTTGTCATCCATCTCATCATTCACTCCATTCATCTTCATAACTTCCTCCATCACCTCCATATACCACACTCCTCCATTCCTGAGCACAATGTAGCAAGAGAAGCAACACACAAACATACTGCTACAAACGTCAGGTTGTTCCTTAAAAAACAAAGTTGTTCATGGATTTCCAAGAAGACAACAAGGGTAGCTGCAGAAAAAAATACAGGAGAATGAGAATGCCACCCATGGCATCTCAAGCACCCCACGCGACATCCATAGCAGAGAGAAACAATAGACAAAGATTATCAGCTCATTCTGGAAGTTGCTCCTTCAACAAGATTCTCACTCAGAGAACATGAATATGGTGAAGAACACAACATCTAAAAAGGCTTGTCTCAAACCTACAGCTCCTGCAACTGCCTCGGAAACAACAGGTAAACTCAGGTATAAGCTATCATCTCTTGCTACACATTCATAATAGCCATAAATAATTAATTTGCAGACTTAGAATTTGAGGGACAAAAAGGTGGCCAGTTAACTCGGCCATCACCGTGAGGTATGGCTGGAATAATACTGGTAGTACACACCACCTGGGCATGCAAAAGAAAAATTTTAAATCAGTGGAGTAGAGGAGAACGAGGGGAGGAAAACGCATATTCCATCTTGAATTAACAGGGATGAGGAACCAATTGTCTACGACGGAACTGGAGTTGAGCGGAGTTATATTGGCACTCC
Source organism: Pinus albicaulis (assembly GCA_034641835.2). Taxonomy (NCBI): domain Eukaryota; kingdom Viridiplantae; phylum Streptophyta; class Pinopsida; order Pinales; family Pinaceae; genus Pinus; species Pinus albicaulis. The sequence continues at coordinate 300,227,756 of CM076578.1, forward strand.
AAATTCAACTACGTCATCTAATAAAAGGAGATGTCGTCTAATCCAAACCAGTGAATTGACAATTTTTAGATGGATAGGACCGATGGAAGCACACAACACTTGAAGAAGAATAAGGAGAAACATAAAGAAGAAAAGAAAGAAGAAACCTGGGGTAGAACCAGAAGAAACAAGAAGAACCAGAAGAAGAGGAGGAAGAACCAGTAGAAACAAGAAGAACCAGAAGAAGAAGAGAGAGAGACAAAGGGCCAAAGAAAAACAGAATAGATGGCCATAGAAGTCATAGAGATAGCAGAAATTGGGTGAGACATAGACTCACAACCCAACGTCACATCCCCTCACTACAAAAAGATAACTGCCACCATGGCTCCTCTGAGCGCAAAAATAAAAATGCAGTCCTCTAGGTATTCTAGAGCTGACAAGAATCAGAGAAAGCCAGAAAATTCTCCCCTAAGCCTGATCATCATTGAAGAATCACCAAGGGGGAAGGAAAGAATCAAAGAAATATCTCTGAAGGAGAACCTGCAGAAGTCACAGGCAGAGAATGTAGCGCTAAAGGAGAAATTGCAGCAAAAATAGGAGCAAGTAGCCACCATGGCAGACTTATGCATAGAAGCCCTTCAACACAGATTCCCCTCTAACTCATATGATGTGTACCTCAAATAACAATGGCTTCTATTTCAAATCAACACTCTAGCCTCCCATGGATCACTCCCTTTCCAAGATTGTAGGCAATTCATGAAGTTCTACAAGCAAGCCAACATAGTTGATCAAGAAAAGATGGCAGAGTTTTATATGCATAACTTTGTGTTGAAAAATCTGGAGATTTGGGACCCCAATCCTACAATGGGGAATATGCAATTAATGGCTCTAGCATCTTGGATGGTGAATGAGGAAAATATAGCCAAAGAGATATGGAAGGTCATGGGAAGAAGAAATATAGAACCCTTATATCTCATACCAGAAGTGTTCAGCTCAAGAGGAGTCATCCTTAACCATCAAGAGATTGAAAAGGACCCCGCACTGGTTGAAAGCTACCTTCAGACTCAAAACCAGGTGATAGGCCACTTTGATGATGTTTCTAGGCAGATAGAAGAGGAGTGCATTATGGCGAGCCAGAGGAGATGGAACAAACTCCCACATAGCCTCAAGAATAGGAAGTATCATACTCTAGAAAGACTGAGGGGTGCATTGGAAAGAGAACCATTATACAAGAAGGCCATGCAGGCCAAAAATATCCAATGGTTGGGACTAAAGCTTAGCCCACCTTTGCTGCTGGGGCTAACTGATGAAGAGGACACATATGCACAAGATAGAGAATGAGAGAATGTAGAAAAGAACGATGGATTTTACCCCCTTGGGGAAACTCCCACACTTATTCCTCAGGAAATCAGGGGGGCTATCGAAGCTTTGAAGGAAATGGAGGGGGAGGATCAGTTGCTCAGAGGATGAGCAACCATTCAGTAGGGCGGTGATGATGAGCTCCATCATTAGACATATTTGGAGGGGTTAATAGTCACCTTTTTTCCTTCTTAGATCTCTTTTTCTTGCATTTTTATTATTATCTGGGTTTATGATGCTAGTATAGGTGGTGATTAAGGCTAACATAATCTGAGTGCCTAATATAAGGTTGAGTGCAGAAAATCATGATTTATTAAGAATTTTTATAAATATTTTATCACAAAGACTCGGAGGAGACAACAAGGAGAAATTATAGGAGGTTTGTTCACCCTCAAACGTAGCCGAAGGATCCCAAAGATTCTCTCCAGCAATTCGAATTCCACAAGAAGCCGAAGGATCCCCAAGGATTATCTCCAACAATTCGAATTCCAGAGGCAGCCGAGCAACTCAAAGAGGAGAGCACTCGATCTTGGTTTACTTGGAGTCAAGTGGGCTCAATCACCATTTTCTAGGGAGCTGTTAGTAGCTGCTCGGGAGAATAAATAGAGAAGAGATAGAGATAGGAAGAGTTAGTCTATCCTAATTTTGCTTCCATTCAGAATTATTGTTGTGAAATATTGAAGCTTTTTGTTTTATTCAGGGATATAAACTTTCATAGATGTATGCAGTTATTATTTTATGAAATGAGCAGATTGATTTCATTTGATTGATTTAAGTTTAGAGGGCTAGGATCATGGGTTAGGGCCCAATCCATGTGCCTAAGCTTCTATGATGTTATTATATTTTCCTTTCTGTAATTTGGCTAGTTTTTCCTCTGTCATTTAAGTTAGAATTTCTTCTGATAAGTTTCATTGCTATTTAATTTTTTTGGTGTTGTAGTTTTAATTGCTTATGCATAGTGAAATAGAGGAAAAAATCCAAAACTGTGATCAAGTCTCCCCCCTCTCATCTCTGTCAATAGAGTTTGAGTAGGGGCAGACCTTCCCACAGGCCAAAATTTATTTTTGTTCGTGTTTGGGGAAGAATTTGTATTACCAAATCCAAGCCTTTCCTTCACTATTTCATCCCGCATTTATGTTTGTTTCCCGTACATGAATCCGCAGGTGTGCTTCACTTCTGAGCACTGCTCTTATGCTTCCATTTACCTCCTTTAATTCTCACCTTAGCGCTACACTTACCTTCTTTTGGACACCCTTAAGATCTTTAGCCTTACTTCTTTGTTTTTCTCCGTTCACAGTCACCTTACCCTTTTTACGAAAAACACGTGAAAAACCATATAGAACCACCGAAAACCCAACCTCCACCTTTTCTTCTCGAGACTCCCGCCATTGTACGTTGCACTTCACAATCGCAACATTTAACGATTACCTTAACACTTATTGCCCATTCCATGCAATTGCGATATTTCAAAATCATACTTCGCACCGGTTACCTTCTATCGTTAGCACTCACCGAAATCGCAACTCTTAGATTTTTCCACTGTCATGTCATCCCCATCGTACATCGCATCTCGTGGAACTTACCACATCGCATATCACATCCCATAGAACTTACCACATCGCAAATCCCATCCCGCAGATCTTACCACACCGCAAATCGCATCCCGCATAACTTATCACATCGGAAATCGTCGCCCGCAACCTTTACCGCAACGCAAATTGCACTTCGTACATTTTAGTTTATTCTCGTTAATCCTTACCACTATCCTTGTAAACTTGTGATATTACGATTTGTGACCCGCCACATCACTCTTCGCACTTTGCACTACGCACCATTTAGTTTATTCCCGTTAATCCTTACCGCTATCTTTGTAAACTTGTGATATTGCGATTCGCGACCCACCACGTCACTCTTCGCACTTCACACTGCACACCATTTAGTTTATTCCCGTTAATCCTTACTGTTATCCTTGTAAACTTGCGATATTGCGATTTGCGACCCGCCACGTCACTATTCACAATTCACACTTCACACCATTTAGTTCATTCTGTTAAGTCCTTACTGCCATCCATTTAAACTTGCAAAGTTGCGATTGCAACATCCCACATCGCAACTTTTGCTATCCATCGCATTATGCCATCGCATTTCTGAGTTATTCTCGCTCTGAAGTCATTTCTTGCATTATAATAAGGTTTCCTAAGGGTTTAACCCCCTTTGTCAGCTCCAAAGCCATTTCTAACACTATCATAATGTTTTCTAAGGTTTTAACCCCGTCTTTCTGCTTCCAAACCTCATTTCATGTGTTAAACCCCTGATTAGCCCTCTTAGCCCTTTTTCTTCCCTCCAAGCTACAAATTAATTTTATTTAATTAAAATTAAGGCATGGATAGTTTAGTTTCATGGATAAGAGTATGGTAGATAGATCATAGAATAGGTAGAGTGCATTTAGCTATTTGGCCAAGTTAAGTGTGGTTTAGAATTAATTTCCTTTTTGTTATCTGTTTTCTGTAAATTAAATTAGTTCCATTCTTGGCATTCCTTTCCAGCAATTTATTTTAGTTTCCTTTCTATCATTTCCTTCCAGCAATTTACTTTCCAGTTTTTCTCATAATTTAAGAAATATCACCCTTTCCTGAAGCAAAAGAGGATGACATGAACAAAATGCATCTACTGTGTATATTGCACTATCACCTCAAAGTTTTTACGAACCTTGGGTTGTTAAAGTAAAGTAGGGCAACCCCTAGGAGTCAAAACACTCTTGGTGCACTACCAAGACTCACCAGTACACTCGGATTAAAAACTATCTCATTGGATTGGGCTTCACAAAAAGTGAAGCAGATGCGAACCTCTAGCATATTTTGGTAGAAGGTAAATTACCTATCATTGTGTTATGTTTTGATGATTTAATATTAACATGTGATGAGCATTTGATAAAATCTTGTAAGGAGAATATTGTAAGGGAATTTGAGATGAAATACATGGGTCTCATGCACTACTTCCTCCATCTGGAAACATGGCAAAGTAATGAAGAATTGTTTGTGTCCCAAGGAAAGTATGCCAATGAAATACTGCAGAGATTCCACATGGATAATAGTAAGCCCATGGAGACACCTATAGAGACCAACTGGAGGAAGGATTATGCCACTTCAGTTGAAGAGGTTGATGTTACCATTTATCGGTAGCTAGTGGGTTCAGATATGTGCTATGCAATCAGCCAGCTGAGCCAAGCTATGGTTAAGTTGACAAAATTGTTTTGGAAGGCAAAAAATCATGTCTTATGGTACCTTAGAGGCACTACCTAGTATGGATTATGATACATACGAATATAGTGAGTGAAGCTATGTGGCTTCACAAATGTAGATTGGGTAGGGAATCCATCCGAATGAAAGAGTACATAAGATGGAATTTTTCAGTGTTGGGTCCTGAACAATTTCTTGGTATAGTAGGAAGCGGAGGTCTGTGGCGCTCAACACAATGGAAGTTGAATACATGGTTGCAAGTCAAGCAACATGTGAGGCGATCTAGAAGAGAAAGATATTTGTGGGAATATTTTTTTAGGAGATGGATCCAACTATGATCTATTGTGATAATCAAAGTTTCATTAAGATCTCTGAGAATGTGGTATTTCATGATTAGTCCAAGCATATAGATATCTGGTGTCATCATGATTTATGGTACTGTGTGTAGAGGTGGATAACGTTGTGGCATTACATTCCAATAGAGGAAAAAGATGATGACATCTTGAAAAAGGCCTTGTCAAGAGGGAAGTTTGAATTCCATAGGGGCAAGATAGGGGTGGTTGATAATCCATTTCTTTCTAAGAGGGAGTGTTGAGAAGTGTAGCAATAAAATCTCAGTTTTGACTCTACCTTGGTCAAAATTGAGATAATTCGAATTTCTACATCAATAGAAAACTTGGAGGTAGTTAACTGAGGTGACATGGCTCTTGTCACTCAATTAACTAAGTTAATTGGAGTTGGACGGATTGAGTTCAATTATGCATGAGGGATTACTAATTTGTAGCAATCTAATTTAAGTATATTAAGTTGTGTTTAGTTAGAATTGTCGTTAAAACTAGTGGGAGGTCAATTGTGCAATGGGACATCAGTATAACTCGGTGATTAACCATTTGGCTAATCAATTAGCCCAAAGTAGTTAATGCTTGCAGAGAATTCAAGTTCCCCAACTGTGGTGGGGATTCCAAGGTAATGTAACATCGGTTGTAGACTATTCTTGAGTGTACGTGTGTTGCATGCAATCAGGGATCAATCCTTGGGAATTGTGCAATCAATTGGAGATAAATTCCTAAATAATAGGGTCCTAATTCCTCAGGATATTCGAAAGGAAATAGGGGCTCAAGGAGAAATATAAATTTACTAAGTGTGGGTCATAGCTTCTCACTGATAAGAGAGATAGGTTATTCACTTAGAGGTTTATCTTGGACAAAGATAGCATTTGTAATACATATATATTCATCTGATTAATGCAAGACAGACTGGAGGGGTTTTTAGCAGTTTCTTTGCCCTATAAAAATATTTGTAAATGTATGGTGTTTCTTATTGCATGTTTACAAATGTTGTTCTATATTGTGAATTGAATTCGACAGAGCAGTAGAGTAGGATTGTGTCTCATGATTTAGATTAAATTTCATTGAGAAATTACAATTCTATGACCATAATTATACACAATATTTTGGATCTGAAGCTGTCAGCATGATGAAATATCGACCCCAAACTCAACCATTCTTTTTCTAGTGGAGAAATTTATTCCAATTATTTTTTATCAAAACATATGGCCGATATTGTCTAAAAAAAAGAGGATATTGCTTTAGAGGTCACTGTAAATGTGCTCATTTTTACTCTTTGAAAATGGTGAAGTTGCGTGGTATCCATATTTCCCAGCATAGATATTTTTGTAGGGACTTCCAACATCCAACTACAACTCAGTCAAACTTTATCTACCAAGGAATTTTTTGAATCAAATTTATAAACAATGCATCCCATGAATCTGGGATGCTCAACACGTCAAAGACATGGGAAATATCTAGCTTCCAAACTTCCAAGGAGAAGGGGAAATTCCTAAACAGATGGGGGATATCTTCTTCCTCTTGTTGGTAAAAAAAACACCTTGATGGGCTGAAAATGTTTATTTTTTTGAATTTTTCTGTAGTTAAGATTTTTCCTTGCACCAAACCCAAACATAAAGAATTGATTTTTAGAATCCCATCATTGTGCCATATTTTTCTCTAAATATGATTATGGATGCCCTGCATTTGACCAAGAAGTAAAAGGTTGTATCCTTCTTTAACTGAATAAGTTCCACTTTTTCTAGGCTTCCATATCCTTCAATCCAATATGGTGGTGATAATTGGTGCATAACCCTTAAGAGCCTTGAGTATTAAATCCCAATATTGTTGAATATCAGCTGGGTTTTTGTCGCAATACCAACTAATCCATCAGCCTTGATTGTCACAAATAGAAATATAACCAATTTTTATAAGGCCCTTATCCTTCATCCCGTTCAACAATTCCTCCATATTTGCATTATCATTCAACAACTCTGTTATTGGAATACTGTGTTCCCACAAATGAATATGAGTTTCATTCTCCGTTTTACACCTCAGATGATAAAAAATCAGGGAGAAATATTCTTTACATAATTTCCAAATTTTCGACCTATGATCTATTAAGGATTCTTGTTTTGGTCTCAAGATTCTATTCTTATGAAAATAATTCAGTAGGAAGGCATGCTTCCCCCACTAACAATATTTTGATATCAACCTCCATATGGTTGTGTCTCCTAATGCTATATTTGTGAGCTAAGGATCTTTAATATTGAGTCCTCCTTCTTCTTTTGGAAAGTGAAATGTTTTCCAGTTGACTAGATGGAAGCGATGTTTTTTGTTTTTTTTCCACAAAACATTCTTCATCATACCACTAAGTTGGTTGATGACTTTGCTTGGTGCCAATAAACCGAATCCCAAATATATTGGGAGGGAAGATAAAACTGACTTGATTAGGGTCAACCTACTTGTTGTTGTTAACCATTGCGCTCCCCACGAAAGAATGTGATTTTTAATTTTTTGTAGGACCTCGTCCCAATCTTCAAAGTTGGTCATTCCTGAAGACATAGGAACTTTCGAGGACTTGAAGGCTCTCTAATTTGAAATGACATTAAGTTCAAAAACTTTGGAAATGTCAAAAAGAGTTAACTCATCATTATTCCATCCATAGATTTGATATTTTCTTTTATTAACTAAACCTACCAAGAGGAGGAGATAGGAGTTCAAAATATTTCAGAATCTTATAACAATAATCTTATAGGAACCTCCCATCAAGAGAGTGTCATAAACAAATTCCTACTTAAAATTTCACATTATATTGAGGCCCATCAACTTTCCCTCTTGCCTGGCTAACTCCAAGTTTTGGCTTAAATTTTTTTCCATAATGAGATACAATAGGGAGGATAATGGGCACCCCTTCCAAAGGCCCCTAGAAGCCTTGAAGAAGGTTGATGGACATCCATTTGTGAGAGGGAAAATCCAAGGGGATCCTATGCATGCTTTACCCCATTTGACAAAATCTTCAAGAAACCTATTTTTTCTAACATGAAATAAACGAAGGAATGCTTAACCTGATCAAAGGCATTTTCCATATCTAATTTTATGGACATACATTTTTCACCCAATTCTTTACTTGAGTGGATTTCTTCCTAGACCAGTATGATGTTATCCTTAATTTGAAACTGTTGCATGAAGCCTCCCTGGTTCTTCAAAATGAAATCTAGAAGCAATTTCCTTAACCAGTTTTCTATGATATTTTTTAAGATCTTATAGATTTAATTACACAAGGAGATAAGATGAAATCTAGTGAAATTTTTAATATTTGATTCTTTGGGGATGTGGGCTAAAAATGTCGAGTTTGTAGCTCCCCCAACCTTTCTTTAAACCTCATGCTGTTCAAAATTATTATCAAATCATTCTTTATAGAATGTCAAAATTCTCTGAAAAGGTGATGGAGAACCCATATGAACATGAAATCTTATCGAGTTCCGGGCTCCAAATAACTTCCAAAACCTCAGATTCTCTGATTTTTCTAACTAAGGAGGAATTAGAAGAATATGAGATCACCGATGGAACACATTTTAGAAATTTATGGGCCAAGTCCTTATCAACCTCTTGCTCTTCTGTGTATAGTGTTCTGAAGTGGTGGAAGGATTTTGTTTTTATTTCCTCAAATGAGGATATTTTCGGACCTCCTTCAGGAACTATCTCTTTAACATTGTTTCATAGTTCCCTTGCCTTGGCTTGCTTGCGAAAGAATGAAGTATTTTTATTTCCAGCTTTAATCCATAATTATTCAGATCTTGGGAGGGAGGCCCCCAAGATCTAAAAAATTGAAATGCCAGAAGAAAAGTGGAGAGAAAATACAGTAAACAAAACAAAAGAATATTTTTGTTTTTTTATTAAAACAAAGAATAATTGTAAAAGCTACATTGTGGTGGAAAAGTCCTTTTACAAAATATGAGTTGTTACTTCTATAATTTTTTAGTTACAATACCACAAGTAAAATCCATGGGTGGGTAAATACCATGGGTGAATGAATACCATGGGTGGATTCCACTTACAATACCATGGGTGAATTCCATGGGTGGATGAATACCATGGGTGGATAAATAACATGGGTTGATGAATACCATGGGTGGATGAATACCATGGGTGGATAAATAACATGGGTTGATGAATACCCTGGGTAGAAGCCACTTTCCATTTGGATCATTCCTCCCTCCTTAAGAAGAAATGGTCCCCATTGCGTGAAGTTCCCTCATGATAATCCTTTGTTGATTATGAAGAGCCACTAAAGAGAATATTTTTGTGTGTTTAACCCATAACCATGATGAACGAAGATCTGAGGATAGAGGTACTCTGTAATGTTTGTGACCAACTGTGATACTAACATTGTAAGGCCTAGAAAATGGACTTCAATGACAAGGGTTTTGTGTGGTTGACCCATAATCGTGGGTTTGTGGTTGACCCAGAATCGTGATTATTGTCACTACGGTGGATTTTCAGGTAGATTCTCTTATCCAATGAGATGTTGTAAAGGCTTATTTCACATTTTATTTTTCTAACAATAGACCTCTTGTTGATAACTTTTGTTGCAGGTGATGAAATAAAATTCCCTTAAGGACCCATTTGAGGTATTGAATATATATTTACATCGATATAATACACTTGAACTTTTATGACCCGTGGAGTGAGAAAATGATTCCAAACTCATGGTACGTGTGGCCATGTAATGTTCTAGACATGTGTAACTTCAATTTCTCATATCTTGCAAACCGCGAAATGAAATCAAATTTTGTAAAAAATCCATTTGAGCTAAAAGAAAATAATTTAAAATGAGTTATTTTGAACCCTATAAAATGCTATGTGGAGGTTGTAGCACTTACATGAAGTTTTTTTAAGATTGCTGCAAAACATTAAAACTAAAAAATGCTTCAAACCCTCATTCCCATGGAGCTGTAACCTGAATCTGATACCATTGATCCGGTTCTTGGGGAGGAGGCCCCTAAGATGTAAAAAATTGAAATTATAGAAAAAAAGAGGAGAGAACGCATAGTAAACAAAACCACAATTTTTTTTTTAATATTATAATAGAGAATAATATTAAAAGCTACATTGTGGTGGACAATCTGTCCTTTTATAAAAGGTGACTTTTTACTTATAGCATTTTTTAGTTACAATACCATAGGTAAATTCTATGGGTGGGTAAATACCATGGGTGGATGCCACTTACAATACTATGGGTAAATTCCATAGGTGGATGCCACTTACAATACCATGGGTGAATGAATACCATGGGTGGATGTCACTTACAATACACTGGGTGGATGAATACAATGGATAGTTGCCACTTTCCATTTAGATCACATAAGCTTCACGATTTCAACCGTCATGCCTCTTCTTGTTATCATTTTACCACAAATATTTTCTTTGTGATATCTTTTTATTTATCAAAATGCCACATCTCTATTGGAATATCTTACATCGATTCATGTTGCATGGCTAATTGATGAACCCACTCCTTTCTCTTTTGACTTAGAGGAACATACTTGGATTTGAGCCAAAATATTAAAGTTTGCTTCACATCTTTCAACTTGGATTCTCATACGAAATAAGGAGAGCCTATCATCGAAGTGAGCCAAGCCTTTATAATGAGATCATGGCCCTTAAGAAGCCAATTATTGTGAATGATAAACCGATCTAACCTCACAACTATGAAATCATTCCCAGATATTCTATTTGTCCAAGTGTATTTACTGATTTTTGGAGGGATATCAACTAAATCCTACTCGCTTATAAGGTCTTCCATTCCTTCATGAAAGGGATATCTAACTATAGATCCACCTCTTTATTCATTTTATTTTAAAATGGTATTAAAATCACCACCCAAAATGCAGTTAGAGTATCCCTCTCATTTTTAAAATGAGGCAAGGGAGTCCCATAACTTGGCCTTTTCTCCATATTGAACTAGGGCATGAACATTAATGACCGATATTATTTCTTTGGATTCTTTTTTTTCTAAAATGGATGCAATCCAAAAGTGAGAAATGATAATATCGACTATTTGAAAGTGCATTTCAAACTAAAACATACCTATTCCACCTGATGCGTCGCATGCATCCTCTACAATTCCAACACTACCTTTCCAGAATGCTCTTTCTTCCACTTTTACTTCTCTTTCTTCCATCTTGGTTTCCTACAACACAAGGATCCATGGTTTATCTTGACAAACCAAATCCTATATTTCTTGGGTTCTAATAGGGAGAACCAAACCCCACATATTTCATAAGATTATTATCATTGAGAAGGAGTGTTTTGAGAGGAACCTCCTGCTTTTTATGGGATTTAAAAACCTTTGGGACCTTTAGGTTTTAGAATATCCAAGATCACCTATTGGTTACCCATTTCCCTATCTTCTTCTTTTTTATGTTATCTCTTTTTGTTTTTGGGCATGTGTTTTGCAAATGGCCGATGTTCCTGCATATTCTGCATTTGAATGTTGTATTTTCATAGTCTAGGTATTGTGTCCATTTCTGTTGTTTATAAATTAGTTGAATGCTTTCCGGCAGTCCTTTACTGAGATCCACTTCCACACATATTTGTGCAAAGGTATATATCATCTCCTCTAGGCACTGTGTATCTATTTTTATGTATCTCTCTATGATGTTCCCCGTGCCTTCTAAAACACATTCATTCCAAAAATGAAGTGGGAGGTTGTATAGCCGGACCCAGACCGACATTCTGGTCAACTCCATAGTGTTAGAATCAAAATCTGAAAACCATGGTGTGATGAAGAGTTTGGTAGTTCCCCAGAACCACGGTCCATCCCTAAGGATGATGTCTCTGGCTTCTGAGGATGGAAATTTGACAATGAAAAACCCCTTTGAACAGAGATGGATTTCACAATCCATGGTCCATTTGGTGAAAATCCAATGAAAGAGTTCCATTGGTTTTGGCTAAAAGTTGTTGAACCTGCAGATTAATTCTTGAGATTCAAAGGTGGTTCGATGTTCGTCGATCTCTGGATTATCTATGTTCAGTTCTTGCATGTAATTTAGTTGCTCCACAATATATGGTTTGGGGGAATTTCAACTGGTTCAGTTGGTGTTGTTGCTTTGTTTTTCCCCTATAAAATGCTCTTGTATGAGGGAAATTTTTGGAAGTCTGGATTGGAAGTGTTGGTTCCCCTTGTGATTCCTTGAGTTCTATGTTGTTATGATGTACCTCCTCGAAGTCGAAGCTTGAGATAGATGGTGGATCCTGGACATATGTAGTAATATTTAATTGAGCAGGAGTCTTGTAGGTACCTCCCATTATAGATTAAGGATTACAAATGGCAAGGATATCCAGAGGTTGAACTGATATTTTGTTTCAGTTTTGCTACCCCGTCTGTATCATGTGCCCATATGATAAAAAATTTCCCCACAGGGGGTTTTATGAAGATTTGAAAGCGAACAAAGCATACATGTTTCTCATAGTCTGAAATACATGTGTAGGATTCTATGGGGTTCTGCTTTGGCTGCATAGATAAGGTCATATGGAAGCCAAGTTCCTTTGTGTGATAGAGATCCTTGGCGAGAGGTCGGGCACAATTTTTCGACGAAATGCACTAAGATTAATGTGTTATGCCACCTTGTTTCCTATGTTCGCGCACTGTAACCTGAGGGAGTGTATGATCCCATCCCCTTCTTGTGGCCGCCAACCCTAGCTTTGATATGTCCTTCATAGTATTGTGACCCCTTATTTGTGTTACGCCACTGCCCCCATGAACTGAAGCCCAAAGGCAAGGTCGAAACATGTGAGTCATAGCCAAGCTCATAGATGTTTCTTGCGTAAACCATGGAACAGAGCCTAATAGGGCGATGGGGATTCGGGCGAAAGCAACAGAGGAGTTTGCAGATTCATAGTTTCTTTCTTCAATCCATATCGTCGCATATGCATAGTGAGGGCACAACCATACACTTCATCCAACAGTAGCGTAATCTAGAGAGGCCACTGACATGAAATAATGGTGCTTTGTGCGATAAACCATAGCCACCATGGTTCCTCAGAATCAGTTTTCAATTATCTTGGTAATGAAAAACCTTTCACACACACACACATTTTTTTTTTTGTAAGCTGAGTACTTCCTGTTTTTCTATTAATTTTTCAAAAAGGAAAATTACATACTTGAGTAGACTTCTAGGACCTCAATTTCCCCTGTTGGGAAACCAAATTTGTTGGCCACTGGAAGGCATTATAGGCCATCCAAAACCAAAACAAAAATTAGTCTATCATGCTCAACTTTTACTACCACAATGTTTGTGACCCAAACATCATTCGACAAGCTAGACATATTCCTACTATTAACATAATTTAAAAACATAAACATAGACATAGATACATATAATCTGAAAAATAAAATAAAATAAAAAAATAAAATAAAAAATAAATAAATAAAAAATAAATAAATAAAAATAAATAAATAAATAAAAATAAAAATAAAAATAAATAAAAAATAAAAAATAAAAAATAAAAAAAATCAAGACTACTGTCATCTAATCCCTCTGAAGAGTCTATTGGCGTCAGGTCTTTAATACTGGACCTGGGCATCTCCGTTTGTTGCAGATTATTTAGAAAATTCTCTTTCATGTTCAATTGGGTGTTCTGTCTCTGAACTTGGAATTGTAGTAGATGGAAATCCTTCTGAATCTCCTGCATGGAAGGATCAACTTGCATGAACTTGATGGTGTACATGATGGCTTTGGCAATGAGATGTTTCATTCTCTAGTAAAGATGAAGAGTTTGCTGATATTGGGAAATTCCTCCTCTGGTATTTCTAGGGTTTGGCACAATATTTTCTTCTTCCAGGTCTATTCCTTCTTTGTCATCTTGTCTAGTAAGCGCTTCCTCCCATTTGGCCATAATTTTCCTCACCTGAGGAGGAATTTCCTGAATGTAAATCAAGGCAACATCAAAAATATGATCAACCTGTGGCTTACACACCATCCACTTTGGAGCTCGGGTGGTCGCCACAACCTTCTCTTTCTGTTGGCCTCACTTCCACGTTTGTCTACGGGTTCCACCTTCCCCCTCTTGCTTTATTACCCAAGACTGAGCCACCATGTAATCCCCAACAGTAGATGTAGGCACAGTTCTTAGGTTCTGCCTTCCAGAGGTCTTTAACCTCTGGGCGTTGATGCAGATTGCAGGGATCGAGCTTCAATTTCCTCGTCGGCGATGCGCCTTGACTCCCTATCTCTCTCATAGTGAAGATCCAAAACAAAAACACGTGAATGTAATTGCTGCAGCCCAAAACCCACCGTTTATTTCTTCCTTTTGACATGCGGGCCTTTACTCTAGCCTTCATTGCACAGTAGAGGATACGACCACCCCACACCCCGATCGTGGTTCACGCACACACACACATTTTTCCCATGCATACTTTCTAATTCCCAATAAGAAGGAGATATGTAATTCATTATATTCCTTATATGCAGTTGACACTTGGCATTTAAAAGAAAAATATTAATAATAAAAGAAATATTTCAATGTCCATTAAATAAAATATTTCATTATCACATGTGTGTGTGCGTGTGTGTATAAATTAAAAGGTTGAGGGAGATAACAATATTATTTACTTATTTAAATGTTCACCAGATATAAAATATGTCAAGGTCTACCTTAAGTAAAATAATTTTGTATCAAATTTATTTATATTCAAAAATAAAAATAAAATCTCATTTATTCCCAATGTAAAGGAAATATATAATTCATTCAATTCTTAATATGGAGTTCACAAGTGGTACTTTAAAAAGAATATTAATAACAAAAAAATCAATTGGAGTCATAAATAAAATATTTCAATGTCCATTAAGTAAAATATTTCATTAACACACACACACACACACACACACACACATATATATATATATAAACGAAAAGAGGCTTTGTGGTAGATTTTTTATTTCGGCTTCAATGGTAACCTTGGGTTTTTGGAACCCTAGTGTGGGGGATTATGCATGTGGGCTCTGCAACCCTCCCCTATCTTCCCTCTTGCCTACATTTTATTCAACCTGTGCATGGACTTGGACTTGGACTTGGTGGACTTCTCTACCTAACCCATGGAGGGGGTGAAAATTTAGACTCGCGAGGAGGAGGTGAAGTGGCTCCTCTCTCCTACTTAGTTGTTATTGAAACAGACTCTGTCACAGTATCCCTTGGAACTTGGTGTTGGGCCTCCAACTTTTCATGATTTTGTCGATGAAACCATCCATTTTCTCATCATTCCATTCAATCGTTGTCATTATTTTTAACCATATTTCTCCATAAACGAACCGAATTCTTGCATACATGTTTATATGGTTTATTATTATTACTTCTATTATTTTTTAATGAATTAAGAAGAACTTTGTTTGGTTTTACTAATGACTGGCGAGTTCAAGATTCTATCGCTCAAGTCAAGTTTCGTAGCTATCTCCATGGTTAAGGTAGTAGTACCACTCTAGAAGGAAATTCGACACTTAGAATTGGCTTCTAGAAGCTCCAGTATGGATTTTTATTGTTCAAACTCCAGCCAACTTGCACGTGTGGACCTCCAACAAGAAATCAAAGGAAAAACGTAGTTGTTTTTACCAGTCAACTTCAAACGTGTTTTCTGAGCAAATGAAAACGAATTTTGAAAAAAGAAAACATTGGTTTTTGTTTTTTTTCATGGGCCCAATTAGGTTCTAATCAAGCATTTTTCACAAATTCGTTACCATTTAAGAGATTTTTGGGGTTCTTTGGAGCCCTATTTTGCAGCTTGTGTGAGAAAACAGTTTGGTAATTTCACAGTCAACGCCCAGTCACCAAAAGGATTAGAATGAGTTATTGTTTAGAAAATTCTTGGAAAGGAGATAAGTGTGATCAGATATGGACCAATATTTGATCCTAGAAACCTTAAAAATATATTTGATTTTATTTTCAAACTGATTTACTAAGATCTCCTGGCCATAATTCAAGCAATGAAATTCTAAGTTTCTTGTTGCTTCAAAACTCTATAAATTGCAGTCTCTTTGATGATGGGAGAAATCAGATGTCAAGGATGAATATTAATTTGTAATTGTTGCTTCTGATTGAATAATAAAACTATTAGTGTATGAAATCTTTGTTATTGTGCAATTCTGAATGTGATTAGCGATTTTAGTTTTGTGATATGGGTTCTAATAACTCACACTCGTCAGGAGGCCCCCTTGAGGAGTGAGAGATAATATAGATGTTATTTATTTCTTTGATTTAATTTGTTTACACTCTGCAATTAGATTATAGATTTTTTTAGTTAGTTCTTTGGTTTATTTACATGTTTTTTTCCAATTCATTTCATGCTCCGTTTTCAATTAAGAACTTTGCTCATTTATTTTGTTTCTTTGCAGAACAAGCACTTGATAAAAATATCAAAACACCAGATATATTTACTTCGAATTCCATTTTCTTTAAATGTTTTTGCTTAGACTCAAGTTCGGTTTTGTAGGTGCACATTAGTAATCTTTGAAGGCTTCCAACACTTTACTTGCTCTTCGATTCCTGTAAAACCTTAGATTAATGTTTCTTTCACAAGTTCGATAGTTTAGACTGCCTTTCAAGTTCTGTAGAATAAATTTACTTCTAATTTTGTAGAATACATTTTCATTTTAAATCAAATAGATTACATTTCCTTTTAAACCATAATAGAGTAATTTGTCTATCAATTTCATAGAATAAGATTTCATTTTCTTGTTTGATAAATTGGGATTTGGAAGCTTTAACATTAATGTAGAATTCATTTAAATTTCAATGTCTTGAATTTTGATATTTTTTAAATTTGGGTCTTTGAGAAAGAACATATGCATCTACTTACCAAAATCATAAAAATAGATTGCAACTTTCATTTTGAAATAAATTCATTAGGATAATCTCTTCTCTTTAGAATCTTGATTGAAAGCCAATTGCCTAGCACATATAGTGCAAGTGTACTTCACAAGCTCACGTACCTGGTTTAACAATTAATGCAAGTAATTTAAGAGTAAATTAAATTACCCAACACATGGGTCAACGTACCTTTGATCCACCCTTGTCTTATTTTACGGGTCGTTCCTCTCTTTCCTTACCTGTCATATCGATACCTAAGTTCTCTTCTACATTATTTCCCCCACCATCCCCTATAAATACTATGTCAAATATTTCTCTCCTCGATAAACCGTCACTTATTTTCTAGACCGAGGGTTTTCCTAGCCCTGGTCACCCCCCTCCTGATCTTGTCACTCTCCCATTTTTCATGCCAGTAACTTTCCCTTATTCCCCTTCTTCTCACGTCAGCTTCCTATGAAACCAATCAATGTGGGGGATGCTTATTGGTGGAATAACCATTTAAAGTTGAGATTGAATATCTAACTAGAAGGAATTAACCCAAATAATATCAATAGAAAATGTATCAAGCACAAGGTTGAAGGACCAAATTTGGTTCTCGATGATGAGGTTAAACTAAACGATAGTTCCAAGATGGAGGAGACTACAATAATTGGTTGTTTTTCTAGTAAAATAATGGTGATGGATATCCTACGGAAGTGAAATTTTGACCACTTTGGGTTGATTATAGGTTATCTACTGTGATGTTTGATCCTATCCAATGAATGGTTGGGTTAGATTTTTTAAATGAAGAAGGATGGGGAATAATTCCTCCATAAATGTTGGCATTGGGGTTGTTGTACCTTAAGAGACAATCCCTTAGCTGTGATAAGGAATCCGTGCTTAAGACATTTGTATAATTATGTCACATAAATATTTGTCTTTGTTTGATCACCTTCAAATATTTATCATTAAACCCTCAAAGGTCCAATACAATGAATGTCCCACAATGCTATTATCTGTTGATATAGAATGGATGATCATAATAACATCAAAGAAAGAAGCTCAAACTGATATGATGTTGTACATAATATATCACCTCAAACTCCAGAATAATTATAAGAAAAGGAACAGTTAAAATGAAGGAGCGCCTATTAAGGGTTTTAACTCTTATTCACACAAGTAAAAAGAAACCCGCGGCTTCATTACTTTATTTTATTTAGAGACAGAAAACACCCAATATAAACTGGAAGACATATCAACATCAACAAATGCCCAAAACTTGCTTTTCATTCATTAATCATTTGAAATATGAGTACAGAAATTGCAGTCTGAAGGTCCAAAACTCAGAACCCTTCTCTTTCTTGTCTATCTCATTAAATACAATAGAAAACATTTTGTAACTGTTGTAACTGATCCTAACTACTTCAACTACTTAGGACTTCATCAACTATCTATTACATGTCCTCAAAATGTCTTATTAAAATTAAATTCTCTTTAAAAGAGTAAAATAACATGAAATTAAAATCCTAATCTACATGATGAATGTGAATTAATGACGATGCTGCTACATTTCCTTGACTGGCTGGTTTATCCTTCTTTGAAGTCAAGGGGTCCTTTAGAAATCTGCCATCCAGGTCTACATTTCTTCCATATCTCGATTTTTTTCTTGGGTGAATGGACTAGCTTGTGATATTCCAATCTGAAAGCAGTGATTCTAGTGAAATATGGCCTTTCTGCAAATAAATTTTTCACTAACCACAATGGCTGAAAATGTCTTTGAAGGAAATTGATCACTATTGCTCCTTTAAGAACCTGAGTCTTTTCATGAGCATTGTCTACCTTACATTTCGCCAACACCAATAAGGGTTCATAAGAATCCCATGATAAAATACTACCTCAAAGACCCTAAGATGATGGAAAACCTGCTCTTGCTATTTTGTCAAATAACTTATCAAAATGACTCATTTCTTCCTTAAGCTCATTCAACTTCTTTTCTGTGGACTTCCTGTAATCATTCTTGACAATCATCTTATTGATTTCCCCTGCATATAAAATATTTTCTTTAATTTCATTTTCTTCCAACTCTTGATCTGTTTTGGAATCAATGAAATCAATGAATTTTCTTGCCCAGATGGCCCTATTAATTTTCTTTTGCTTATCTATAATGACTTTTTCTTCAAAATCCCTGATAATACTTCTTTCCTCTAAAACAACAGTTAGAAAACCCCAAATTGCTTTCATTTCTGCAATGATATCATTTCAGATGATATCCTTAGCCTGTATTAAAGATATATTTCCCTTCAATTTTTCTTTGAGATTTTTAATCTCAGCATCAGCATTCTGGCAGTCTATTTTGTATTTACTGACTTCACCCTCTGTGACTTGAATGATCTTTGTTGTAGTTTCTAAATCAGCTTGTGCCTTTTTCTGATCTCTCTCTGCCATCTACAATTCAGTGGTTAATTTAGAAATTTGTGCTAATGGATCTTCATTACCTGATGGAAAAACAAATGTACAAGTATGAGATTCAATATGGTTCTGCAATGACAATGCAGTTTGCTTTAATTTAGTGATTTCATCTTCCTTTTGCAAGAGCTGCTGAAGAAGTTTCTCTTTCTTATTTTCCACCTCTACAACCTCTACTGCCATGGGGTGTTCTCTTGTAGGCAATTTCAATTTTTTCTTCAGTACAGATATTTCCGATTCAACATTTTGCAGAAGCTTTTGTACAACAAATGTGTCATTGGGATCTACTCCAATCTTCACTATAATCTTCTTGAGTTCTTCGTTCTGGATTTTCAAAGCCCTGGAATTGGATTTCTCTAACTTCAACTGCTTGATCACTTTTACAAGCATATTTTTATCCTTCAGTGCCATTGCATTAGTTTTGGTTAGGTCATTCAGAGTTAGTTGACATGTTTGCATATGTAGATTTACCTTGTCAAGCAATGGAATTTTCTTCACATATATAGTCAGATTTACAGTATTAAAATGATTAGATGAACCAATTGACATATTAGAGGGATGTGAAAGGGCAATCTTAAATTGATCTTTTTCAAGTTCCATTGCAGTTAGAAGTCTCGTTTGATCTGGGGTGATCTAGTACTCAGCTTGAGCCTCCACGCTTGCCTTCATTTTTTTATTTCTTTCTGAAATATGGGAAAACATTTTCTTAATTAAAGGCACATGTCCCTGATTTCTTTCATGTCTCCTTGGTGAAGCAGGGACATTTTTCTCATCTCCCAATTGTAATGAGAAACCAGGTTGAGCATTTGCAAAATCCTCACTAAGCTTTGTCCTTTTTTCTTCATCCTCTGAATCAAATACTGCCTCTTTACCTCTCTTATTGGAATTCTCTGATATGACAGGGGTCTGGACATTTGAGCTTACTGAACCTACAAAACCTTTACTTGTCACTTTTTCTACATCAGGTATGTTTTCATGAATTAATGTTGAATACCCATTTTCAATTCTCCTATTAGAAATCACACTGAGGGTCATAAGCCCACTTCTCTCCTAACAGTAGGTGCATTTCATCTAACATATTAGTGGCTTCATCAATTGCTTGTCTCATATTAACTATAAAAGGACCCACATTCATTGGCAATTTGAACATATGACCTTTCTTCATAGGCACAAAGTGTATTTGATCAACGTTTAAACTTTTCCTAATGAACTCCAAAGCGAATAATCTCATAGGCAAAAATACAGGAAGCCTATAAGGTTCTACACTAGCTCCATAAAGTCTAATTTTGGAATAATCTTCAAAGACAAACCAATCACCAAACTTACAATTTGTCCCCAGATGCAAGAACTCTTGAGCCTTTGGCAGAAAGCAGGGGGGAGAAATTCCATTCAAAACTTTATATGTAGTAGACATAAAATGACCAGCAAAATCAAACAGACCACCCTCATTTTGTTCTTTTCTCACTATGCCTATCCAAAATACTACTAATTGTCTTCTCTTATTCACATCTATAATGTTTAACCCCAGATGCATGAATTATTCTACAATTTGATATAAAAAGAGGTAAACATTAAGAGAGGGAAACTTGAATGAACCCGTCAATGATAAGCTCATGAGTTGAGTGTTAATAGCTTATTTCCAATAAGATAGAATATCCAGCACCACTCCTGGCTTCATCATGGCGAACATTCCCAAACTGACTTGTCCACTGTACTGTCATCATCCTTTACAAAAATATTTGTAATGCACCTCAAAACTGGTTTGACTTCTATATCAAAAACCTCCATGATGAATTCTTTACTGTCAGGTGAAAACTGTTGTGTATTTGGCTTCAGAAAATGAATGAATTGGTTAAACTCCTGACCTGCAAGAATATCATAATGCGCTATCAAGGAATCATCAATGAATTGGACATACGGCTCTGACTCAAGGTAACATAGAGCTTGATGAATTAATTGGGCTGAGACTTGCAGAACATTTTCCCCTTGACGATTCATTACAAAAACATTTTCCAGGGTACATAACAGACACTAGCCAATACACAAATTTTGGAAAAAGGTGAGTTCTTGGGATACATGTAAACAACACACCAGTTTTAGCCATGATGGTGTAAATTGGAGAAGTCTTATCGTTTAGGCAGACCTGCTAATAAAAAGAAAGGTGGTCAAGGGAAAAATTTGTGTCCTGGATATCCCTCTCGGTGTCCATGAGAGGGATGTGACTGGAAGAACCTGACAGGGATGAGTGCTAAGCCATAATTCAACTTAGGATAGTAGAAAATTGACAGGGTGACAAATAATTGACAGGATGACAGATAGTTGAGAAAGACACAGTGCAGACAAAATTCAAACACAAACTAACAATAATAACCTCAGAAAAATGAGAATCCTTCTTAAATAGGTGGCATGGGCTTTAAAATTAAATGTTGATAGTACATGCCAAAATATCGTTAGGAAAACCCGATGTGGACTATAGCTGTCACCAAATTGGCTGCATACGCTACTGCGGGAAGTATCAAGGTATGGAGAGCTCGTCGGGCCAATGCCCCCGCAGTGAATCTCGACTGTTGATCTGGATCGGCCCCGTAGTCAACAGGGTCAACTATGGAGGCACCCTCCTCGTTAACCCACGCGCTGAAAGTGCCCGCGGGTTGAGCCTTTTACTCACCATTTGATAAATCATCAAATCCTGCTCCATAAGATACTTGATATTTAGTCTGTGAATTAGGACCTGCTTCCATAAAGACTTAAAGTATTTAAACTTTAATATAATGAGCAGATACATTTTTATGCTAAAGTATATGAAATTTGATACTCTAACATATCTTTTGATAATTTTAAATTTTTTGTTTGTATTTTTTAAAATTAAAAATAAAGGATATTGCAAATGAGCCACAACATCTGGCTCCACCTCGAGATAATGTTTTTTGCCACGAAACACTAAGAACCGCAGATTAGTGCCTTCACTTCAGGCATGGAGTCAAATATTGTTTGATGAAAAATGTACAGTGAAGGAAACCGAATATGTACAATGGTGAACCATCAAATTTCAATGTTGGAAATAATGTTTTAGATACTGCCCATTCATAGGTAGCTCATGATTATTGAAACCAGATCAAATAACACTTTTATGCTGGAGAATCTTGATGGAGAGGGTCAAACTTACCATGCTTTCCTTTTTCTTCTCTTCTGGTATCCCATCTTAAGACCAAATCTCCAGTTTGAAAAATAATCTCCTTTGCTTTTCTATCAAAAATAGAGTTCATATTTTCTTGATAGGTGACCAAGATTTCCCTGACTTTATTCTTGCTTTCACTCAATTCTATCACCTTATTCAGTCTTCTTATCAATGCGTTAGGTTCTTCTTGTACTTCTTGAAGAAAAGAGATTACTGGTCTAGCTAGCTGAGTGGGAAACAAAGCTTGAGTACCATACACCAATTCATAAGGGGACTTACCAGTAGATCTTATAGTAGTCATTCTTATTGCCCAGAGAGAAAATATCAACTTTGAATCCCAGTTCTTCTGATTCTCATTAATTGTTTTCTTCAAAATCTTAACCAACGTCTTGTTGGAATATTCAACTAGCCCATTCCCTTGAGGATGATATGCTGTAGAATGAGACAAAATAACATTATATGTTTGACAAAAATTAACGAATCTAACTGAGTTGAATACCTAAGCATTGTCTGTTACAATATTCACTCGACATCCACTCCTGTTGAAGATGTTCTCTTCCAGAAACTTCATTACTACCAGATCATTTGATTTTCTGGTAGGTATTGCCTCTACCCACTTTGTAAAATAATCAGTGGCAGTCAGAATCCACTTGAACTACCCACTTGATCGTGGATTAATTTATCCAATGAAATATAACCTCCATTGTCTAAAGGGTTCTTCAAAAATTATAGGGAGAAGAGGTAGAGGAGCCAACCTTTTCTTTTCTGCAAACAATTGACATTTTTGGCAGCCTCTAACTACTCTGTACACATCATCATACAAGGAAGGCTAGTAAAAACCTGATTTGAGGATTTTATGAGCAGTAAATTTCCAACTATAATGGCCTCCACACATACATTCAAATATTCTTTGATTACTTCCATTAACTCTCCTTCTGTCAAACACAACAACAAAACGCCAGTAGGATCCTTCCAATATAATTTAGCATCAATTATAACATAAGGTTGAGATTTGAGTTTAAGGGCTCTGTACTTTGTTCTGTTTATTGAGGGAGGACAAAATAAAAAGCACAAGTAGTGAATAATATCATTATACCAATCAGAGCAGAGAAATTTGTACTTGATTGCTGACTTTATGCTATTTTGACTTGTTTCATCAACAACTTCATCCAAGGGTGCAAGCAGATTAATTCCCAGAGCTTGAAAATTAGATTATGTCAACAAATTTGCCAAGCCTTGTCCTTTCACCAACTTAGTAGGCTTAATATCTAAAACATATTCTTGGATTTTAGAAATCCATTTTCCTCTTTTTCCTTCCACATCACTTTGAACTAACACATCTTTTACAGCTGAGTTAGGTACATATTCTACTATTTGAGAATGAAGCACATAAGTCCTGAAGGCTTTCAATGATTTAACTAAAGCATATACCTGTCTCTCCAAGGTATTGTATTTGAGTTATGCATCTCTGAGAACTTTACTAAAAAATGCTACAGGTTTCTCTTTTCTCTCTTCGTTCTTTTGCAGCAACACAACAACAATGGTAGAAGGTGATGCAAATGAAAATATTTGGAAAGGCTTTTTATAATCTGGGCTAATCAAAACTGGAGCTTTTTGAAGAGCCTCTTTAATCCCAGAAAAGGATTCCCTTGCATATTTATCCCATTTTACTTCAGCAAATTTCTTTAGCATATCTGTTATGTTTCTAATAATCTCAGCATAATTTGGGACAAATCTTCGCAGAAAATTAATTTTCCCTAGAAATCTTTGGATATCTTTCATACTTCTAGGCAATGGAATTTTTTGTATAGCCTTAACTCTTGCTGGATCAATTTTCACCCCCTGATTTGAAACTATATGTCCCAGTAACTTACCTTCCTCCAAAGAAAACAAAGATTTCTTAGGATTCAATGAAAACCCAAACTTCCTACATTTCAAGAAAGCCTTATGCAGATGCTCCAAGTGCTCATCATCAAAACCTGAAAAAATAGTCACATCATCCAAATATATGACTAAAAATTTGTCACCCACAAATGCTATGTCCATTTCCCTTTGAAAAGTAGCCCCTGCATTCATGAGACCGAATGGCATCCTGAAATACATGAACGAACTTCCCTAAGGTGTGGTTAAAGCTCTCTTTTTTTGATCTTCCTTTTCAACCGCTACTTGGTTGTACCCAGAGAAACCGTCAACCATGGATAACCTATGAGCTCCAGTGACTTTCTGTAAAACATAATCCATATTTGGCAAATGATAATTGTCTTTAATAGAAGCTCTGTTCAGATTCCTGAAATCGACACATAGCCTTATCTCCCCATTCTTCTTCCTCATAGGAACCAGATTAGAAACCCAGTCTGAGTATCTAAGTGGGAATATGATTTTTGCTTGCAACAATTTCTTCACTTATTTTTCAATTGGGGCAAGTAACAGTGGATTAATCTGCCCGAGCTTCTGCCTGTGAGGATTAACCCCATCTTTTAATGGTATTTTATGCTGAATAATATCTAAATCATATGTCTTTAAATATTCATAGGACCATGCAAACACACCCATATACTTCTTGAAAAGATCAACATACCTTTATTACAATCCTTAGGAACTCCTTTGAACAACTTAACCATCTTGGACTCTTGCTGATTTCCTAGATTACAGTCTTCCATTTCGCCCTCCTGAGATACTTTCTTCTGGTTCACTGCTACATCATTTGCATCAAACAATATTTCAAGAGGAACCAAACCTCTAGGCAATGTATTATCTTTCAACTGAATTATCTTCTGATCACCTATTAAATGCTTCAGGTTTTTCAGGACATCATTCTGATCAGTTTGTTCACTTTATTGATCTATTTCACTGTCTTCAAAATTTCCAATCATTGTTAGGAAATGATTGATTTGCTCATCATCCTAAAAAACCTGCCAATGCTTTACATTATTAGGAATTTAAGGTCTATGCCTCAACTCAATCTCATATCTCAGTCTTGGATTAATGGGTGGCCTAAATGTACTAGCTGCAACTGCCAATGAATCTGCCATCCCATTTTCTTCTCTTGGAATAAACTGAAGGTTCAAGGTTTCAAAATAATTTTCAATTAGGTCCAACACTTCATTTCTATAAGACCTTAATCTGGGATGTTTAGTTTGACACAAATTCTTAATTTGTCTTATAATCAACTTAGAATCACCAAAAATGGAAATACATTGAATTCCCATTTGTTTAGCACTTTGAAGACTCAAAATCAATGCTTCATATTTAGCTACATTATTGGTTGATTCAAATTCAAGCTTAAAAGAAAAAGTTAAAAGATTACCTTATGGAGATATGAATAAAAACCCAGCTCCTGTGCCATCCTTTGAGTAGGGACCATCAAAATAACACTTCCAAATTTTATTTGAATCCAACTCCTTATGTAAAATTGATGAAGAGAGTTGCTTCTATGAGTCTTCAGCAAATTTTTCATCTTCATGCAGCAAACAAGAGATATCCTCCTTCTCTTGGCCATATATAGGGGAATTTCCTGCATCCTTCTTTGTGGTAGTCTTAACAAATCTGGTTTCTCTGTATAAACTTCTTTCTTCCCCATTGAACACAAGAATTATTGCATATGTAAAGTCGAGTTTTAAGACACCTCCAAGATTTTCTCCCCAAGATCTAGACAACAACATACCAAATTTGGTTGGAATATCTACAACTACTACATCCATCATGATACTCTTGGCTGGAATTTGAGCTAGGGATACCACCATGTCTTTGATAAGCCCAACACACATCACCCTTTTTGAATCAAATGAATAAAGGTCTCTATAGGGCTTAGTGATTTGTAAATTTAATTCTTTCATCACAGATAATGGCATAAGATTATGTGATGCGCTAGAATCTAACATACAATTATGTAGAATGAAATCATGTAGAAGCACTGATATATAAAATGGAGGAACAGAAGAATCTACCTCTTCCACATGTGGACCAAAAGTGACCACTGATTTTTCTTCTTGCAAATACACAATATCACTAACATCATCAGACTAAGAAAGATTAATAAATTCTCAATTTCCTTCTTGTAACCAGGTGTCTTAGCTAACTCAAGCAAGGGTACTTGAATTTTAATCTTTTCTAATTATTTGGACAAACTGAAGGTTTTATTTTATTTAATAATATTCTCAGGTTCTTCTTGATTTCTGTTAGGATTAGCATTTTGCTCAGGTACAGTAACAATCCTCTCCAAAATATTAGAATCAATAGACTTACTTTAGGAAGCCTTAGCTTGTTGCTTTTCATTTTCTCTCACTGAATTCATGGGTTGTTTTCCCTTGTCTGATTTTTTTACTAAGTTCTTTGGTTATGGAGTCGCCATTGGAGAAGGAACTGACTCTGGTTCTTTTTCCTCATCATCCTGAGTTCTTAATATCTTTTTTGATCTTAAGTCATACTTCTTATGCAGTTCTGCTTGCATAAAATCAGTGAATTGTTTACAATAATCATCCATTTCTTCCTGGTCAAATGATACATCAGCCTTTGTACATTCTTCTTCACATTTCTCTTCTTCTTCATCATCTTCCATATAAACAACAGAGATTTGATCTTCAACCTCTTTCTGATCATCACCAGCAGACTATGTAGGTGCTGCTTCTATATATAATGGTGCTTGGACTTGATCCTGGTCTCTTCTTTCCCTCTGCAAAATCTGCAAGGGCTACTTTCTGAATTATGGATTAAAAACACCTCTATTTTGCTGTGTAGGTTTCTTATTATCCAATTCCATCTTTACTAATTTATTTGATAAGTTCTTGATAACCCTAGTCATGTCATCAATCCTTTGATCCTCTGATGACTCTTATTTGGCCTTACCTTTATCTTGAACTAATTTCTTTTCTTGTGTTTTTCCAGCAACAGTCATATTTGCTTCAATCTCCAAAGCATCAGTTTGGATTTGTTTAAGAGTAGCAGATATTCTCTCTCTCAAAGTAAAACTAAAATCTGATACAAAAGCTCTAGAAAAAATAACTTTTGCTCCAACAGGAGGATGTTTCATTTCTGCGGGCAAATTATTATACAATTTGGTAAATCTCTTAATGAAATCATTCATGCTTTCATCAGAATTTTTCTTAATAGCATTAAACTCTGTCAATGAATAACCATGATCTCTCTTTTCACCCCATCTTTGGATGAATTGTCTTTCTAATTCGTCCCAAATATTAATTGAGCCATTTGGTAATCCTTTAACCATTTTCTTGCCTCTCCATTTAGAGACTGTACAAAAAGTCTCATTACTACATCAAGATGTTCAACATTCAAATTTTAAGCAAAAGTGCAAAACAAAGGCAAGTGTTGTTCTGCAGTTATTTCATCTTCACCAGTAAATCTAGGAAGCAACTTAAGGTATTCCTGAGGCATTGCATTCATAGGTTGTGGAAGTTTTAATGGTGCATATCTATTCAACAAGAAAGCAGGGACAGGGGCTGCCATGTTTATACCTTGATTAACTGCTCCTTGAGTAGGTGGGATCTGTGTACTAGTTGTGGATGTGGATGAATGGGGTGAAACAATTGATATGGGAAGGGTTTGATGAACAATAGTAGAAGAACTGGCAACTGTATTAGGCTGAGCTTCTGTAAATGTGAATGAAACAGACTCAAAATATTGTTCTTCAAACTTTGGTTCTTGAAAATGAATATGTGGGGAAAATAATTCTTGTTCCGGGAAAATGAGTTTCCGGGAAATATCCTTGGATGAAGGGCTATGGGAACTGCTACCTGGTGCAAGCAGTGTAGCATCAGGTGTAGAAAGCGTTCTTGATTTTTGGCCTTTTTTAGAAACTAGCTTTTTAGGATCTGAGAGAATAGGAGCTTTCTTTTGAGAGGTATATGACCTCGTATGTTGCATTTTATATGCCGGAATTATTAAATGAAGACATAGCATGATATTTCCTTCTCTATGAACAACCAAAGGAAATATAAAATAAACCCAGGGAAAAAACTTCGCTTCTTCGTCCCCGGCAGTGGCGCCAAAAAATGTTGTACCTTAAGAGAGAATCCCTTAGTTGTGATAAGGAATCCGTGCTTAAGACATTTGTATAATTATGTCACAAAAATATTGGTCTTTTTTTGATAACCTTCAAATATTTATCATTAAACCCTCAAAGATAAAATACAATGAATGTCCCACAATGCTATTATCTGTTGATATAGAATGGAATGATCAGAAGAACATGAAAGAAAGAAGCTCAAACTGATATGTTGTTGTACAAAATATATCACCTCAAACTCCAGAAGAATTATAAGAAAAGGAACAGTTAAAATGAAGGAGCGCCTATTAAGGGTTTTAACTCTTATTCACACAAGTAAAAAGAGACCACCAGCTTCATTACTTCATTTTATTCAGAGACAGAAAACACACAATATAAACTGGAAGACATATCAACATCAAAAAATGCGAGAAACTTGCTTTTCATTCATTAATAATTTGAAATCTGAGAAAAAAAATTGCAGTTTGAAGGTCCAAAACTCGGAACCCTTCTCTTTCTTGTCTATCTCATTAAATATAAAAGAAAGAAATTTGTAACTACTGTAACTGATCGTAACTACTTCACCTACTTAGGACTTCTTCAACTATCTATTACATGTCCTCAAAATGTCTTATTACAATTACATTCTCTTTAAAAGAGTAAAATAACATGAAATTAAAATCCTAATCTATATGCTGAATGTGAATTGATGAAAATGCTGCTACATTTCCATGACTGGCTGGTTTATCCTTCTTTGAAGTCAAGGGGTCCTTTGGTAAATCTTCCATCTAGTGATTCTGTTGAAAGATGGCCTTTCTGCAAATAAAGTTTTCACTAACCACAATAGCTGAAAATGTCTTTAAAGGAAATTGATTACTGTTTCTCCTTTAAGAACCTAAGTCTTTTCATGAGTATTGTCTACCTTACTTTTCGCCAGCACCAATAAGGGTTCATAAGAATCCCATGATAAAATACTACCTTCAAGACCCCAACATGATGGCAAACCTGCTCTTGCTATTTTGTCAAATAACTTATCAAACTGACTCACTGCTTCCTTAAGCTCAATCAAATTATTTTTTGTGGCCCTCCTTTAATCATTCCTGACAATCATCTTATTGATTTCCACTGCATATAAAATCCTGTCTTTAATTTCATTTTCTTCCAACTCTTGATCTGTTTTGGAATCAATGAAATCAATGAATTTTCTTCCCCATATGGCCCTATTAATTGTCTTTTGATTATCTATCATGACTTGTTCTTCAAAATCCCTGATAACACTTCTTTCCTCTGAAACAACAGTCATAAAACCCCAAATTGCTTTCATTTCTACAATGATATCATTCTGGATGATATCCTTAGCCTGTATTAAAGATATATTTCCCTTCAATTTTTCTTTGAGATTTTTAATCTCAGCATCAACATTCTGGCAATCTATTTTGTATTTATTGACTTCACCCTCTGTGACTTGAATGATCTTTGTTGCAGTTTCTAAAACAGCTTGTGCCTCTTTCCGATCTCTCTCTGCCATCTGCAATTCAGTGGTTAATTGAGAAATTTGTGCTAATGGATCTTCATTACCTGATGGAAAAACAAAAGTACAACTATGAGATTCAATATGGTTCTGCAATGATAGTGCAGTTTGATTTAATTTGGTGATTTCTTCTTCCTTTTGCAAGAGTTGCTGAAGAAGTTTATCTTTCTCATTTTCCACCTCTGCAACCTCTGCTGCCATGGGGTGTTCTCATGTAGGAAATTTAATTTTTTAATTTAGTACAAATATTTCTCATTCAGCACTTTGCAGAAGCTTCTGTACAACAGACTTGTCATTGGGATCTACACCAATATTCACTATAATCTTCTTGAGTTCTTCATTCTGGATTGTCAAAACCCTGGAATTGGCTTTCTCTAACTTCAACTGCTTGATCAATTTTCAAGCATATTTTCAACCTTCAGTGCCATTGCATTAGTTCTGGTTAGGTCATTCACAATTAGTTGACTTGTTTGCATATATAGATTTACTTTTTCAAGCAATGGAATTTTTTTCACATCTACAGTCAGATTTACAGTATTAAAATTATTGGATGAACCAATTGACATATCAGAGGGATGTGAAAGGGAAATCTTAAATTGATCTTTTTCAAGATTCATTGCAGTTAGAAGTCTCATTTGATCTGGGGCGATCTGGTACTCAGCTTGAGCCTCCATGCTTGCCTTCATTTTTTGATTTCTTTC
The DNA here is from genome assembly GCA_034641835.2 of Pinus albicaulis. NCBI lineage: Eukaryota > Viridiplantae > Streptophyta > Pinopsida > Pinales > Pinaceae > Pinus > Pinus albicaulis. The sequence continues at coordinate 300,258,383 of CM076578.1, forward strand.
TGCAATCTGGGCAAACATTTTCTTAATTAAAGGCACATGTTCCTGATTTCTTTCATGTCTCCTTGGTGTAGGGACATTTTTCTCATCTCCCAATTATAATGAGAAACCAGGTTGAGCATCTGCAAAATCCTCACTGAGCTTTGTCCTTTCTTCAGTCCTTTGTTCTTCATCCTATGAATCAATCACTGCCTCTTTACCTCTATTATTGGACTTCTCTGATATGAAAGGGATCTGGACATTTGAGCTTACTGAACTTGAAAAACCTTTACTTGCCACTTTGTCTACATCAGGGATGTTTTCATGAATGAATGTTGAATACCCCTTTTCAATTCTCCTATTAGAAATCACACTGTGAGGGTCATAAGCCCACTTATCTTCTAACAGTAGGTGCATTTCATCTAACATCTTAGTGGCTTCATCAATTGCTTGTCTCATATTAGCTATAAAAGGACCCACAATCATTGGAAATTTGAACATGTGACCTTTCTTCAAAGGCACAAAGTGTATTTGATCAACGTTTAAAATTTGCCTAATGAACTCCAAAACGAATAATCTCATAGGCACAAATACATGAAGCCTATAAGGTTCTACACTAGCTCCATAAAGTCTAATTTCAAAATAATATTCAAAGACAAACCAATCACCAAACTTAAAATTTGTCCCTGGATGCAAGAACTCTTGAGCCTTTGGTAGAAAGCAGGGGGGAGAAATTCCATTCAAAACTTTATATGTAGTAGACATAAAAATTCCAGCAAAATCAAACAGACCACCCTCATTCTGTTCTTTTCTCACCATGTCTGTCCAAAATACTACTGATTGTCTTTTATTATTCACATCCATAATGTTTAACCCTAGATGCATGAATTCTTCTATATTTTGATATAAAAAGAGGCAAACAATAAGAGAGGGAAACCTGAATGAACCCGTCAATGATAAGCTCATGAGCTGAGAGTTAACAACTTCTTGCCAATAAGATGAAATATCTAACACCACTCCTGGTTTCATCATCATGGCGAACATTCCCAGAAATGACTTGTCCACTGTAATGTCATCATCCTTTCCCAAAATATTTGCAATGCACCTCAGCACTACTCTGACTTCTATATCAAAAACCTCCATGGGGAATTCCTTACTGTCAAGTGAGAACTGTTGTGTATTTGGCTTGAGAAAATGAATGAACTGGTTAAACTCCTGAACTGCAAGACTATAATAATGCGTTATCAAGGAATCATTAGTGAATTGGACATATGACTCTGACTCATGGTAACACAGAGATTGATGGATTAATTGGGCTTAGACTTGCAGAACCTTTTCCCCTTGGAAATTCATTACGAAACATTTTCCAGAGTACATAAGAGACACTAGCCAATACACAAATTCGGGAAAAAGGTGAGTTCTTCGGATACATCCAGACAACACACCAGTTTTAGCCATGGCGGTGTAAATTGGAGAAGTCTTATCATTTAGGCGGACCTGCTGATAAAAAGAAAGGTGGTCAAGGGAACAATCTGTGTCCTGGATATCCCTCTCAGTGTCTGTTACACTAAAAATTGTCACCTTGACATTATGCTGACTGTATGAGCTTATTAAAACTCATACATGCCTCCTCCCTTTACTCCTCATTTCAAGCCCTGAAACAAAAAGAAAAACCCTAAAAACCTCTAAAAGAATGGGTACGCAGGTAACATGAGGCCTGGCTACGTTCCTAGCTTGGGTACGCAGGTAATACACTGCTTACCTGCGTTTTAGAATGCATTTTTCCTTTGCAATGCCTGCGTACCCTCCTCAAAGACAAAAAGGCGAGAAAGTAAAGTCAAAAAAGTGGTTTGAGGTCAATTCTAGAAGGTTCTAAATGAGAATTTTTGGGGATGAGTACGCTTTGATAAGGTGCATGTATCCCTCACCTTAAGGAACTAATCCCTTGATGTGAGGAGCCTATCCCTTTGAAGGAGGATTCTATCCCTACAAAGGTGGAATCCTAACCTCCTCATCTGCTCTATAAAAGGAGGCATTGGGTAGCCTCAAATGGTTAAGTTTTTGGAGATTGAGATTTTGGAGAATGAGGATTAGAGTTCAAGATTTATGTGTGATTGAGTTGAAGTGCTGTTGAGATTTAGACTTCTTTCTGCTGAGCTTTTGAGAGGAAAGATCACATACCTCTTTGTGCTCCTAGAGGAAGAGTGCAAGACTTATCAAAGTAGAGGAGACTCCTGCTTTGGACCCCGGGAAGGCCTTTCGAACATCAAGGCTAAGGTTGTAAGGTTCTTCTGTTATTTTAAGATTAATACAATCAAGTTTTTTTTTTCTCAATAAATTGTCGTTCGATTGTTTATTTCAATAAGCTGTCATTTGATCATTTATTTCATAGATTCCTTGATCACTATGATAGGTATTTTTTATGATTATTTGTTATACAGGTGCTATTTAATATTTGCTTGTTTGTGATTGCAGGTCGACGAAAGATGACACTTTCTTGCGACAAAAGAACTCTTGTTGCGATAAAGGATTATTGTTGCGACGAAAGAACTCTTGTTGTGATGAAGGATTATTGATGCGATGGAAGCACTACGACTGCAAATAAGCATTTGGATCTAAGGTAGGATCGACACCTTCATAGCATTTATTTGTAAAATGAATATATTTAGAGAAAGACAAACTTAGTTGTTCGTTTGTTGCTAGATTTTCTTCTGACACTAGGGAGATCAGTCTTGTCCGCAAGAACGATTTATCTGGCCAACAAATTGGCGACTCCACTGGGGAAAGAAACTTGTTGTTTTTGGTTCTCTTTTATTTTGATTTAAGGATAAGTTTTTCCTGGTTTTTGATTGATGGATATCTTCTTGGGTAGCTTAGGTTTTCTCTGTTTTTGAAAATTTTGAAATCTTTTACGTTTTTCTTGAACTTTTCTGGGGACCGCACTTTGTTCTTTTGCACAATGCGGGCAATTTCGCACTTTCCTTAAGTAAACAGTGCAGGACCGCACCTGTTACTTCTGGGAGCCTGCGGACCCTGTTAAAATTTTGGAAAAACTCCGGATTTATTTTTTCCAGTAATGAGTGTTAATCGCCTTTGAGTGTTTTTTTAATCTTTGGCACTATCACCCGATTTTGTTGACTTGTGTATGAGTGTTAATCACCTTTGAGTGTTTTTTTGATCTTTGGAACTCTCACCCGATTTTCTTGAATTGCACTTGATTGGTTCTTAGATTACATTAGAATCATCTTGTGTTTGAGAATTCTCTTGCATAGATCACATTTTCATAATTAGAATTATCATTTTCAGAATATGAATGAAAAATGTGCATAGATTACATTTGCATACTTTCAAGTGAATTGTGCATAGATTACAACTGCATAGTTTACATTCTGAAAAATCAATCATAAATTTAGATCAGTTTTCTTTGATTTGAATTTAGATGTTTTTATGCTTGTTTTAAAAACACAAAAATATAAAAATTGTTTTGGGATTGATTTGCATTAGTTTTTCTTGATAAAATTAGTGCATTAGAGAATTTGTTATATTTTCTCTTAGTGATCAATTTTTTGCATTGTTGGAAGTGAATGGAAACTCTCTCCTTACTTTAGTTAGGATTCATTGAATTGAAAATATTACATTATCATATTCGATTGCATTCAGTTTTGGTTCGGGTCATAACACCATTGGTTTCATATCCATTTACCCTTTTGAGTAATAACAGCCTAAATAACACAGCGCTTAATTAAATTCATCTAGTAATTTTTACATTTTTAGGGCTCTTTCCACCAATATAGCTTAGGATTAGTGCTTTGGAATATGTTGTAGTTAACTTTCCAAAGCAACAAAAACAAACAAGTAGATAAATCTTGCGGTAGGAAATAAATCCAATTGTAATTTGTACAATCTGGGAAGCTTCTCTTAAGGAAGTCAATCACGAGATCATGTCCGAACCTTTGAGACAATCAATTCTATTTCATTGGGAAAGATAGATGATTCTGCGCGCATTACAAACGGTAAACCTCGGATTAACCATTGTCGAGGAGCCTGGGGTCACTTGTTTGTAAATCTAGGATTATGTCGAGGAGCCTTCAAGGGGATTGAGCTTTGTTACTCTGCCCTTGCAGGTGGGATCGGATCGTAGACTGTTCCCCCAGTTGTATTTGTTATTGTTGGTAACCTTAGTGTCCATAAACTTAAGATTATTTCCTAAGCTGACGGTGAAGGAAAGATCTCACTGTACCTGGAGCAGACGTCGACTAGACTCACTTGGACTCTCTGGGGGGTTTTCTTCACTCGAGATGGTTTTTTGAAGAAACTTGTGCCAGTCTATTTCATTAATCAGGTTGTCGAGGTAACTGTTCCAACTGCCCTTTCTGTATTAAATTCTACGATGTTGGATTTCATCACCAACTAGTGTTTTTAGTACGGGAAGTTACTGTTTGTGTGTGGTTTGACTCCTAGATTTGATAGCGCATGTTAATTTGTTTGTTTTTACTTTTAGAGACCATAGGTGTGAGTTGTGAATTTTAATTGTTAGGTGTGAATTGTGAATTGTTATTTTTAGTTTTAAATTGTTAATAAAATTCACTGAAGTTGAATATAATGGCAACTATTCTGGAATTTACCAACCAAGGAAGCCCTCTTAACGAGAATTCTAGTACTTTTCCTTGCTTTGTAAATGTTGGTCCTCCTTATATGGCTACATTGTCATTACCTGGATTTACAATAGGTTTACCGATATGGTTATTTTCAACTTAGTTGGCCCCGAATACTCCAATTTTTCCACCTCAACCAGATGCTTCACCTCAACAGAGTTCACCATCTCAACATCACCAACCTTCTATTGACCCTTTACCTTCTCCGCCTAATATTTCTTCCTCCATTTCTTCCTCTTCGCTTGGTAAAATCCTTGACGCTAGTAACCAGGTAACTAAGAAGAAGAAGAAGAAGAAGAAGCAAGATAAGAAATAAGTAAACCAACCAACCATGGTTGTAAGTGTTAGTTGTGTTGAGGAAACCTCCAACATGCATCGTAAACCAAAATGCCCTTGCAGGCTTTGTAAGGGTGATCACTTCCTTATCAATTGTCCCGGTATTCCAAAGGTTTTCGAAGTATGGTCAGAAAAATCTCATCAACTTTCCGTTGATCCATCAACTAGTGATAGTCAGGTTCCTAGGAAAAAGGGTAAATTTAGGTTTCATTGTAAGTTATGCAAAGGGAGTCATCAAACTCACATTTTCCCTCACATGGATGAAGCCTCAAAATTGTTGGAAAACCTTACTATTCCACAGCAATAATTTCCAACTGGTTACCGTAAACTTTCTCCCAACCTACCGTCAACTGACGAAGTGATTGATCTAATTTCAAGTACAGTCGATCCCACTCTTCCATTGGAGAGTGAAACTCATATCACTCAATTTGATGATCCATTAGTTGATCAAGTGGTCGATTCGATTTCACATTCAGTCGATCCCATTCTCCCTGTAGAGAGTGAACTTCATACCGCTCAGGTTCTTCTTGTTACATCAGATTCTTCTACGCCGGGGGGCATTTCACCTGTTTCTACAGAACCCCCTCCAAGTACTGAGGTCTTTTCCTTTGATTGGAATAGACTGATAGAACCTCGTCTTCCTTCCTCCATCCCTTTCCAAATAATTGTGAAGTTGGGTGGTAGGGACATACACCACACACAGGCAGATGAAGGTGCTTCTATTAGTATTTTATCCTCAACTGCTTGGAAAGCTTTGGGTTCCCCTCAACTTGTGCCTATTACGCAAAATCTGAAAGCTTTTAACAAAACCATTAGTGAACCTTTAGGGATCCTTCCTAAGTTTTCTATTACTTTGGAAGGTAAAACTATCTGTATTGATCTTATGGTAGTTCGAGGCCCCTTGGATTTCAATTTACTCCTTAGGCGAGACTATGTTTATGCAATGAAAGCTGTCATATCGACACTCTTTCGTGTGATGTCTTTCCCTCACAATGGCAATATTGTGACTGTAGACCAGCTCTCGTTCCCTAGTCTTGTTTCGACTACCAATAATATGACACCCCTAAATGTTCCTGATTATAAAGTGGTATCTACCCTGCGACGGGTTAATTATGTGGAAACTAGTCCCATGTTTTCAGTTACCGATGTAAGCGAGCCTCTCACTGTTTGCTCATCTTCCTTTGACTTAGATCCGGTAATTGACATGGAAAACTCTATGGGATTATTTGAATGCGATTTTCTTCTCCCTTTTGAGTCCCTTGACATGTGTTCCTTCCAGAGAATTGTTCTTCCATCTGATGAAGACCTCTTGGAAGCTATGATCAAGTTGTGTCCATTGACATGCGTTTCTTGCAGTTGGAAGCCATGATCAAGTTGGTCAGAGGATAGTTCCTTTTACTGTGTCAACCTCGTTAAAAAATGAATCAATGAGTGTGAGGATAGTTCCTTTTACTGTGTCAACCTCGTTAAAAAATGAATCAGTGGCTGGTGAGGAGAGTTCCTTTTACTGTGTCAACCTCGTTAAAAAAATGAATCAGTGGACGATGAGGACAGATCTTTTCCTGTGTCAACCTCATTAAAAAATGAATTAGTAGGTAGATTGTAGAGAGTAGATTAATAGATTAGAAATAAGTAGTTTCTAAGGATGGTTCTTGTTACCGAGTCAACCTTGTAAAAAAATGAATCAGGTATGAGGAAATTTCCTTTTACTGTGTCAACCTCGTTAAAAAATGAATTAGTATATCAAGAGGATAGTTCCTTTATTGAGTCAACCTCATTAAAAAATGAATCAAGTATGAGGACAGTTCTTTTCCTGTGTCAACCTCATTAAAAAATGAATGAGTAGGTTATATAGGTAGATTGTAGAAAGTATATATGAGGAAAGTTCCTTTTACTGTGTCAACCTCGTTAAAAATGAATCAGTAGTGCAATGCTCTGGGTGGGCGTATCAACCCTTTATAAAAAATGAATCGTAGTGTGAGGATAGTTCCTTTTTACTATGTCAACTCGCTAAAAATGAATTAGTGAGTATGAGGAAAGTTCCTTTTACTGTGTCAACCTCGTTAAAAATGAATCAGTGTATCAAGAGGAAAGTTCCTTTTACTGTGTCAACCTCGTTAAAAAATGAAACATGTTGCCATGAGCATAGTTCTTTTCCTGTGTCAAGCTCGTTAAAAAATGAAACAAATCCTCCCCTAATTGAGTTGAGTCTTTGAATAGACCTCGTAAATGTTAGGTCATATATTTAGGTTAGTTTTTAGGTCGGGTCTTTCATATGATCTCGTAAATGAACCTTCATTCCATCCAGCTATTTATTACTAGTGTACTTAGTTGAATGAAATGAAGCTGGGGGGGCATGCGCTCTAGCAGTTACGCTTAGGGGGCATCAAGCATAGTTTTCTCTCTGTTTCAAGCTTGTGCAAAAATGAAACCACTCTGAAGCATAGTTTTTCTCTGTTTCAAGCTTCTGTAAAAATGAAACCTATCTTGAGTCAATTTTGGTTATTTTCAAGACTCGTTAAACTCATGAAAATATCGAGATTATTTTGCTATCTTCCATTCTCGTAAAAAATATGAAAATGCCGAGTTCTTTCCGTCTTTTCCTGCTCGTAAATTAAATTGAAAGTCGGCCACAAGAGTACATTTTTATCCCTTTTTCGAACTCGTTAAAACTTACGAAAAAGTGAAAACCATGAGTACATTTTTATCCCTTTTTCGAACTCGTTAAAATTTACAGGAAAAGCGAAACTACTGAGTATACTTTTATCACTTTTTCGGACTCTTGAAAATTACGAAAAAGAGAAACCCTGGAGTTCTCTTTTAAGCCCTTTTCAGACTCTCTAAAAATGAAAATATTGCCGAGTACTTGAATATTCGAACTCGTTAAAGTAAATGAACAATCATCCCTTAAGTATAATTTTACTCCTTTTACGGACTGAAATGGACTATTTACGAAAAAGGTATACGTTGACTAATTACAGTCAATAGAGTTCTCTCTCGCATTATTTTATCTTTTTTCGGGCTCGAGAGACTAAATTTACGAAAAAGTACACCCATGGAGTTTTCTTAAGTTTTCTTCTGACTCCCTAAAATGAAAAAAACCGAGTTTCTCCTATACTGGACTCGTTAAAATTTAACAGTAAAGGACCTGTTCAATTTTAAACAGGAACGAACCACTCCTTCTTAGGGTTCGAATATTAAACTAAGTTGGACTCATCTGAAGGATGAGCTTATAAACAAGCAAATGTTATCCTCCTCAAGCTTGTCAAAAATAAAGAGGTACTTGCCAGAAATGGTGGGGGAAAAGAGAGAAAAACGAACCTGTTTGTTACATTTTGATTATTCAGAAAACCGTTAACCACTCTTGAACACGACACTTTTTGTCCACCTGGGTTGGGAAAATCCTTTGCCTAACAGTTAATCAAACCACATTGAAAGTCTTCAGCTGGTTTCTGGGTATTAGCTTTGGGTCAATTGTCACCAAGCCATCTGTAGTGTCGTTATGTGTTCAAGAGGACAGTTCAAACAAACCATTCATCTGCAAAATATTTGTCTTCCATTTTGACCATCCTTGAGTCAGTCCTTGCCAATATATTTCTTCAAAACTTGATCTATGATTTTGTGTTGTGGGCTTGCCTACGACAGATCACTTTCTATAGACGACAACTCATTATCTAGGAAGTTGATCCAGAAATTGTCAGTACCTTGGAATCTTCATGCCTCAATGGCAGGTTTCTCGCCTTCGACGACAGGTTGCATCATTGACCTTCGATCGAATGATTCCGTGACATGTTCGACTTCAGCTCATTCATTGACATTTCATGGATTGTACTGAGTACTTTGAGAGCCATTGACATTACTGGTGGTTTCTCTCACACTTGTCAACAGTTCGCATCATTGACTGGTAATCAAGTGATTTCTACCATGTTCGACTTCAACACATTTAATTGCATGGATAGAATCAAACTAGTTCGGGAAGCAGAAATCAAGACCTTGGATCTAGTTTCTACCATCCAGGCTGCAAGGAATTTTATTATTATACAGTAGACTATTCATTACAAATGGCTGTGCCCATGCTGTGTCTACACTATTGATGTAATATTAAAATAATTTCTGTATCAGAACAAGTTTAGTTAGTTTTTGATCTGAGTATCGGAATGCCTACCTCAGTGATGATATATATATATTTTGCATTTGAATGTTTTTATAGGTTCCGATTGGGGTGTCCACAGGATGATCCTTGAAATGATAAAGTACTTCACTCTTCATATATGACAGACTTCATCTTCATCTATTTCAGACTTCACACTTTAGGGGGCAATTTGTTACACTAAAAATTGTCACCTTGACATTCTGCTGATTGTATGAGCTTATTAACACTCATACATGCCTCCTCTGCAAGTCTTACAACCTTTACTCCTCATTTCAAGCCCTGAAACAAGAAGAAAAACCCTAAAAATCTCTGAAAGAATGGGTACGTAGGTAACATGAGGCCTGCCTGCGTTCCTAGCTTGGGTACGCAGGTAATACACTGCTTACCTACATTTTAGAATGCATTTTTCCTTTGCAATGCTTGCGTACCCTCCTCAAAGACAAAAAGGCGAGAAAGTAAAGTCAAAAAAGTGGTTTGAGGTCAATTCTACAAGGTTCTAAATGAGAATTTTTGGGGATGAGTACGCTTTGATAAGGTGCATGTATCCCTCACCTTAAGGAACTAATCCCTTGATGTGAGGAGCCTATCCCTTTGAAGGATAATTCTATCCCTACAAAGGTGGAATCCTAACCTCCTCATCTACTTTATAAAAGGAGGCATTGGGTAGCCTCAAATGGTTAAGTTTTTGGAGATTGAGGATTAGAGTTCAAGCTTTATGTGTGATTGAGTTGAAGTGCTGTTGAGATTTAGACTTCTTTCTGCTGAGCTTTTGAGAGGAAAGATCACATACCTCTTTGTGCTCCTAGAGGAAGAGTGCAAGACTTATCAAAGTAGAGGAGACTTTGGACTTTTAGAAGGCCTTTCAACATCAAGGCTAAGGTTGTAAGGTTCTTCCGTTATTTTAAGATTAATACAATCAAGTTTTGTTTTTCTCAATAAATTGTCGTTCGATTGTTTATTTCAATAAGCTGTCATTTGATCATTTATTTCATAGATTCCTTGATCACTATGATAGGTATGTTTTATGATTATTTGTTATACAGGTGCTATTTAATATTTTCTTGTTTGTGATTGCAGGTTGATGAAAGACGACACTTTCTTGCGACGAAAGAACTCTTGTTGTGACGAAGGATTATTGTTGCGACGAAAGAAATCTTGTTGCGATGAAGGATTATTGATGCGATGGAAGCACTACGACTGCAAATAAGCATTTGGATCTAAGGTAGGATTGACACCTTCATAGCATTTATTTGTAAAACGAATATATTTAGATAAAGACAAACTTGTTGTTCGTTTGTTGTTAGATTGTCTTCTGACACTAGGGAGATCGGTCTTGTCCGTAAGAACAATTTATCTGGCCAACAGTGTCCTTGAGAGGGATGAGAATGGAATAACATGACAGGAATGAGTGCTTAGCCATAATTTAACTTAGGATAGAAGACAATTGACAGGGTGAAAAATAATTCACAAGATGACAGATAGCTGAGAAAGACATAGCGCAGACAAGCTTCAAACACAAACTAACAATAATAACCTCAGAAAAATGAGAATCCTTCTTAAATAGGTGGCACGGGCTTTAAAATTAAATGTTGATAAGACTCGCCAAAAGACCGTTAGGAAAACCCAACGTGGACTACAACTGTCACCAACTTGGCTGCATACGTCACTGCGGGAGGTCTCAAGGTACGGAGAGCTCATCGAGCCAATGCCCCCTCAGTGAATCTCAATCGTTGATTTGGATCGGCCTCGCAGTCAACAGGGTCAACTGCGGAGGCACCCTCCTTGTTAACCCACACGCTAAATGTGCCCATGGGTTGAGCCTTTTACTCACCGTTTGATAAATCATCGAATCCCGCTCCATAAGATGCTCGATATTTAGTCTGTGAATTGGGACCCACTTCCATAAAGACTTAAAGTATTTAAACTTTAAACTTTAATATAATGAGCAGATACATTTTTATGCTAAAGTATATGAAATTTGATACTCTAACATATCTTTTGATAATTTTCTACTTTTTTTGTATTTTTGAAAATTAAAAATAAAGGATATTGCAAATGAGCCACAACAGGGGCTCTCAAGTTTTGTTCCTAAAATGGAGATCTGTGTATTTTGGCGCCCGCTCTAAAAATATTTTTTTGATCCCAATCTGGGTTCGCCTTTTGTCTCTCCCTCTGCATATTTGGTCTAATGAAGTGTTCTAAGAGATAGGGAAGATCCTATGGTTTTACTATGAAGTGAACACCTATTTCAGAAAAGCTAGCTACATGGATATGAAAAGGATTTTAGTTTCCATCAACATGGTTGGAGGGTTGAAAATTCCATTTCCATGTAAGTGGGTTCAATAATTCAAAATTAGTTTCTTGATTATGAAGGGATCCTCTTCTGCTACATTAGGTGCCACTATTACGACCATCAGGGAAGGGATTGCACCCAAGAAGGGTTAAGAAAGTATGGGTTCAAAAGGCTCAATTGAGCTCAAAGTCTGGAAGTATCCCTGTCAAAATATCCCAGGAAGAAGGGCTTAAAGCTAAAAGTAAATATCTAATTATTTCTCCTATGTTGACAAATAACAGTCCTCTTAAGGAGAAAAACTCTCAGATGAATGACTTCCTTAGGACGAAGCTCATTTGGAGGTTGTCATGGCTGCTCTAGACATGGTGGAGTCCAGTATCAGTATGTCATTATCCTCCACCTCTTTTTCATTATATTTCTCTTCTTGCATTCTGACACCTTCATATTGTTCTCCCTTGAATTTTTTTCCTTCTATTTCATGTTCCCTCTCAAGGCATACAAAATTGAATTACCCCCTGCCTCCTTGTCTATTCACCTCTAGAGCCAACCCTCTCCTTTGGGTTTGCTTTCTCTCTGTGACCCCTTGCCCTCTCCTCCCTCTACTTGAATTGTCTCACACCCCTATGGACTTATATCCCTCTCGTCGATGCCTCTTAACTCAGATTTTTCTATTGGGTTTTTTTTTCTTGAACCAGACGAGATTTTATGTATGTTAGATGATTAGGATTTTACATGATTTAGAAGGAGGTGTAAATCAAACATATTATTAGCCATGAGGCGGGCTTCCAATGAAATAAAATTAGGGAAACAAATGTCAATTTTTGGAGTGCTTAGATCTTCGGGCCCCTTGAATGGTTTCGAATGAGTTTCCTCTCCCACAACTTCATGGGTTTGGCCAATCCCTCTAAAGCCCTTGGCCTTCAAAGGTTGATTCTCTCTCTCTCTCACCTCAATTTATTCTTATTTAATAAACGATGATGGATGGCCCCAAGGTTGTAGTTGCAATTTCCTCCTTACCTTGTCATGGTCCTTTTACTACACACACTTATGGGAAATTAGGGGGCCTAGTTACTGGTTGGTTGAAAATAAATATGCTCTACTATGCTCATTGGCACAAACATCCCACTCCTATGATCTAGGTGGATATTGTTGGCCACCCACCTATTCCACCTAGACCTTCAGTCAGTTTCATCAGTTTCCTTTTTTATAGCAGCATTTACTATTTTTAGTACTTTTTTTTTTCAGTCTTGAACTTCTCGAGCATTTTTTACCCCTTAAACAACGTTTTTTTGAGGTCCGTTGCAATCCCATATCCAAAGGTAGGGGACTGCAGAAAAACCTATAGTACTCGGAGGGATATTTACGATGATATATCGTATGCACCAAATGGAGATAATAGGACCAAATTACGACCCCGAGAATTTGGCTGCCCAACTAACTCCAACGGGGCTCACAAACTCTTGGCATTTCATCTCTTCGGGTTAGGGTTTTGGTTTTTTAGGGTTTTATTTTGATTTTAAATAATAAAAAGGTCCTTTAGCCTCATTGTAGCATAGTTCAAAGGCATGTAGCTTCCACATAATTCAAAATTTGGGTGGTGTTGCGCTCCTAGAACTGGCATTGCGCTGCTAGAGAAGGGTGTTGTGCTCCTGGCAGTTAGGCGCTGTGCTCCTGCCCAGTTTCACTTACAGCCTTCAAAACTTCGTGCAACTGCTCCAAACCACCAAAAAATGGTCTCTCCACCTCCATACAAGTAAGCAACATCATTTGTGTCCTCCTTTCATTTCCCATTTGCAAATTTAAGGTGTTAAATATCTCATTCAAATTTGCAAATTTTTTAAGCTAAGAAACCCTAGAGTTCATTCTTATAACCCTAAATTGTTCCCTAGACCTTGCATTCCATTTCCATATCACAGTGAAGCCTATCCCCATCCCTAAATCACTAAATCCCTTTCCCAAAACTACATTTCCAAAAACCCTAGCTCCTAGACTATAAAATCCCTAGGCAGCTTCCCCTATATCTGTAATCAATTTCCCCATCCCATTTCCCTAAGTATTTTAAACCGATATCAGTCCCCTAAGTTCCCTAATCTCCTTCCCTATTTCCCCAATTTTTTCCACTCCCATCCCCACTCCCTAAACCTATTTTCCACTCCCCTTTACCTTCCCTAGGGTTTCAAAACTAAAAAACACCATGGAGGAGGAAGACAAAGTCTTCATGGAGGAAGAGAAGGACTGAGAGGAAAGGATACCTCACAAGGGAGGAAGAATTATTAGGCTTGAGCCCACCAACACTAGAGAACTGATGGCCTCACCTATGACAATTTCTTGCTTTGAATATGTTGGTTGCCTTGATTTCTACCAAATAATCCAAAGAGTTCAACACCACCCTGTTTTTACTTAAACCCAATAACTACAAAAATAAAGATTGGGTCTATATCAAAGAAAAAGTTGAGACTAGAATAATGATATGGAACAATAGATGGTTGTCAAGGGAAGGTAGGATTTTTTAGTGTAAGGTTGTTCTCGAGGCCATTCCAGTCTACTAGCCCTCGCTAGCCTATATCCCCATGGGTACCATCAATAGGATAAACAAATTTCGATGAGATTCCTTTGGGAAGGAAACATAGAGAAGAGACCCTTTGCTTTAAATACTCGGGAATCCATTTCTTGCCAAAAATCTTTGGGAGGTTGGGGCTTGAAACACCTTTATTGTTTTCAAAGTTTATGACAACTAAAGGAGCATGGAAAATAATTCAGGGACAGGGCCTACTGGTGCAGGTAATGATAAACAAAAACATCTCCCCAACATATTGAATGGATTGTCCATGGATTGGCTCAGAGATATAAGGAAAAAATTTAATGATGGATCTATTATCTATAAAACAATCATTAATTTGTGGAAATCATTATGAGAGGCCTTACATGGAGAATCAAATATGGTTCCAGAGTTCTTATAGGTAGGGACCCTTAGATAGGCAACAGGGATCAACACATTCTATTAGGTGAGATTATCCAATTCCCCAATCAAATAGGATATTTCTATGTTTGAAAATTTTACACAAGAAGCAAACACTTTATCCCTTAGGCATGGTTAAGGTTGCAAGATTTGCATTTAGAGGAAGCAGACACCGAGGAATGTGTTAGTGTTAGTATTTGCATCGTTCCACCAGTGATCAAAATTAATTCTTCCATGTCATGTTTGGGGTCCCACTAATAAATTTTTTATCATTCCACTAGGTCATGCAAAAATTTGGTCACTTTGTGTATATTTTAATCAAAGTTCACTCTTTTCAAAAAATGTCATCTCATTACTTGTTTGCTCACTTTATCACATGCTAAGTGTCCATTATTCATGAGCCTTTATCACCTTTTCAGTCATATCATCATGAAGTCCATTCATTTAGTGTGTCCATTAAGTATTGGGTTTTCAAGGTCCAATAAAACATCATTTCCATTGCATAAAGCCCAACAAAACTAAGAGCAACCAATAAATTCACTTATTATGTAAATTTGAAATGTAATATTTAGTTTTTATTCCATTATGTAATTTTCATTTCATCATGTAATTTTATGCATTCTCAATATGTAATAAGTTTATGGTCCTAAGATAGCTGGAAACTCAAAGGTTTCATGTGCCAAGAAAGCTCAACAGCTTTAAAATCTAAAGTGCTCTCAATCCATCAAATGATCAATCTCCAAATATCAGAAACAAAAGTGAAATGTAAAGATTTCAAAGTTTAAAGTGAATGAGAAGATGAAAAGTGGGTCCCAAAATGCAAATGCATTCAAACCATTAAGTATAAAGGCCATCACAAAACAAAGAAAACACTCATTTTCTCTCCCAACCATTGAGCTCACACTCCCTCAGCTTGAAAAATAAGTTTTCAGGGTCAAAATTCAAAATTTGGGTGGCGCTGCGCTCCTAGAACTGGCAAAGCGCTCCTAGAGAAGGGTGTTGTGCTCTTGTCAATTAGGCGTTGCGCTCCTAGAACTGGCACTGCGCTCCTGCCCAGTTTCACTTACAACCTTCAAAACTTCGTGCAACTACTCCAAACCACCAACAAAGGGTTTCTCCACCTACATACAAGTAAGCAACATCATTTGTGCCATCCTTGCATTTCCCATTTGTAAATTTAAGGTGTTAAATATCTCATTCAAATTTGCAAAGTTTTTAAGCTAAGAAACCCTAGATTTCAATCCTACAACCCTAAATTGTTCCCTAGACCCTGCATTCCCTTCCCATATCATAGTGAGCCTATCCATAACCCTACATAACTAAATCCCTGTCTCAAAACTACATTTCCCAAAACCCTAACTCCTAGACTACAAATTACCTAGGAAACTTCCCCTATATCTATAATCAATTTCCCCATCATATTTCCCTAATTATTTTAAACCCATATCAATCCCCTAAGTTCCGTAACCCCCTTCCATATTTCCTCAATTTTTCCTACTCCCATCCCCACTCCCTAAACCTATTTTCCACTCCCCTTTACCTTCCCTAGGGTTTCAAAACTAAAAACACCATGGAGGAGAAAGACAAAGTCTTCATGGAGGAAGAGGAGGACTGAGAGGAAAGGAGACCTCGGAATGGAGGAATAATTATGAGGCTTGAGCCAACCAACGCCATATAACTGATGGCCTCACCTATGATAGTCTCTTTCTTTGAATATGTTGGTTGCCTTGATTACTGCCAAATGATCTAAAGAGTTCAACACCACCCTATTTTTTCTTAAACCTAATAACTACAAAAATAAAGATTGGGTTTGTATCAAAGCAAAAGTTGAGACTAGAATAAGGATATGGCATAATAGATGGTTGTCAAGGGAAGGTAGGCTTGTTTAGTGTAAGGTTTTTCCCAAAGCCATTTCGGTCTACTAGCCCTCGCTAGCCTAGATCCCCATGGGTACCATTAATAGGCTAAAACAAATTTCAATGAGATTCCTTTGGGAAGGAAACATAGAGAAGAGACTCTTTGCTTTAAATACTTGGGAATCCATTGCTCGCCAACAAAATTTTGGAGGTTGGGGCTTGAAAGACCTTTATTGTTTTCAAAAGTCATGACAACTAAAGGAGCATGGAAAATAATTCAGGGACATGGTCTTGATCCGAATTTATGCAGGAACGGATCAGAATACATAAATAACCATAAACATAGAGATGTAGTGGAAATAATTCTTCATTTCATTAATATCAAATAACAAAAATATGCTTACAAACATAATGGAATTAAAATAGCTAGGGTGTTGGTAGCGAATCTCTTAGAAGAGATGTGGCAGCTACAAACCTCTAAACTGTGTTACAATGAGGCTCGAGGGACTATTTATGATTGAGAAACAATGGATAACTCTAAGCGTCCAAAAACCTAACCCTAGGAGATGAAGCGCCAAAACTATGGGCCCCGTTTGGGTAAATTGGTGTTTCAACTTCCCAGGGACGTAACTTCGGCATACGATCTCCGTTTGACACATATGATACATCGTTAGAAATATCTATCCGAGGAATACAAATAACGTTGTAAATATCAGTTCTAAAATGTAATAATATTTTTCAGATAAACGATGCCCAAAAAATGTCGTTTAGGGCCTCAAAATAGCTCCGGAAGTTTAGGACCCGAAAAACTGCTAAAAATAGTAAGTTGTGTTGCAACTTAAAAAATGAAAGAACTGATGGTGGGGGTTAAAATGGAATAGGTGGGTGGCCACCAATGTCCACCTAGATCATTAAGGCCCCAAAACGGCTCCGGGAGTGCGGGACCCTAAAACCTGCTAAAAATAATAATTTGTGCTGAAAGTGAAAATTTGCAAGAATTGATGGTGCAGGTCCAAATCGAATAGGTGGGTGGCCACTGATATCCACCTAGATCAGGCCTATTGGTGCAGGTAATGATAAAAAACATCTCCCCATCATATTGAATGGATTTTCCATGGATTGGCTCAGAGATATAAGGAAAACATTTAATGATGGAGCTATTATCTAGAAAACAATCATTAATTTATGGAAATCATTATGAGAGGCCTTACATGGAGAATAAAATATGGCTCCATAGCTCTTATAGACAGGGACCCTTGTATAGGAAACAAGGATCAACACATTCTATTAGGTGATCTTCTCCAATTCCTCAATCAAATAAGATATTTCTATGTTTGACAATTTTACACAAGAAGGGAACTCTTTATCCCTTAGGCATGGTTAAGGTTGTAATATCTGCATTTAGAGGCTGCACACACAGAGGAATTTGTTAGTTTCAATATCCTTCCACCAGTGATCAAAATTAAATCTTTCATGTCATGTTAGGGATCCCACTCAGAATTTTTTTATCATTCCACTAGGTAATGCAAAAGTTTGGTCACTTGGTGCAGATTTTAATAAAAGTTCACTCTTTTCAAAAAATGTCATCTCATTACTTTCTAGCTCACTTTATCACATGTTGAGTGTCCATTATTTATGAGTCTTTATCACCTTTTAAGTCATATCATCATGAATTCCATTCAGTCAGTATGTCCATTAATTATTAGGGTTTTCAAGGTCCAATAAAACATCATTTACATTGCATAAAAGACCAACAATACTAAGAGTGACCAACAAATTCACTTTACTATGTAAAGTTGAAATGCAATATTTAGTTTTTATTCCATTATGTAATTTTCATTTCATCATGTAATTTTATGTTTTCTCAATATGTAATAAGTTTATGGTCCTAATATATCTGCCAACTCAAAGGCTTCATGTGCCAAGAAAGCTCAACAGCTTTAAAATCTAAAGTGTTCTCAATCCATCAAATGATCAATCTCCAAATATCAGAAACAAAAGTGAAAGGTAAAGATTTCAAAGTTTAAAGTGAATGAGAACATGAAAAGTGGGTCCCAAAATGAAAATGCATTCAAATCATCAAGTATAAATCCCATCACAAGAAAAAGAAAACACTCATTTTATCTCCCAACCATCGAGCTCACACTCCCTTAGCTCGAAAAATAAGTTTGCAGGGTCCAAATTCAAAATTTGGGTGGCGCTACGCTCCTGCCCAGTTTCATTTGCAGCCTTCAAAAATTCGTGCAACTACTCCAAACCACCAACAAAGGGTTTCTCCACTTCCATACAAGTAAGCAACATCATTTGTGCCCTCCTTTCATTTCCCATTTGTTGGGCAATTTATTTGAACAAATTGCTGCATTAAATTATCGACCAGGGAAACTCGTGAGCTTGTGATGGTGCCAGCAATATATATGCAAGAGTAGGCAACTAACTCTATGTCTAACTAAATTATTTATGATTCAATATAATATGCAAGGGAAGAGGCTCCTAACTAAGGAGGTCCTGGTTGTCCTTCCCTACAGCATCATAGAGAAATCATTCATAAAACCAGAAACTTGAAATAAAGACAAGAGAATGAACTTTAATTGTTGTTCAGATTCAAAGAGAGAGAAAGACTAACTTAGTCTTTTGATTGTCCTCTCATGTACTAATCCAAACTAAACTAAGATCCATTCATAAGCATAAGAAATGAAATGACTTGAACATAAAAGCAAAAGAATGAATTTCAATTATCATGCAAATCAAATAGAGAGAGAGCCTAACTTAGACCCTTGGATATCCTCTCACATGTTGATAAGATTCTAATTTAAAACTCATTCATCAATCACAAACAAATCTTTAAACATCTAAGAAATGAAAAGAAACAAAATCTAATATGAAATAAAATGTTTCTCTCATCCTTTTAGAGTGAGCTCAATTCTCTTAAGAACAAGACAAATTATTCCATATACTACATTAAGGAAACTTATATCTAAAACTACATAAATTCCATAAATTCATATTCTACATTAATACAATTTACATCTAAAACTACATAATGGAAATATATGAAAAATGAAGCTTTATTCTATTCCATCATCAATTGGATACAATGCTCTAAGAGTCCTCCTCTTTGGAATGGAGGAGGTACTCCTATTTATACAATGAGATGAGATAACAAACTCATAATGATGATCCACTAATCTCTCTTTTAGTTCCATACATTTCTCAACCATCTTAGACACATAACCCTATCCTCCATGATCTCCTCCATGATCTTTTCCATGAGGTTTATCTTCTTAAATTCGAATTTGATCATCCAAGGCCACATAAAGGTGTCTTGGAAGCTTCCTTTGAGCCTACACATGTCAACAAACTCATGCTAATTGTTCGGTATAAGTATAAGCATATTATTTTCTAAGTTTTAGCCATAAATTCACTTTAAAATGTTAAGAATTAATAAACTTTGGAAAAACATAGTTATGACCCAATAATGAGGTGAATGTAATGATATGGAGGTGGAATGGAGGTGACATGAAGGTAAAATGTGAAGATATTGATGAATAATGGAGTGAAAATAGAGACTATTTTGAGGCCCAACACCATTCACAAATTTAAAGTGTTAAATCTCTCATTCAAATTTGCAAATTTTTTAAGCTAAGAAACCCTAGATTTCATTCCTACAACCCTAAATTGTTCACTAGACCCTTCATTCCCTTCCCATACCACAATGAAGCCTATCCCTATCCCTACATCACTAAATCCCTGTCCCAAAACTACATTTCCCAAAACCCTAGCTCCTAGACTACAAATTCCCTAGGTAGCTTCCCCTATACTTGTAATCAATTTCCCCATCCCATTTCCCTAAGTATTTTAAACCCATATCAGTCCCCTAAGTTCCCTAATCCCCTTCCCTATTTCCCCATTTTTTCCTACTCCCATCCCCACTCCCTAAACCTATTTTCCACTCCCCTTTCCTTTCCCTAGGGTTTCAAAACTAAAAACACCATGAAGGAGGAAGACAGAGTCTTCATGAAGGAAGAGGAGGACAGAGAGGAAAGGAGACCTCACAAGGGAGGAAGAATTTTGAGGCTCCAGCCCACCAACACTAGAGAGATGATGGCCTCACCTATGACAGTATCTTGATTTGAATATGTTGGTTGCCTTGATTTCTACCAAATGATCCAAAGAGTTCAACACCACCCTGTTTTGAGCAGAGTTTTCATCTCAAACCTCGAAGACAATCAGGTGATGCTTGCAAGTGTGACCTGTTGGTGTCCGAGTGTGAATAAAATATTCAACCCTTTTTCCACATTAATTTATCAATCCGGGTGCGTACATTATTTCAAGGTAACGTGCAAGGTATATGCAGGAGAAATGGCACAATCCAATATTGATCACAGATTCAACAATTAAAACAACCAAAACTACTGTGACAGTAATTAAAGATAAATTGCAGAATTATAATAGCATTCACAACAATTGAAAAAACATACCATAACAACATTTAAAATACTCAAACGGAAATGCGAAAGCGACACACAAAAACAACACAGCACCTGATCAGAAGAGTGGGCCCAACTCTCTAACCAGGGTTGCGACTGAGTCACAGCTTACAAGTAGAACAAAAAAATGACTTGCATTCAATTAATTAACAACCTTTGTTACAAAACCTTATCTCTTGCACGCTAACCCAATTCATAGCCCTGAGACCCTTCTTATACAAATGTTTCGAAAACCGTCTTTCCTATCTCACAACTAATATCTACAAATATACAATTGTTACAGCGACAAAACTAGTTTCCGAGAGAAAACCAAGAAAGGTCTGTAATAGATCTGGAGTAGGTTGGAATATGTTATGTTGTTATAGCATATCAAAATAGCATTGTGAACTCGGAGTTTCTTCTAAGACTCGCAGATCGACCCTTTTACTGATGAATCTGCGATAATAACACAATTATTGCTCTCATAGGCAAAATCCCCATGACTATTACTTCATTAATTAAACATTCTAGATAAGACAATGAAGGTGGTTTACCTTATGCGTTTACAACATTTAACGAATATTAATGATACAAAGAAGTGAAAGAGTGGGTGAAAATGGGAGAGAAAAGTATGCAGATTTGGTACCCAACATCTCCCCCCAACTGGTTTATCAGCATGTCTTCATGCAACTCGTTGTCTTTTTAGATCTAGGTTGGACTGACTGTGGTCGGAATGAAACTGAGAGAGGTCATATTCTGTGGCCATCTCTATTCCAGGGGGTTTGTACCCTTCTGTCAAGACAATATCCTTCCACCAATCTTCACTTACAGTGTTTTATGGAGTATACTGATCTATTGGCAACCAAATGAGAGGGAACTCAAACCTTAGCCCCATCCACCAGACTCCACAAGTCTAAATACATGCAACAAAATGAGGAACTCTTTTTAATGCCCGTGAAAAATTGGGTGCTCCAAAAGATTCCTGGTTTCTCACAGTTGATGAAGACAACATCCATCTCCTTTGACAACTATCAAGAACTTCATTCTGAAAAGAAACTACTTGTCTGATATAGAGGTCAGTACACCACTTCTGTGTTTCCAGCATATGTTCCTTATGTCCCTCAATCTGTAAAAAGGTAGAGTGCTTGTTATAAATATTTGCTTCCTAACCATGCTCCCTCCTTAACATCAATGGTCTTGTAATTTGATTTTCCTAAAAAGTATCGAAGGCCTTCCTCCATTTAACCTGGTTGCTAGTGTAGGAGGTGAAGGCTCTTAGGTGAATATCCCCCACAAATGGAACAATATTGAAGGTCTGATCATCCTTCAAGAAACAATTATGTACGTAAAGTTCGCACATCAAGTGTTGACCCGCAACATCATGGATTTTCAAAATACGAGGGAACTATATCGAATCCTCAATCTCATGGCTGATTTCCTTACAAATAATTTCTAGGAAGAAGAAAAGGAACTACTCATGAAGAAATAAAGCATAACTATGGGCGGGAGGTCTACTGGCCATTACCTGTTGCGCCAAGGTAAACATATTTTCTTCATTTCATTTCAGAATTTTCACTTGTTCCTCTAAATCCTCCATATTACCATGTTTTTTCAGGCTTGCCCTTGTCGTGCTCTGTCTAACTGGTCTATATACCCAGTAATAATCCCAATGCCCTGCTCTCGAACCCTCTTCGTCTCCTTCCTATGTTCATTTGCAACAGATTTCCATTTATGAATTTCGGCATCCAGGAGGAACTCTCATGCTTCAAACAGATGTTCAATGGGTCTAGTCTGCATGGCAGCAGAGGAAACCTCGACCTTGGGCTTTATGGCCTTCCATTTGTATTTTTTTACTTTTTTCTTCAACCGAGATACTTTCTTCCTCAGTTTGCGAACTTCCTTCTTCAGCCGCATGGTCTCGTTGAACTGAAGCTAGTACCTTCTTTTGAGAGGTGGTATCTTATTTTCACATTGTTCTATCCATTCCTGTTTAACAGTGAATTCATATTTCGGCCCTGCAGCAAGTTCAGAAGGCAGTGGGCTATTGTTAATGACATCAGATGGCTTCTCTACTAGCTCTTCTTTACTTGGTCCCCTTTCTTTAGGAGCACTCCCTTGTTCTTCTTTCCTTAATTCAGGAATTTATGTTACCTGGTCAGTGCCTTCATCGACCAATCTCTACTCCAGTGCTTCTATGAAATTCCCTTCTTCGTTTTAAGCTTCAGGATGCCCTTGCTAAGAATCAGCAATTGATGGACTGACATTAGCGATATCTTTCCTTGAATCATCAAATTTTAGTATTGGCAGGACAACGATCTCTTTTATTAATCATTGGGGGGAACGAAACCCCCTTGCTCCTCTTAGCATCATAGTCTGAAAAGGATAATGGAGAATATCTTTTACCTGCTCTGTGTTGGTATTGTATGCCATCTCTGATTCCTTTTCTTCATCACCTTCGTTCCTTAATTGGGTCAAACCTCCTTTGTGCATTGCTTCTTTGTCTGCGGTCGACGCTAGTTCTTGTGGAGCAATGTCCACCGCAAGGGTCGTTCCTTCCCTGCTTTTCTGTCCTTACTGAGTCGGGGGTGGTTCTTGTGTGACACCATTACCTATTTCAATATCCAAATCCATTTGGGTAGGTGATGTTGTTTCTTTCTTAACAACATCACTTTCCAACCCTCTGAATAGTGTTCATTCTCCCTGTGCTTCATTAATGAAAGTCGATGTCTACGGGATAGTATCAACTTCATCCCCTATATCCATGATTCCCTCGTCAATAGGTTCTATAGGCAAGGCTGGTTCTTGTGTGATAGCCTCAACTATATTACTAATTGTTTCTTCCATTTCCATTTCTTCTGGTTCTTCCTATTCTTCCTCCACTTCCTCCGACTCTTCCTCTTCTGCTGAATTAACAGGAGGTGATGGTTCTTCCTCCATTTCCTTTGGCTCTTCCTCTTCTACTGAATTGATAGGAGGTGCTGGTTCTTCATCCGTTTCCTCTGGCTCTTCTTCTTCTGTTGAATCAACCAGAGGTACTGGTTCTTCCTCCAATTCCTCTATCTCTTCCTCTTCCGTTAAATCAGTCGGAGGTGCTGGTTCTTCCTCCCTAGTAGTGATAACAACTGCTACTTCCTCCTCTGATAGTTCACAGAGCTATACCCAGGGAACTTGAAATCAGGCCATTGCATGCATAACCAACAAATGAAACAGTCTGTGATTGGTGAGGATTGCCAACACCTGACGCGAATGCCGAGTGGAGTGCACCATGAGTTGGAGATGTTTTAATAAAAAAAAGGCATGTTTAAAGAGTGAACTTGTACTTGCGGGAATCGAAGGTGAGCTGGTATTTTGAAATGGTACTTGAACAGAGTTGTAGACCATCCTTCGCAGGTTATATATTTCATTACAAATCTTGCTACCTCATTCCATGGATACGGTAAATATTTCTAGTCATACCCTCTCCCACACTGAATAACGCTTTCTCCTGCTTGTAGAACACTTCAGGAAACTATGGTAGGGGAATCCTACGATAAAACCATTTTTTTCCTTGCCATGTTAGCCCACTAACTTTTGCAATGGCTTCTTCTATGATAGGAATTTATATTCCTTTGACCCGGGAGTGATCCCCAACCAAATTTAGCGCAAAATCTGTCATAATTCCATTGTTGAATCCCTGCAATCTATTAAAATAGTTATCCCATCCTGCATTAACAAAAACTTGCCACACATCTGCATTGCTACGAACCAAAATTGTATCTTTGGGTTCATGCCGCACAACCAGTCTTCCCATCCTGTAGAGACTATAACAACACTTTGGACAGAGGAGACCGTTGGAAGGAGTGACGGCTACCAAATTTGGCAAAAACAACATGGTGAAAATTGAAGTGGAATAACGGTAAATATGACAAGTGATTTCTCGAGAAACGAAGAAAATCATGGCAGATTATGGTAAGTGCAATGAATGAGATGGTAATTATTTCGCATAAGTTGGAAAGGACTGATTGGTTAGCAACATGTGCATGTTGTTAATCCAAATACACATTAAAGATTATACGAAATACAATGAGATCATGGATCGTACCAACAGCACAAGGTTTTAATAATGACTTTGGAATAATCAATGTTGTGGTTTAATTACATCATCGTTTAGTTATGCTGACACCCCCCCCCCCCCCAACTTAAAAAAATCCATCCACGACGTCAATGTCTTATCCATGGAATATTTTAATTAAATCCAGAAGAGTCAAATGGAGACGTACCTGGCGACCTACCTGAGGGAAGTGACAGTTGGCAGAATAACATCGAAGTAATGATGCAGACGGAGTAAAAACATCAAGGAGTAGCAGCATCATGGAGTAACAACATTGCGGAGTAGCATCATCTGAGGAGTAACAACATCCCAAGTAGTTGCATCCCGAGTAACAGCATCTGAGGAGTAATAACAACCAAGGAGTAACAACATCAGAAAGTAGCAACATCCAAGTAGTAACAACATCACAAGTAGGAACATCCGGAGTAACAACATCCAAGGAGTAACAACAACCAAAGAGTAATACCATCACAGAGTAGCAGCATCCAAGGAGTAACAACATCATGAGTAGCAACATCTGGAGTAACAACATCCAAGGAGTAACAACAACCAAGAAGTAACAACATCACAAAGTAGCAGCATCCAAGGAGTAACAACATCACAAGTAGCAACATCCGGAGTAACAACATCCAAGGATTAAGAACAACCAAGGAGTAATAGCATCACAGAGTAGCAACATCAAGGAGTAACAAAATCACGAGTAGCAGCATCCAGAGTAACATCATCCAAGGAGTAGCAACATCCAAGGAGTAACAGCAACCAAGGAGTAGAAGCAACCAAGGAGTAACAACATCACAGAGTAGCAGCATCTAAGGAGTAACAACATCACGAGTAGCAGCATTCGAAGTAACAACACCCAAGGAGTAACAATAACCAAGGAGTAAACATCACAGAGTAGCAACATCAAGGAGTAACAACATCATGAGTAGCAACATATGGAGTAACAACATCCAAGGAGTAGCAGCATCCAAGGAGTAACAACAACCAAGGAGTAGCAGCATCCAATACTTAGGAAATTTCCAGCTCCACAACATTGCACCTTAGTAGTAACTCCTGCAAAAAGACAACAAGTAAATAATAACAATATTTATTTATTATATATATATATATATATATAGAACAAGGATGCAGAGGGAGAATTCTTTGCACTAATAACCTTTAGACCATATTTATTGGAGAGATGGTTAATGAAGGCATCCTTAGAGGTTGGACGGTGGTACAGTCTCAGGCGATGTCCATTTGCTATGAAAGAAGCATGTGTATCATCAATTGTGATTATTATGACTGTTCCATTATCAGATATAGCATCCACCTCGTAAGGTCCCATCCAACGAGTGTAAAGCTTTCCTTTAAAATCCTTAAAATGAGAGTCATAAAGTAATGCCCAATTTCCTTTATGAAACACCTTGTTTTGATAAAATTATCATGCCATAATTTCATCCTCTGCTGTAGAATAGCAGTAGTCCTCTGGACAGACATTGAACGGATTTCATTTAGTTCATTAAGCTGATCCAACTGGTGTTTTTGGGCATTTGACAAGTCTAAACCTACTTCAAGAGCTGTTCTGAGTGTACTGATTTCAAATTCTATGGGGAACAACGGGGATTTCCCATAAACCAACTCAAATGGTGAAAACCCAATTGTGTTCCACCATGTTGTTCTGTATGCCCAGAGAGCTTCATGCAGCTTCTGAGCCCAATCCTGACGATGGTATGCCACAATCTTTATCAAGATATTTTCCAATACCTTGTTTGTGCTTTCCACTTGTCCATTCGCCTGGGGGTGGTATGGAGATGTCACCCTGTGCTTGACCCCATATTTCTGCATAAGCCTTGCTATCATGTGTGACATGAATTGTGCTCCTCCATCTGAAAGAATCTCCCTCGGAGTACCATAATGAGCAGAAATATCTTCAAATAGAAAATCTGAAACCACCTGTTCTATTGCTCTCGCAATAGCCTTGGCTTCTACCCACTTAGTCACATAATTGGTGCAGACCAAAATGTGAACCTTTTCCTAGGAAGGTGGGTTAAAGGGCCCAACAAAATCGATAGCCCACTTCTCAAAAGGTTCGAGGACTACCTGGGGCTGCAAAGGAATTTCATCAGATCGACCGCGCTGCCCCATGCACTGGCAACTGTCACACCTCTGAACATAATTTTGCGCATCCTGAAAGATAGAAGGCCAGTAATATCCCATCTGTAACACCTTATGGCCTGTTATTTTATCTGCAAAATGCCCTCCACAAGGGCCATCATGGGCAGCCTTCAGCACTTCATAGATATCATTCTCAAATACACAGCTTCGAACCTGCTTATAAGATCTTATATGAAAAAGGCATCCTGCCATCCAGGAATATCAGGCAATAAGATGAATAATTTTCCACTGCTCCCTGTATGACAAATGACGGGGCACCTTCCATGTAGCAAGATAGTTAGCAATATCTGCATACCGTGGAGGATTAGTAGAAATTCTGAAAAGATGCTCATCTGGAAAACTGTCTTCTATGGGTGTGCCTTCATCATTATTATCCATTCTAGACATACAATCAGCAACTACGTCATCTTTTCCTGGTTTATCTACTATTGTGATATCAAATTCTTGAAGCAATAATAGCCATCTTGTAATGCGACCAGAAGTGATAGGTTTATTAATCAAATACCTTATTGTTGCATGACCAGTATGTACAAAAGTAGGATACCCGGTGATATAGTGTCGGAACTTCTTGATAGCATAGATGACAGCCAGGAATTCTTTTTCAGTCACTGTGTAATTTAACTCAGCAGGAGTCAAATTCTTGCTGACGTAGTAAACTGCATATGGTGTCTTGTCCACCTATTGTCCTAAGATTGCTCCTACTACTGTCTGAAAGGCATCAACATGTATATGAAATGTTAGTGCCCAATCAGGTCCTCGAAGGATCAAAGCTTCACAAACCAGTCCCTTGATCTTCACAAAAGTTGCTTCACAGTCCTTTGTCCACAAAAATTCTGCATCTTTTGTTAGCAATTGAAAAAGTGGATGTTCTATTTTAGCAAAATTTTCTATAAAATTTCTATAATAACCAGCACAACTGATAAAGCTACATACCTGTGTAGGTGTCTTAGGTACGGGGAAGTGTAGTATTACCTCAACTTTGGCTGGATCAACTCGAATTCTAGCCTCTGAGAGAAAATGTCCCAATACTATCCTCTCTTCCCTCATCATGTGACATTTAACTATACTTAGAGACACATGGGTCTGTTTACATATTTCAAGTAATTTTTCTAGATTCACCAATCCTTCTTCAAATGAATTCTCGTATGGAGTAAAATCATCCATATGAATTTCGACACTGTCATTGACTAAATCAGAAAAAATTCCCAGAATTTCCCTCTGGAATGTTGCAGACGCATTACACAGACCAAATAGGAGAACCCTGTATGCAAAGGTCCCCATGGGCATGTAAAGGTTGTCTTATCTTGGTCTTCCAAGGCTATCTGGATTTGATTATCCCCGCTAAACCCGTCTAGGAAGTTGAAAAACTTCTTCCCAGCCAAGGTGTCCAGGACTTGGTCAATGAATGGAAAAGGGAAATGATCTTTTTGAGTTGTTTTGTTTAGTTCCCTATAGTCCATGATGATCCGCCTTTTACCATTCTTTTTAGGAACGATAACCAGCAAGGACACCCATTGGCTATCCAAGATGGGGTAAATAAATCCTACATCTAGTAATTTCTGAATTTCATCCTTGACAATGTTATTTAGAATAGGATTCATTCTCCGTTGGGGCTGTCTCACAGGACGAAAATATTTCTTAATGTAAATATGATGAGCACATAAACTAGCAGGAATCCCCTTCATGTCGGTATAATCCTAGACGAAGGCTTCCGTATGGTTTTGAAGGACTTTTAGGAGCTTCTTTGTCTGGGATTCTGACAGATTCGAGTTGATTTTTAGTGTCTTTCCTGGTTCAATTTCAATCAGAATACTACCCTGGGATGAATTTGTAGGGGTGTATTCAATTTCATCTTTTGGTTCAATATTTTCCTCCATTTCACATCTCATGGCAGACTCTAAAAATTGACAAGTTGAATCAGAAACAGAACAGGGATCGTTAAAAAAAGTGTTAATGGTATCGTCCTTCGTTTCTGTTTTGAATTTAAGGGCCTACCCAATGGTAAGGACTGGTCTAATTTCTTCATTTTCAGGTTTGAATTATTCCATTCGTAGAGGTTTTCGCTTGGCTAATGTTTTCTCTGATGGGCTCGGTTCCACAAGAGGATAGAGAGTGAGGTTCTTTGTAACCGTCCCATTGGATATAACCATATGTCCAAATCGACACTCGATATAGGCATCCGCAGTTGCGAGCCAAGGTCTTCCTAAAATCAAGGGATGACCACTGGCTGGGGATCGTGTCTGTAATACAAGGAGGTCCACGAGATAGTGCCATGAGTCCATCGAAATACTAACGTATTCCAACTTCCCTACTGGTTTAATTGTAGACCTATCTTCCAATTCCAAGAGAGTAGGGGTTGGATTAATGTTTCTAAGACCTAATGCATTCATTGTTTCAGAGGTAATGACATTTATGGCAGCACCCAAATCTACTAGTACATTTGGGATTTCAACCCCATTAATTTGTACCATTAGAATTGGGTTCCTTGGGTCCTCATATTTTACAGGCATGGTTTTTCCCAGCATGATGTCAGACAGTCTGCCCATCACATGGATGGTTAGTGGATCCCTTGATTTCTTTCCAGGTTTCTTAGAAAAATATTCTTTGAGAGTTTTTGCGTATATAGGTGTGTCCCTCATATCTTGGAGCAGGGGAATTTTAACAAAAAGATTTTGTAATTCTCCTAGAAAATCAAATTCTACTTGAGGGATCTGTTTACTTAGGGTCAATATTTCAGGATATGGCGGATTGACTAGATGTCCTTGGTTAATAGTAGGTTGGGGAGATGTTTGATTTACAATTTTTTGGTCTGGTTTATCCCCAACTATTTTTGGTTTTGGTTATGTAACTTCATTGTCAACCTGTTCAATGATAATAGGTGAAGTTGGAGAATTCACTACCCACCCGGATTGTAATTTTATTTCATTAAGCCCCGTGGTAGAAATGCTATATGGTGGAAGGTTAAGAGTGTCAGCTTGTTGGACCCCTTTATTACTAGGATTCGGCTTGGGTTGGATAGGAAGTTGAGGTCGAAGGGATGGATTACTTGGAGGTACATTGGAAGGCAACTAAAGTTGATGTTGTGGCATTGATTGGGGAAACTATCTAGTAGGAGAGGGTCCACACGAGTTCTGAGCCCAATAAGGATTCAAACTAGTCTGGGGAAACCATTGTTGCCAGGGTGGACGTTGATATTGAGACTACATTGGTGAATAAGGTACATACTGGGAACCCATATTAAAATTATTAAAATACTGAGACAGGTCCTGAGACATACCTGGATTCATACTTGATGGTCGGGGCTTCCATGGCTTCTTCGGTCCCATGAAATACAATTGATCCACCACGCTCTCTTCACTTGCTCCTTGAAACACTTCCTTCAATCTTGGAAAGGAATGGCACAAGCTGGTTGCATGGGCTTGTTCGCAAATTTCACAGACTTCAACTGTGTTTAATGGGAATTCCTTCAGCGGATGTTTCTTTCTGCACTGAGGGAAGAATATAGCCATATTATTTTCTAATTCCATTTGCTTTTGATTTTATTGCAAGGTTTCCATCTGGTCAGATCATGTACTTAGGATATTAGTCCTCAAGTTATCTAGCATATTTCCAATTTTCGCCTTTGTGACCCCTCCACCAAAAGTTTTTGATAACTGAATTCCTTGTCCATTCCTTGCAGCCCCCCGTGAACACTGAATGCACAACCCACAGATAGTGTCGAAGTCTTCCTCCGATATGTCCCCCTTTCCTACTATGTTCAAAAGTTGCAGAGAATCTTCTCTTAGTACCCGGAGAAGGATGATATTCAGAATATCTTTGTCCAGGTCACTATGGCCTGACCTCTGTAGTATGTATTTAAATCGTTCCACACAATCTTCCATATTCTCATCTTCTTTCTGCGCAAAATTAAAAATATCCTCCTTGATGTCATGAGATTTATAGTAATTCTAGTATTTCTCCAAAAATACTTCCTTCATCGCATCCCATGACAAGATAGTCTTTCCCCCTAAACCCATGAACCATCACAGGGTTTTTCCCTTTAAAGTACCAGGAAATATCTTTAATTTTTTAGCATCAGTGATATAGTCGTACCCCCGACAGACAATATCGAATTCAAAGAGGAATCTATTGGGGTCCTCAGAGGAAAGCCCATGAAAATTAGGCAAAGATGTTAAAGGGATGGGCTTCATTGATGCATCACCTATGATGTTCCCAATTGGGAAATAAATAGAGGAACTTGTAGGTGCCATAAATATCCTCCAATACTCACCCGGAATTTCAACTATTTCTACAACTGATATTTGGGGTGATTCAATTGCAGGAGGTTTCAAAGCACTCTCTCGATCTCGTGGTGACACAAACTCCTTCAAGAGTTCTTCTTTCCAATTGGAATTGCTCAATTCCTCTGATCCCCTACTTGCAGTTTCTTCTCCTTCTGCGACAACAGGGGTATTTCATCTACTAATGCTTTATTTACTTCTTCTTCTACCGTTGAAAGGATTTCCTCTGGTACCGTGGATGTCACTGGCTCCTCAACTGACTGCCCCTCAGACTTCATTTGAATCCTTACCTTGAGAGCAGCATGAGAAGATGCTTCTGATTCATCCTTTACGATGATCTCCTGGATATACATATTCCTTCCCAGATCCCTTCCTTTCTTTAGAGGTCTTCCTCTGCCCCTCTTATTTGAATCTTTGTTCATACAATTGGTGGGAAGATATCATTAAAATAACAACAATGTTAAGGACCTGAAGCAGGACAAATAATTTCCTCCCTAGGACGAGAGATTGGACTCAAGCAGAAAATCAATCAAACTAATAAATTTAAGGTTCACGACCTGAAGTAGGGTAATCAAATACCCTCCCAGGATGAGAAATTGGCCCCTAGGAAAATAATCAAAAATTAAGAAAGAAAAATACTACGCTGAGGACTTCGAGTAGGGTAAAAAATTCCCTCCCTAAGTGTTACACAACATTTTGTCACTATCCCTGCAATCCCCAACTCGCACATTGGAGGGTCATTTCTGTGACTAATAAGGAGTGTCATGCCTTGCAAAGACCATCATTGCATCCCTTTACATGAGAGAAATATTCCTCCTGTTGAAAATTCCCTGAGCAGAACTATAAAAACCCTTGTTTTTGCCTTGGCGCGAGTAGCCAGTTACACTCCTGCGCCGATTGGGAAAATTAACACTGAGCCTGCTTCAGTTGGCATTCTATCCCAGTTAAGCACCCACGCCAAGATGTTTATGGAATGTTTTTTAAAAATAGAGGCGAAGGTTCCACCTCAACAACTTCGAGGATGAGTCATTGGGAGTGGTTGAACTAAATAACCACAGACTCCCTCCTTTAGTTTATGGTTTTCCACCTCCCATGATAACCTCCTAAAGGATAGGCCTCCCTCCCACCTTTTTATGGATCCCAACCTCCTCCTTTTCCTCTATAAAAGAAGCTATCTCTCTTTGCATCAACTAGCTGAACTTGGAGAATTAATACTATAGCTGAATAACTGAGCATAGATTGAAGAGTTGCATTGTGAAAGAGATAGAGCAAGGAGGAACTTCGTTGAGGGAGCTTGATTCCATGCCCTCATCCCATCTGAATCGCTTAACAAGTACTGAGACACACTTAGGCTGAACCCCAATGGAGGAGACTACGATGTCAAAGCATCGGTTGTACCTCTTCCTTCTACTTAAATATATACATGACTAGCGTTTGGGTTCCTGTTTTGTGTTATATTCGTTTGATTTAACGCAACATGCTTATCCCTCTTTGACTGGTTAGTGATTACGAATGAAATTATTATGTTGCATGCTTCTCTTGTGTACTATGTTATGTGCAGGTATCCCAACGTGACTGCGAGCGGATTGTGAATTGCCAAGGCAGGAGTGAGAGGTCACCACCATTACAACTGCAACAATAGCATTGGACCCCAAGTAGGTCGATCTACCATGTCCTCTTTCATTCTGTAGTTAGGAACCTACATTCTAGCATGTCCCTTTGTTTCTAGACCCACCCTAGGGCAAGAGGGATCGTCTCTGCCCGCAAAGAGAATTTACTTGCATAACAAATTGGAGACTCCACTTGCGACCAGCGTGAGTTTGTCGTCTTAGCTTTTTGGGTCATTTTTCAGTTGATTCGTTTGCTTGTTTTTCTTTTTCTGGTTTTCCAGCTTGCTTACCATCCTTTGTTCAGCGCCAGAGTGTCAATATTGACCTCTGCTCATTGGAATTTCCCTTTTTCTATAGTTATCTGGCTTGGCGTTCTTTTCAT
The DNA here is from genome assembly GCA_034641835.2 of Pinus albicaulis. NCBI lineage: Eukaryota > Viridiplantae > Streptophyta > Pinopsida > Pinales > Pinaceae > Pinus > Pinus albicaulis. The sequence continues at coordinate 300,291,596 of CM076578.1, forward strand.
TTGAACAGTCGCGCCAATTGGCGCAGGTTTCTCTTGGTGCAGTCGCGCCAGCCCCTATTTGGCACTGAATACGGCCTCACAGTCTCGCCCATTCCTGTAGATTTAGGTTTACCTTGCTTAATGAGTTTTTGGTCAATTTTTTCTTGCCTCTGGGTTATTTATTGTGCGTAATTAAACCTTTGAGATTGTTTTTACCACTGTAGACTTGTTTTTCTCAGTCGTTTGTCCATTTTCCTGTCGGTGCAGTTTAAGGCCTTAGCCATTAGGGGAATTTTGATAACAATAACTATAACCACGGAAGTTTAAAAACCAAAATAAAATAATAGCTAAACCAATAAAATAATATTTATGAATTTTCAATTCACTTTTTGCACCACATTCCATGTAACCATAGTTAAATTCAATTCAAAAGTTGTACCAAAATAAAATTAATAAAAAAATTGTATTGATGTGACTATAAATAAGAATGAGATTTTTAAGAAAAAATCATTATCATTGAACTAATGCATTTTTCCTTTGAAATTAAATAACTTAAAATAAAATATAAATATAAATTTATAAATTCTTAATTATATTATATGTTATTAATTAAAATTTATATTATTTAAATTGTATAATAACATGTAATTAATATACTATATAAAAATAAAATAATATAATATAATATAATAAATGTATAGGGATATGCATTGTTTCTTTCAAGAAATATGAAATGACAATAATATATTTTTATTCAAAAAGTGTGAAATGACATTTATTATGAGTATTTTACTTTGACTTTAAAAGTACTTAGAGCACTACCATGATTAACCATGAGTTTTTATCCACCATTGAGAATGTGACAAGTAAGTACCATTAACTCAAGCAATGCCACCTCAACCATTAGGGATGATGTCATCCCCTAAAATGTGATTGGTTCTCATAAAGTGAATTTTGATTGTACATTTTCCTTAGGAGGCCCATTTTAGACCTAAAAATTCCTCTAATGGTTTCTACGTGTCTTTTTGCACTGAGCCTTCTACTTGAAGATCAAGTCTCTTTGATTGTTGTCAGTCCAGTTTTGGGTCGATTGAGCTGAGTTTTCGTGATCCTTTTCAGTGTTTGTTTTGGTTGAATGGTCTTTTCGTTTTATTGATTGATCCTTCCCCTTATTGCTCCAGGCATCGATTACATTGCTTGTGTTGGGTCGTTTTGGAAAACTCTCTCTTTTTTATTGAAAGATTGTGGCATTTGTTTGAGTGTTCTATTGTGTTTATTTTTAATTTGGTTGAGCCATTCAATTCCAATTCCTACATTCGCATACTCAAGCTCATGCTTATTTTTCATTGGATTAGTGCATTGTGTGCTTTGTTTCAATTGAAAAAAAAATTTAAAAATGTTTTGCATTCTTTCTTTGCATCGAAATTGAAATGTTCTTTTGCATAAATAGCATTTGTTAATCTAGGAGAGAGTTTCATTTTCGATTGATTGCATTAGAGGCATTAGAATTTTTCTTCGTATACTTTTCTTTCTTGTTATTGTTTGAAAGATTTCTATCCTTCTCATAACTAGCATTCATTGAATTGAAAATGATGTTCATTTGCATATAGTTTGCATCTAGGAAGTTGAGCTCCAAATTCGATAGGGCCTTAAAATTGAAACATCATCCAAGATCAATTGTTAAAATTCACTCAATGAACCTAAGGCAACATTGAAACCTAGCACAACATTTCTAGTGGTTTAGGCTAGAGACGTGTTCCGACGTCTTAAAACCTAGTAGTTGTCATTCGTCTTTTGGCTTTAGACATCGCTAGTATGGACTTGTGCTCCCCGTACCATCGCATATATAAAGGGAGACCCCTCTAGGTTGCAATCCTTTTATCCATAGGAAGTCGAGTCTGCTGCCTTGTAACCGTGATACACCGAACACAGCATTTGGGAAGACTACCTTCACGTACGTTAAGTCCTTGGTCATTTGTCTTTCATTTGATCACCAAGGTGTATATGGCAGTTCACGGAAACCTAGTACACCCTCTTGCTTAGAGTACCTGAGTAGTCATTTCGATCTTTTCATGACTCTTTAAAAAAGAGAAGAGATCATCGAGTGCTTGTCCTTTCACGCTCATTCAACTTGAAAGTGATAGAGTCACCTTTTTCTAGTTTCTCGACTCTTAAAATATGAAACGACAGAGTTTTGTTTCAATGTCTTATATTACTTGCCAATGAAATATTCCTGGTTAAATTTATCTTCCTTAGTGTGTTGTTTTATGGTTGTTTCTGATGGAAATGTTTCCGTATTTTACCAACCAAGGAATCCCCTCTGAAGGGAATCCTTGTCCTTTTCCTGCTTTTGGAAATGTTGGTGCTCCTTATATGGTGACTTTGTCTCTTCCTAGGTTAGTTGTTGGTTTTCCCGTGTGGTTATTTTAGACCTCGGTAGTCCCGAGTGGTCTGACCTCTATTCAACCATCTCTTCCACCTGAACAACATCATGTTTATTCTAAGGTGGACCTCTCTCCTTCTTCATATGTTCCTTTTTCCTCCTCTTCTACTTCACCTAGTGAAATTTTTAATTATAGTAACCAGGTGGCTAAGAAGAAGAAGAAGAAGACGAAGAAGAAGAAGTCAGATAAAAGAGAGGCTAAATCTACAGCTATTGTGCCTAAGACACCTTCCATTGATAGACCATACAACCATCCACAGAAATTCAAATTCCCTTGCATGTTGTGCAAAGGTGACCATCTTCTTCGAGACTACCCTGGCATTCCCAAGGTACTTGAAGCATGGTTTGACGGCCGTCCATCATTGCCTTTGGCTTCTGGAAGTCATATTTGTGGCACATCTTTGACTAGCCATGATAAGACTCATAAGAAACAGGGTAAGATTACCAATCCCTATAATTTGTGTGAAGGGAATCATCCCATTCACCTTTGTCCATATATGGATGAAGCCAAGAGAGTGTTGGACAACCCTATTGTTTTTGCACCCTGCCTTCCGGTTGATTACCAGAAGATTTCATTGAGTCCTCCGCTAGTTGATTTGACGATCAGTCAAGATTCATCCTTGGTTGATCTTGCGCCCTCGGAAATTCAAATTCAAGAATATGTTCCCGACCAACCATTGGTCGTCGAATCGGTTGATATAATCCTGCCTGTGGTTCATCAGGTCTTTTTCGTTGAGATTGGATCTCATCCCCCTCACGTTATTCTTGTTTCTTCAGATTCCTCGGACTTGGAGAAAGATTCTCCCATCCCTATGGTTCAAGAAGCTTCTCCTCCTGCTTCCATGATGGCGGTCCCGGAGGATGTTCCTCTTGCTCCGGTAACACCAGGGGATGACCATCTCATTTCAATAGCTACCCCTCCAAGTAGTTTGGTTGCTTCCTTCGATTGGAGTCAATTTGCAGGATATCGCCTTCCTTCTTATGTGCCCTTTGAGATCACGGTACATGCCTTCGATATGCCTGTACTTAGCACCATTATAGATGAAGGTGCGTATGTTAGTGTTCTATCTTCAACTACTTGGAAAGCTTTTGGTTCTCCACTGCTTGTGCCTGTTACGCAGAATCTGTTGGATTTTAACAAAAGAACCAATCAACCGTTAGGGATCCTTCCAAAGTTTCCAATCACTTTGGGAGGGAAAACCATCTATATAGACGTGATGGTTATTCCAAGCCCCTTGGATTTCAATTTACTCTTAGGGCGCAACTATGCTTATGCCATGGGTGCACTTGTCTCTTCCCTCTTTCATGTGATCTATTTTCCGCACAAAAGTCGGATCGTGACCATTGATCAGATTTCATTCTTCGGTCCTGATGTGGCAGCTGGCCACCATCGTCTCTTCTGGATCTTTATCCACCAGTTGTATCTTCCCCGCCGCAGGTTAATTATGTGGCTATCTGTCCCTTGCCCATGTTCAGTGATAGTGCCGTTGTACGTCATGTGCTGGGGGCACTGGATCCTGATTTCCGATATTTTGTTCTCCCGCAAGATGATAACCTCTTGGAAGCCATGACCTCTTATTCATCATGATGAAAGCTCGTCGGAGCATAGTTTGTTTTCTTGTGTCAAGCTCCTTAAAAAATGAAACAAGCTCATCAGAGCACAGTTCGTTTTCTTGTGTCAAGCTCCTTAAAAAATGAAACAAGTTCATCGAAGCAGAGTTCGTTTTCTTGTGTCATGCTCCCTAAAAAAATGAAACAAGCTTGTCGGAGCACAGTTCGTTTTCTTGTAACAAGCTCCTTAAAAAATGAAACAAGATTTTATGAGGATAGTTCGTTTACTATGTCAACCTCGGTAAAAAATGAAATAGGTCATGAGGATAGGTCTTTTAATGTGTCAACCTCGTTAAAACAATGAAACACGTTCCTGTTCAATTCGAGTCTTTTATCAGATCTCATAAAATCCCAGTCGAGTCTTTCTCTGACCTCGTAATTTGAACCTTCACGCCATCTGCTTTTCATTCATTACAGCTGGGCTGAATCTTGGGGGGCATGTACCTCAAATTGAGTCACCATGCCGGGGGCATGCCCGTGCCCGTATTTTAAGCATAGTTTACCTTTGTTTCAAGCTTGTGTAAAAATGAAACCAATCTCAAGCATAGTTTACTTTTGTTTTCGAGCTTGCGTAAAAATGAAATATTTTGGCTTTATGTGCTTTGTAAACATTTTCCTGACTTTTGGATCATTACTTATTATGCAAATTATTTAACTAATACATTTAGCTAACATTGTATTAGCCATTTGCATAATCTAAAAATCATCATCATATGTAAAATATCCATGTAGGAAAATAGATGTATATATATATATATATTGAATGTTTACATCAGTGTGCATCATAAGTTAAAATATATATGTGTGTTTCTGTTACATCATGAGACATCACGTCTCTCAAAATTTGCAGATAGAACCTAGGTGTCTAATCAGCATGATGCTCATGGTAGCATGTCAATGCCTATACGAGCCACCTCAGCAAGCGGTGAATTCGGCTAGGAACCCCTACGGTGTGCCTCTGGTAGGCACGAGGAACATCGTCAAATCGTGCATAGTCCAGAACTCTGCTTATGATTCCCTCCAGATTTCACACAATCTCGTCTTCCCCACCGCCCTCACCTTGAGGGTCAAAATCGTGAGGAATTCGTCTCACTACCAGTAACATGCCTGCAGGTCTCTCTGGGCCAACATCTACAAACACATGGATTTAATGTCAGAACAGGCATAAGTAAAAAAATTCATAATACTCATGAAACTTAAAAAATGAGTCTCACCCAAATATTCATCCCAATCCTCTCCCTCCGGGAGTGGGAGGTCCGGATCATCAGTAAAATTTGTACCAGAGTAGGCCCAGTCCTCCACGACAATCAATTGTCGGTGGAACCAATCAAAAAATTCCAGTCTCCAGGACATTTGTTGACCACCCCCTACCCTTGGAATCAGAGTTGCCCATCGGTCCATCCATGGTTCTCTCGCTGGTGGTGTCGGGACTATGACCTCCTACTGCTAAAATATTGGTAGTTGTTCCAAGAAGAACGATACCAGAATAGACCCATAACCAAATTGCTTCAATTTTCCCTTCTTGCATTTTTTTAGCTGGCATTTCATGTTTATTGTCATGGCCTCTGCCCAGTTGTAGATGGTCGGTGACAAGCAGTCTACAGCAAGAAGAAACTGTGTCTTTTTTGCTTCGTGCGGTGCTTGCAATCCCGCAGCTCGTGTGATGGTACGTAGCATTACTTTTAGTGCTAAGTCTGGGATAGTTTGGATATCAACTTTCCCACTTCCTGTTCACTTCCGTGCCCCTAGACATACCCTGTCCATCACCATGGTCATGTTCTCCATGCAAGGCCAGGTGCTGGTTAGGATTGGTGTTGTTCCCCTCCGCGATAATCTTGTTATAAAATAGACGTCAGAGACTTCAATCTCAAGTTCCTGATCTCGAAGGATGAATTTTTCTTGATTTTCATCCCATATGTTGATCAAATACTGCAATAGCTCCGGTCGAGCTCAGAGACATGGTGTTAAGAAGAAATTTTTTAGTCCACAGTCTCTGAGAGCTTCCATGACTCCTTCATTTCCCATGGCAAGCTCATCTTCTTCACTATGTTCCCGTTCTTTCCATTCTATGACCATTTTGCTGCTTTATACCTACAAAGATTGTTACATGGACATTGTTAGACTAATGAGAACATCGGAATTTGTGAAATTTTGGTCTATCACTTGGAATTTTAGACATGAAAATGGTTTGCGTTGTTGGTGTAACTGTTTCTCAAATAGTCGCGCCAATGGGCACGCCCTAGTGTAGAAAATTGGGCAATTGGCACGACTCCGTGCCCGAAATCCGTGCCAACTGTTGTGCCCTAATATTCACATTTCCTCCCCCAGAATTCAAAACTGGAAATTGCAGGTAGAAATAAAAGACTCAAAATGAAGGGAAAGGTGTCGGCTCTTACCTGGAACTAATGGAATCAAGATTGGACTACTGGATCGTCTGCTATCGTCCCCGCAAAATCACAGTGCTAAATGGGTAACTATTGCTCCACAAGAGGTAAAAAGTGAAAAGTAATTATTTTTACCCTTTTTGGCATTTTATAACTTTTTCACAACCCTAATTAGGTTTTAATACATATTTTTCGATTATTTTGTTGTATTATTTCGAGAAATGGGTTTTACACATGTCTCTTGTGCAGTGACAGGTTTTCATGCAACAATGATGAAGTAACGAGTTATATTTTATACTTTTTCGGACTCGGTAAAAACACGAAAAAGTCACTACTAGAGTCATATTTCAGCTCTTTTCTGACTCTCTAAAATTGAAAATATTGTCGAGATTCTTGTCGTTTTGAACTCATTAAATGGCTGCGAAACGATATCTACCTAGTATACGTTTACCCCTTTTTCGGGCTGGGATGGATTATTTACGAAAAAGGAATACCTTAGCCTATCGCAACTAAGAGGTTCTCTCAGACATAGTTTTCTACCTTTTCGGATCTGTGAGACTACCTAAAAAAAGGGACTGCTGGAGTTTTCTTTTCTGACTTCTTTTCAAACTCTTTAAACATGAAAAGATGTTGATTTCTCCCTTTGTCAGACTCGTTAAACCCTGATGACATTGGACTTTGTAACCATGACATTACTTGAGTTCCTCCTTCCTAGGGCTCGTAAAATGTACTAGGTTGGATTTGTCTGAAGGAAAAACTTACATTGCAAGCATATGCTATCCCCTTCAAGCTTGTGTTAAAAAATAATTGGGGCACATGCTAGAAATGGTGGGGGAAAATGGAACCCGGTTCTAGTTATGTTGGAAGTATGTCGCTCTTGAACATGACACTTGTCTGCATTTGTGTCTGGTTGGGGACATCTCATTTCATCATTTTTGCCTTCATGGGTTTGGGTAATCTCTTTTGACCTCTCATTTTCTCTCTGCCACGTCATCATGACCTCAGATCCCTTGATGTAAAATACTGCCAAATCCAGTGTCGTGTCATTGATATGTTCAAGATAATTTTTGCCTTTGCAGTTGTCAACCTTCCTCTGATTCCTTGTTTGTCCTAATTCACTTTCATCATGTTCCTCTGTCTCGTGTCGATGACGTGGAAAAAATTATGGCCCTCCTTAGACCAATTCACTTCCTATCGACTTCAGCTCATTATCCAGTAATTTGATCTAGAGACTCCCTTATGGTACCTTGGAGCCTGCATGCCTCAATGGCAGGTTTTTCGCATGCGATGCAAGGTTCACATCATTGGCCTTCGATCGAGTGACTCTGTGGTTTTTCGACGTCAGATCACTATTCACATTCCATAGATTGTACCTTTTGTACCTTAAGGGACATCGTCATCATTGGTGGTTTCTCTCGCGTCGGTTAATGACTTTAATCATTGGCTGGTAATCAGATGATTTTCTTTCATGTTCGACTTCAGCTCATATATTCACATGCTTGAAATTGTACTTGTTTAGGTCGATATGGAGAGCAAGACCCTGGGTTTTTTCTGATAAAATCCAGGATGCAGATTTTTGTGGATTATAATGACTTATTACATGACTCTTTTGATTGGATGGCTGTGACCATACTTGAGTCTATTTGTTGATCCTTACTGTTGGATGGCTGCGTCCATACCTCGGATCTCAGATTCTATGTACTCTATTATGGATGGTTGCGCCCATACCACATGTTCATGTATCACAAATATCAGTTGTATTTATAATTGCAGGTTTTCCGACAGTGGTGTTTGGTTCGAACGCGTTCTCATAAAGCATTTTGCTCCTCCCTCTCCCTCGGACCTCATGCTTTAGGGGGAATCTATTACACAACATTTTTTCACTCCCCAACTTGCACATTGGAGGGTCATTTTTGTGACTAATAAGGAGTGTCATGCCTTTCAAAGACCATCATTGCATCCCTTTACATGAGAGCAATATTCCTCCTGTTGACAATTCCCTAAGCAGAATTGTAAAAACCCTTGTTTTTGCCTTGGCGTGAGTAGCCAGTTACACTCCCAGGCTGATTGGGAAAATTAACACTGAGCCCGCACCAGTTGGCACTCTGTTCCAGTTAAGCACCCGCGCCAAGATGTTTATGGAATGCTTTTTAAAAATATAGGCAAAGCTTCCATCTCAACAACTTTGAGGATGAGTCATTGGGAGTGGTTGAACTAAATAACCACGGACTCCCTCATTTAGTTTATGGTCTTCCACCTCCCATGAGAACATCCTAAAGGATAGGCCTCCCTCCCACCTTTGTAGGGATCCCAACCTTCTCCTTTTCCTCTATTAAAGAAGCTATCTCTCTTTGCATCAACTAGCTGAACTTGGAGAATTGATACTATAGTTGAATAAATAAGCATAGATTGAAGAGTTGCATTTTGAAAGAGATAGAGCAAGGAGGAACTTCGTTGAGAGAGCTTGATTCCATGCCCTCATCCTGTCTGAATCCCTTGACAAGTACTGAGACATGCTTCGGCTGAACCCCGTTGGAGGAGACTGCGACGTCAAAGCATCGGTTGTAACTCTTCCTTCTACTTATATATATACATGACTAGCGTTTGGGTTCCCGTTTTGTGTTATATTCGTTTGATTTAACGTAACATGGTTATCCCTCTTTGACTGGTTAGTGATTATGAATGAAATTATTATGTTGTATGCTTCTCTTGTGTACTGTGTTATGTGCAGGTATTCGAGCGTGACTGTGAGAGGATTGTGACTTGCCAAGGCAGGAGCGAGAGGTCACCACCATTGCAACTGCAACAACAGCATTGGATCCCGTGTAGGTCGATCTACCGTGTCCTATTTCATTCTATAGTTAGGAACCTACATTATAGCATGTATCTTTGTTTCTAGACCCACCCTAGGGCTAGAGGGATTGTCTCTGTCCGCAGAGAGGATTTACCCGCATAACACTAAGATGAAAGATTGATTTCCTAAAAAAAAAAATCGAAAAGCAAGAAAACAGAACACTGCGCTAAGGACTTAGAGCAGGGTAACAAATTCCCCCCTAAGACAAGAGATTGATTTCTAAAAAAAAAATCGAAAAGAAAAAAAATAGAACACTACGCTCAGGACTTAGATCAAGGTAACAAATTCCCTCCCTAGGACAAGAGATTGATCCTTGGATCAATTACGGATCGTGTTCTTGCACCTTGTTAGCCTTCCCCGAAAACGAAGCCAAAATGTTGGTGTCCAAGTGTGAATAAACTATTCAACCCTTTTTCCACATTAATTTATCAATCCAAGTGCATACATTATTTCAAGGTAACATGCAAGGTATATGCAGGAGAAATGGCACAATCTGATATTGATCACAGATTCAACAATTAAAAGAACCAAAACTACTATGACAATAATTAAAGATAAATTGCATAATTATAAAAGAATTCATAGTGATTGAAGAAACATACCATAACACCAGTTAAAATACTCAAACAGAAATGCGAAAGTGACACACAAAAACAACGCAACACCTTATCAAAAGAGTGGGCCAACTCTCTGACTAGGGCTGTGATTGAGTCACAGCTTACAAGTAGAACAACAAAATGACTTGCATTCAATTAATTAACAGTATCTATTACAAAACTTGATCTCTTGCATGCTAACCCCATTCACAGCCCTGATACCCTTCTTATACAAATGTTTCGAAAACCGTCTTCCCTATCTGACAACTAATATCTACAAATATACAATTGTTACAACGACCAAAATAGTTACCGAGAGAAAACCAAGAAAGGTCTGAAATAGATTTGGAGTAGGTTGGAATCTGTTATGTTGTTATAACATATCAAAATAGCACTGTGAACTCAGATTTGCTTCTAAGACTCGCAGATGCGACCCTTTGATTGTCGAATCTGCGGTAATAAAAAAATTAGTGCTCACATAGGAAAAATCCCCATGACTATTACTTCATTAATTAAACATTCTAGATAAGACAGTGAAAGGGGTTTTACCTTATGCGTTTAGAGCATTTAACAAATATTAATGATACAAAGAAATGAAAGAGTGGGTGAAAATGGGAGAGAAAAGTATGCAGATTTGGTACCCAACATGACCTTCACCATATCCACACCTATCATTGTTGCTGCCACAGGGATACCAAACATGGTGAGAAGTGGTTTAAAGCAAAAGACTTGGATGACCAATTTTATGAGCCATTCATCAAACCAAGGTACAAAAATGAGAGAAAGAGAGTATTCCCTTTTAGTTACCTTCTTGATAGGTATACCCCCATGATGAAAATCATCATGAAGTACTTCTCTTGTGAAGGAAGGTTCTCCAGAATTTACACATATCATATTAGACTACTCATGCACTTCACAAGAGTCAAGTTGCTCAATATCCCATACTATTTGTTCAAGAGTATAGAAGAAATGGCCTACAAAGTATAGAACAGTGAATATTATCAGCAAATGAACAAACTCTTTCATCACTCTTTGATCAAAATCATTATACTCCATAATCTAGATCAGTTGCACATTTCATGGGATACCTTCATTGCCAATGATTTTTTCACTACTCCACAAGTTCAGCATGCTGAAAACATCCCTATTTCAAAGTCATATTGGGTCATCCACCAGAGTTGTGGTCAAAGAGCCTACAAAGACCAAAGAGGCTGAGAAAGAAACATTAGCTAAAACATATCAGAAGGGGCATAGGCAGGTTTTTGCCCCATAGATTTTGGGAGGGACCTTTCCTTATTCATCATTAAGTTAGGTACAAAAGGGAAAGAAAAAGAAGAAAGAGGCAATTGTGCGTGAGGAAGTCATGCAAGAGGATGAGGAAACAGATTTTGACCTAGTTGACTTGGATCAACAGGATGATCATGAGGCATCAAGCTTGATTTTCAAAGATAAGGATGCCCAAATTAGAGAACTGAAAATTAATTTGGATAGAGCTCAGTTTGTCATTTCATTTCTTGAGCAGGAGAATAAGAAGTTGAAAGATCAGCAAGTACTTATGGAGCTAGAGCTGCTCAAAACAAAAATAGGTAAAGCCATGATGCCACTTGATGATCCCGATCAAGATGACATCCAAAGTAGCAAAAGAAGACCAAATACAAGGGGTCTTAAAATGGCTTTCCAACAATAGAATATTGAGGATGAAAAACTCACTTTTGAGGAGAGGATTGCTTAGAAGGTTGAGAATGACAGAGATATATGGCTTGATTGGGTCAACCTCCATCTTGAGAAACTCCTCCACAAGGAAAATAAAGACAAAAAAATTCTCAAAAACATGTTTAACAAATATATCACAAGAAACAAGGTTTGTAGCATTAAACTCAAGCAATTGCAGGAGAAACATAAGAAAACCCTAGCCAAGCAAAAGAAAGGATACAAGCTTGAAATCCTTGCTAAGGCATCCCTCATTTCTTAGCACACTTCATTAGGCTTCCACGGGACAAATTTTGGAGAAATTTTAAGCAAGTTTTTTTTTTTTTTTTTTTTTTTTTTGCAACTTTTGACAGTTTTAGCACAGCTAGACTTCCAGGAGCACAACACCCTAGGCACTGCGCTTCTTCTAAGAATCTCTAAATGAAAAAAAAAGTGTAACGTTGGATTTAGAAGGCAAAAATTAGTCATTTTGGGCACTTTTTAAAGAAAATTAGGGTAAACTAGCAGGGGAAAAAGTAAAAAAAAACACTCAAAAAATCATGCTTCTACCCTCTTTTTCAACTAGGCGATGCGCTCCTGAGCATTCTTGGAAGATTTAATTTATGGAGGGTCAAATATTATCTTTATTAGAAACCAGGGATATTTTTGGAAACTAGACAGGACAAGCTTTCCAATGAGCTATCCTAAACTCAATTTGAACATCAGAAACCCCTTTAAAATTTGAGCTTAACATGGTGCTGCGCTCCTAACCATTTTCTGTTTTTCCTTATTTTTTCCAGTTTTCTCAGTTTCACCATGGAAAATCATTTTTTACTAATGTAATTGATGGATGTAAATGTAATAATGATGTTTTTAATTTACCTAGGGGTAAATACATTAGGTAAAACTCTTTTTGAGGATTTATGAATCAGTTTCACTAAAGTTAGGGATGAGTCAGTTTGACCTCCCTACACTCTAGGTTTGCAATTCAGACTTTCGTGGATCAGCTCTAGAACTCAAGGATTCAAACCCTAAGGTTTGGAGAATTTTTTTCATGTCTATATCTTTCACTTCTAGACTCATTTCACAGGTTGGATGTTGTTGTACTGATCAAAGAGACTAGTGTATTTAGATTTTGGCAGGAATATATTGGATGAGTTGCAGCTATTCTTTTGGGATTCATGTGGTATTGTAATTTGGCATGGTTTCTTCTTTAGTTTCATATGTATGAATATTTTTTACTTTCCATGTTCATTCCAGTTCTATGATATGTTTGATTCTCAAGCTTGAAAGAAATAATACATCTTTTATGCTCTGTTTTGGGAGAATCACCATAATTTGTTTCAGTTTCTTCAGTTTAAAAAGAATTCATGTAATGTCATTCTCTTTTTATCACCTCACTAGTGTGATCCATCTCACCCTAAAATCCTAAAGTGTTAGAGTGCTTACCTACCTTGCCCCATTAGATGCCCGCAATTCTGAACTTATTTTCCTTGACCTAGTTACCTCTTTGACCAAATTCACTCATCCAGCACCCAAATCAACCAATCAAAACCCCTACTCTACCATACCTAGCCTAAAACCTAATTGATCCAATCCTCTTGGTTGTGATCCCTTGGAGAGGGCCCTCTCTTGCCTAGTAGGGCTAGCTACTTGGCGAGAGCTTGGATTGTAGTTACCTTTGCTGGCCTCTTCTCAGCCTCGGAGATCCAGTGGAGGGCTTACATCTTAGCGACCATACTGGGGAGGAAAGTGATAGATCTTCCCTGGGACGACAGTCATAAAAGATCAGATCTGACTTTTGATGGTGAACAAAAATCAGGCACAAGAAGGTTGTGCATCATTCACCTGGCGACTCCAGTGTCGAAGAATCCAAAGGTTCAGAATTTTCATGGTGACTCCACTTTTCAAGAACCGCTAGTTTGGAGATATTCTTGGTGAACTCACTGTTGTCAAATGGATTCAATTTCTCGAATGTATGCTCCTATGAATCGATCTCATATTCCTGGTTTTCTGAACTGCATTCCTCGTATAGATTGGAAATCAGGACTGTCAAAGTTTCAGGGTCAGGATGATGAAGATGCTAGTTTGCATTTGGTCAAATTTCATTTTCATATTCATAGACTAAAGATTGAGTTTCCTGAGGATTGTCTGATGAAGATGTTTATGGCTACCTTGGAGGAAAAACAAAGATCATGGTATGAGAGTCTACCATCTGTTAATTTATATTCTCTAAAGGACTTTCATTCAGTTTTCTTTCAACATTATCAAAGCTCTAATTCTTCCTTGTCGATGATTGATGGTTGTTCTGATATGTCTAATAATTTCATTGATTTTCTTGAAAATTTGTATGGGGATGAAGAGTGTCTAGATGATGAGATCTTAGAATCCCTATATGATTTTTCCTCCCAACAAAAATCAGTGGCTTCCTCCTTGGATGAAAAAGACGAGGACCAAGAAAGAGAAATGCCTATTCCTAATCTTGAAAATGAAAATCATCAAGCCAATGTTAACTGCTATAAAAATGATCTGAAAATGGGTTGGATAACTTGTTATTCTTTTCAAGAACCTCCCACTCAGTTAAATAAATAAAATATCTAGCTTATACTTGACATTTGTGGAATTTTATACTTGAAATAGGTGTATGTTTTTTAATTGTTTAAGTGCTTTAAGTCCATTTGTTTTTGCTGAAATTAAACATGTGAAATAGCCATATAATGCATCAAATAAACATCAACACATAACGACAAATTTAATCTAGGAGTTCACCCGAATATCATGGGCTACGTCTCCTTGAGCTCTTTCCATCTTGACTTGGCTCGATTATGGAAAATTTTCTTTTACAAGTTACAAAATCAACTCCAATGGTTAACTGAACTGAACCAATGGGTTTAGAATGCCATTATATCCCTATCATGGTTTTCATCACTCTGAAAGCAGATATAGGCTCCCTTATACTTGATTCCTTCTGTCGGTGCTCTTGAGCTACACTGAGCTTCTCTATGGCACTAACTCCTTTAGAATTATTTTCCTATCCCTGAAACATTACCTACTATCTCCAACACATATCAGACCTCCAAAATTGACTGATCTTTTGCTCAAAATGAGCACTACATCCCCAATCTAGGCCTCCCACCACGGTTGGTCCTAGGCTGCCCAAAAATTCCCTGTAGATTATTGAGCACTAGAAGTCTTGAAATGACTCTGAAAATCCCTTCGATGGATTCAAAATGTCAAATATAGTCCGAATAGACTATTCACTTGCAAAAAATGGCCTTCGGCTGCTCCAGTTTCGCCTCCAACACCTGGCGGCACCCCCTAGCTCTAGGGTCACTGAAAAATTATCTGATGAGTTCTATACCTCTATAAGTACTAAAAATATTCTAAAAACTCCTCTAATGGATTCATAAGTATCAAAACATTCATAAATGACTATTTTTTTTCTACATAAGGCCTCTAGCTGCCCTGGCTAGGCCCCGAACTGCTACTGGCACTTGTTGGCCCTAGTGGCCCCTGAAACTCCATTGAAGAATATCTACCTTCAAAAGTCCTCTACAGGCTCTAAAAACCACACCATTAGTTCCATAACATCTGAAACATCAAAAATTTACTATTTTATTACTGATAAAGGCCTCTAGCTCCCCTTGCTAGGCCTCAAACTGCTGCTGGCCCCTGGTGGCCCTTGTGGCCCCTAGAAATTATCTGAAGAAAAAACCTACTAAAAAGTCCTATGATGGCTCTAAAACCCTCAAAAATGGGTCTGGAATGGCTGAGATAGTCGAAATTGACTATTGGCACTCAAAAATTGGTCGAATCTAGCTCAAGATAGAGCCTAAACTCATTTTTCCCAATGTCCCCTAAATCAACTCCACTAAATTTGGGGAACTTCAGTTAACTAAAGTCAAATTTGGAAAATCTACAAACTTTGGAACGTTCCTCTATTTCTCCGCCAGCTCTAACAATAACATTTAATGTTTAAAGGGAGGGGGTGCCCACATGCCAACCCCCGCAACCCCACGGTTAGAGTAAATGTCGGAACTACCGAAACTGTTGGCGCTAACATAGCCATGTGACACGTTAATCTACGATTGGAGGGCTAGTTTGTTAAACCCTACAGATAATATTTTGGGTTATGGTCATGGGCCATCAGCCATGTGGGGAGGGGCTGGCCCCTCCAAACCCCTAAACACGCAAACCATATAGTTTAAATTAAACCCAAAGACCATATGGTTAAGAACCAATGGTAGGGCGAGTGGTTAAGGCGCACACGTGTTTGCTCGGTGGTCACACATTCAACTCTGGTGGAGTCCAAAAAAATATTTTACCACTCTGTTCCTGGGCCACGTAGCGGCCTCCAATTGGCCAAAACTAAAACAATCAACCCACTGCCGAATACCAATGTGCCACTTTTCAAGATTTGATTGGTTCGAAAGGAATATTCTAGGGAATATTTCAAGGAATATTCCCTAGAATATTCTCTTTTTGAATTTCCAAAAATCCATTCAAACTTGGTCAAAGTCCAAAAATTGCAGTTTACTGGACTTTTCAAACTGTGATAACTTCTTCATACGGTGTCGGTTTTTCGAACCGTTCATGGCGCCAGAATCAGGAAGATGAGATCTATCTAGCCACTCAAGTTTGGCACACTTCCGAATACTTTGAATTTTGAGCTATCACTTAGGTCCTTGATCCAAATCTGATAAAAAACTCAAGTTTCTCCTATGTTTAAAATGAGATAGATCATCTCCTGAAAAGTCATGTTAAAGCCCAAGCTAATGCAGGTTTGCGGTGTTCAAATAGTCAAGAATGTGTTAGTGACTTCCATTATTGAAAATGAAAATATGAGTTTAAATGATGACAATAACAAGACTAATGAAACTATACAGGAAGTTGTTGTGAATAAGCCAATTTGTGATGATTATTTCCGGAAAAGAGATCAACTAACAGGGAATATTTTCTTTCATGAAGAGGATAAGGTTGTCATGTTTAACAATCTTGAAGAATGTTTTTTGTTCAAGGATGATTTAGACTATGAATTTGAGGAGTATGAGCCTAAGATAGACAACGTGGAAGAGATAGAGTCAGAAATACCCATGTTTGAGGAATTTACAGCCAACACTCAGATAGCAGAAAGTCATACTTCCCTATGCCTTATTGTGGATCAACAACCAAGTGTTCTTTCAGATCAGAATGAAGAGTGTGCTTGTGTTTTCACTGAATCTCAAGACAAGGTAACATTTCAGATTTTTGAAGATCCTTTTACTAATCTGCTACAGTTAGTAGGGAAGATGTATTTTCTTATTTTCATGGACTAGAAGCACATGTTCAGTAGACACTTGGAGTGGCCTAGTTTTTGTTTTTCCTGCCTGCTCGAGGAAAGTGAGAGCATAATTCAAGTAAGTAGCCATTTGTTGTATTGGTTACACTGGAAGGATCAATTCACATGATTATACATATGTTTACATCAGGCAGTTGGTTGTCATCAGGATTTGAAGCCCTCAAGTCTCGGTGATATACTGCCACCAATAAGTTTAGTAAGTTTTTATTTTAGTCAGTCCAATTTTGAGTCAGTTTTTAGTCAGTTTGAGTTTGTCACAAAATAGTTTAAGTTTTCAATTAGTTTTTAGCATTTGACTCCATGCCCAATGGATAGGCACTTGGTCTATGGTGTTGTTGGCACCTCCAAGGAGCTACCATCCTCAGTTGGAGCCAATGTTAGTGTCGGTATTTGCATCCTTCCACGAGTGATCAAAATTAACTATTTCATGTCATGTTAGGGGTCCCACTCAGAATTTTTTTATAATTCCACTAGGTCATGCAACAATTTGGTCACTTGGTGCAAATTTTAATCAAAGTTCACTCTTTTAAAAAAATTTCATCTCATTACTTGCGGGCTCACTTTATCACATGCTGAGTGTCCATTATTCATGAGTCTTTATCACATTTTCAGTCATATCATCATGAAGTCCATCTAGTCAGTGTGTCCATTAAGTCTTATGGTTTTCAAGGTCCAATAAAACATCATTTCTATTGCATAAAAGACTAGCAAGATTAAGAGTGACCAATAAATTCACTTAATTACTATGTAAAGTTGAATGGTAATATTTAGTTTTTATTCCATTATGTAATTTTCATTTCATCATGTAATTGTATGTTTTCTCAATATGTAATAAGTTTATGGTCCTAAGATAGCTGCCAAATCTAAAGTTTTGTGTTCCAAGAAATCTCAGCATCTTTAAAGTCTAAAGTGTCATCATTCCATCAAATGATCAATCTCCAAATATCAGAAACAAAATTGAAAGGTAAGGATTTCAAAGTTTAAAATGAATGAGAAGATGAAAAGTGGGTCCCAAAAGGAAAATGCATTCAAATCATCAAGCATAAATCCCATCACAAGAAAATTAAAACACTCATTTGCTCTCCCAACCATCGAGCTCACACTCCCTCAGCTCGAAAAATCAATTTGTAGGGTCAAGATTCAAAATTTGGGTGGTGTTGCGCTCCTGGAGGTTAGGTGTTGCACTCCTAGAGAAGGGTGCAGCGCTCCTGGCAATTAGGCATTGCGCTCCTAGAACTGTCACTGCGCTCTTAACCAGTTTCACTTACATCCTTCAAAACTTCGTACAATTTCTCCAAATCATCAACAAACGGTTTCTCCACATCAATACAAGTAAGCAACATCATTTGTGCCCTCCTTGTATTTCCCATTTGCAAATTTAAGGTGTTAAATATCTCATTCAAATTTGCAATTTTTTTAAGCTAAGAAACCCTATATTTCATTCCCACATCCCTAAATTGTTCCCTAGACCCAGGATTCCCTTCCCATATCATAGTGAAGCTTATCCCTATCCCTACATCACTAATTCCATGTCCCCAAACTACATTTTCCAAAACCCTGGCTCCTAGACTACAAATTCCCTAGGAAACTTCCCCTATACCTGTAATCAATTTCTCCATCTCATTTCCCTAAGTATTTTAAACCCATATCAATCCCCTAAGTCCCCTAATCCACTTCCCTATTTCCCCAATTTTTCCTACTCCCATCCCCACTCCCTAAATCTATTTTCCACTCCCCTTTACCTTCCCTAGGTTTTCAAAATTAAAAACACCATGGAGGAGGAAGAATGGAGGAAGAGGAGGACTGAGAGGAAAGGAGACCTCACAAGGGAGGAAGAATTCTTAGGCTTGAGCCCACCAAGACCAGAGAACTGATGGCCTCACCTATGACAGTCTCTTGCTTTGAATATGTTGGTTGCCTTGATTTTCACCAAATGATCTAAAGAGTTCAACACCACCCTGTTTTGAGTAGAGTTTTCATCTCAAACCTCAAAGACAGTCAGGTGACCCTCGTAGGTGTGACCTTCACCATATCCACACCTATCATTGTTGTTGCCACAGGGATACCAAACATGGGTGAGAAGTGGTTTAAAGCCAAATACTTGGATGACCAATATTATGAACCATTCATCAAACCAACGTACAAAAATGAGAGAAAGGGAGTCTTCCCTTTTAGTTACCTTCTTGATAGGTATACCCCCATGATGAAAATCATCATGAAGTACTTCTCTTGTGTAGGAAGGTTCTCCAGACTTTACACATATCATATTAGACTGCTCATGCACTTCACAAGATTCAAGTTTCTCAATATCCCATACTATTTGTTTAGGAGCATAGAAAAAATGGCCTACATAGTATAGAAGAGAGAATATGAGCAGCAAATGAACAACCTGTTTCATCACTCTTTGATCAAAATCATTATACTCCATAATATAGATCAGTTGCACATTTCATGGGATACCTTCATTGCCAATGATTTTTTCACTACTCCACAAGCTCAGCATGCTGAAAACATCTTTCCTTCACCTCACCTTTCTGCATCTATTCCTCCATCAGCTCAACCTACTAGACCCATACCATCACCATCATCAGTATTTCAGAGTCATATTGGTTCATCCACCAGAGTTGTGGTCAAAGAGCCTACAAAGACCAAAGAGGTTGAGAAAGACACATTGGCTAAAACATATCAGAGAAGGCATAGGCAGCTGTTTGCCCCATAGATTCTGGGAGGGACCTTGCCTTCTTCATCAGCAGAGCAGGTACAAAAGGGAAAGCAAAAGTAGAAAGAGGCAGTTGTGCATGAGGAAGTCATGCAAGAGGATGAGGAAACAAATTTTGACCTAGTTGACTTGGATTAGCAGGATGATCATGAGGCCTCAAGCTTGATTGTCAAAGAGAAGGATGCCCAAAGTAGAGAACTGCAAACTAATTTGGATAGAGCTCAGTTTATCATTTCATTTCTTGAGCAGGAGAATAAGCAGCTGAAAGATCAACAATTAATTATGGAGCTAGAGTTGTTCAAAACAAAAAGAGGTAAAATCATAATGCCACTTGATGATCTTGATCAAGATGAAATCCAAAGCAATAGAACAATACCAAAGACAAGGGGTCTTAAAAGGGCTTTACAACAATAGAAGATTGAGGATGAAAAAATCACTTTTGAGGAGAGGATTGCCAAGGAGGTTGATAATTACAGAGAGATATGGTTTGATAGGGTCAACATCCATCTTGAGAAACTCCTTCACAAGGAAAATAAAGACACCAAAATGATTAGAAACATGTCTAACAGATGTATGACAAGAAACAAGGTTTGTAGCATTAAACTCAAGCAATTGCAGGAGAAACATAAGCAAACCCTAACCAAGAAGAAGGAAGAAGACAAGCTTGACATCCTTGCTAATGCATCCCTCATTTATTAGCACACTTCATCAAGCTTCCACAGGACAAATTTTGGAGAAATTTTGAGCAAGTTTTGAATTTTTTTGGGTTTTTGCAACTTTTGACAGTTTTAGCATAGCTAGACTGCTAGGAGAGCAGTGCCTGAGGCACTGCTCTTCTTCTAGGAGGCTCTAAATGCAAAACCAAGTGTACCATTAGATTTAGAAGGCAAAAATCAGTTAGGTTAGGCACTTTTCTAATCAAATTTGGGAAAAATGGTTCGGGAAAAAGTAAAAAAACACTCAAAAAATCATGTTTCTGCCCTCTTTTTCAGCTAAGCATTGAGCACCTAACCAATTAGTAAATGGACTTTTTGGAGGGTCAAATATTATCATTTTTGGAAACCAAGGAAATTTTTAGAAACTAGACAGGACAGGCTTTCCAATGAGCTATCCTGATCTCAATTTGGACATTAGAAACCCCTTCAAAAGTTGAGCTAAAGATGGCGCTGTGCTCCTGACACTTGCGCTACGCTCCTAACACTGGTGTTGCGCTCCTCACCATTCTCTGTTTTACCTGATTTTTTCCAGTTTTCTCAGTTTCACCATGGAAAATCTTGTTTTTACCAATGTAATTGATGGATGTAAATGTAATAATGATGTTTTTAAGTTACCTAGGGGTAAATACATTAGGTAAAACTCTTTTTGAGGATTGAGGAATTAGTTTCACTAAAGTTAGGGATGAGTCATTTTGACCTCCCTACACTCTAGGTTTGCAGTTCAAACTTTTGTGGATCAACTCCAGAACTCAGGGATTCGACCCCTAAGGTAGGGAGAATTTGTTTCATGTCTATATATTTCACTTCTAGACTCATTTCACAAGTTGGATGTTGTTTTATTGATCAGAGACACTAGTGTATTCAGATTTTGGCAGGAATATATTTGATGAGTTGCAACTATTCTTTTGGGATTCATGTGGTACTGTAATTTGGCATAGTTTCTTTTTCAGTTTCATATGTATGAATGTTTTGTACTTTCCATGTTCATTCCAGTTCTATGATGTGTTTGATTCTCAACTTTGATAGGAAGAATACATCTTTTATGTTATGTTTTGGGAGAATCACCATAATTTGTTTCAGTTTCTTCAATTTAAAAATAATTCATGTACTGTCATGCTATTTTTAGCACCTCACCAGTATGATCTTTCTCACCCTAAAACCCTAAAGTGTTAGAGTGCTTACATACCTTATGCCTGCAATTCTGATCTTATTTTCCCTGAACTAGTTACCTCTTTGACTTAATTCACTCATCCAGCACCCAAATCAACCAATCAAAACCCCTGTGCTACTATACCTAGCATAAAACCTAATTGATCTAGCCCTCTTGGCTATGATCCCTTGGAGATAACCCTCTCCTGCCTACTAGGGCTAGCTACTTGGAAGAGCTTGGTCTGTAGTTACCTTTTTTGGTATCTTCTCAGCCTCGAAGATCTGGTGGAGTACTAACAGAATGAACACAATATAATACAATTTTGGTTTAAATTTTAATATGTATATCCCCTATAGAGGACCATCTGATATGGTCCCTAGCTCCCTTCGACATATATGGCCCAAAACATTGGTACCTCTCCATGAAAATGTATTTTGATGGTCTCTTCCCTCCATGGTTGGAAAATAAATTATGGAAACTCAAAATCCCACCAAAATATAAAATTTTAATTTGGTTGCTTCTAAAGAATAAGTTCCCCACCTGGGATGTCCTCCAAAATTTCTCCTTGTGTTATCCCAGTAGATTTTCACTCTGGTTGTCTAATATTGAAGCAATCTCGCACATTTTTATTCACTGCCCTTTCGCCATATGCGTATGCAAATAAATTCAGAAAAGTATGGAAGAAAACTACCAATGGGATGGTCCTTTAGTGGGGGACTGTCTAAATGCTTGGCTTGGTAGAAAAACCCAAGGATACATTAAAAAAATGGAACCATCTTTAAGGATCCATAGAAATAATCTATTCGTGTGGTATAAAATAGTCTAGCCTTGCAAGACTCCATGCCTATGTGTCAAAACAAGCATTCCCATGTAGCAATTTCAATATATAAGGATACACCTTAGGCATTCTTCAACGATGTTTCTAAGCACATAGTCACTATAGGGGAGTAAGGGGAAAACTTTGTCTCTCTAATTCACGCCTACTCATTTTCTTGCAATAGTGGGGCCACAAAAAATAGTTATCCTAAGTTATTCACCCTAAAATTCTTTTGCAATTGGTTGAATACCTTGATATCACAAGTCTGAATATATATGGATATTTTTTGAATGTGGTGAAATGGATGAATGGGAAATCGAAGTTGAAAATACACATACCTCTTCTTCTCTAACAAAACATTGTGCACAAATCAACGAGATTTATTTATATATCCTTCTCTCATGTCTACATGGAAGGCAACCAAGAAGCTAACACGATTTCAAAAAGAGTATGACACTAGCTCAAGGCCAGTGGGAAGTCCAAGTAACCAAAGAGGGTGTGCTCAAATTTCTCCATTTATGCCCCTAGGCATAACTAGCGACAACTACATGACCTAGATATCAAGATCAAATCACATCATTCAATTTTTTTTAACAACAACTATGTGATTATTTTGCTATGACATGAAAATTTGGAGGACAAATATATTTTAGTGGACTATACATGGCCATTTTCAACCTACCCTCTGTTATAATAACATGTCTCCTCAAAAGATATATAGGTGCTCCCCATTATATGTATGTGGATATGAAGCATATAACTAATGTCAAAGAACTCTTAGAAAATTTTTAAATCTGGTTTTGTGATATAAACTTTTGTAGGGTACATTCACAGAGTTTTTGTGAACTTTTTTTAATATCAAAATATGGTTGGGGATAATTTAATGATATATAGCGATAAAGAAATTTTGTAAATGAATAAGTGTAATTTTAATGAACCTCAATGATCTATAACAAATCAGAATGCATATGAAAATACAAATACTTACTCTATAAATGAAATACACATAAATTTTTTAATGGAGTACTTCCCCATTTTTTATAGATGGTAAACCATTGCACTTGATTATGGGGCCTCATCCCAAGGGAATCAAATAGATTCAAACCCATGATCAACAACAACTAACAAAAATATCAAATAAATCCACATCTAGATCTAGATCATTTGAGCTAACCCTCAAAGCTTACGTGTGTGTGTGTGTGTGGTTTGAAAACAAGTGATAGTTTACCAAGGGTTTGACTTAATGTATACGAATTTTTTAATTGGAAGAACGTATATGTAACTAGTTATGGGTGGATTTGTAGAGAATTCATTTGGGCTTGCTCTATTTGAATAGGTCTAGGGCTTTTTGTGTAGTCCTAGAAGGGCTAAAACATGTATATTCTCGGATGGAATATAATGATTTTTTCTTCTTTTTGATCACCTTCTAAATTTCTTCAATAGTACATCCCTTAGGTTCCTTGAAAATCGTACCATAAAAAGGCCCTTCTTGACCCTACCT
The DNA here is from genome assembly GCA_034641835.2 of Pinus albicaulis. NCBI lineage: Eukaryota > Viridiplantae > Streptophyta > Pinopsida > Pinales > Pinaceae > Pinus > Pinus albicaulis. The sequence continues at coordinate 300,315,393 of CM076578.1, forward strand.
TCTCCTTAAAGGATTTGACTAGACTTCCATAAAGGTTTGTAATTTCCCAAATGGAGTTCATTTTTTTTTGTAACAAGTGAATTTATGAAAAAATTCGTGTTATTATCTTTTCCCTCAAGCCATAATTTTCTACTCTTGAGACACTAGTATGACTCATATTTGGCTAGAAGGTCATGTTTAAGAGCCAAAAGAGATTTTATGGAAGTTCCACTTTATCAAAATGGGAGCCTAATGTTTTCCATGAGGATGGCGTTGATATTTTACTCAGTTTCAAGAAGAAGCACTTGAGATTTATTTTTGAAATAATTTACCCATCCTTGGTTTACTTCTTTCACACTAGTCAAATTATCCACATACTATTGCATAAAAAAAAAACTCTAGAATCTAACTACAAATGGGTCCAAGATCAGGTGATCAGATTTTGTAATTATACTCAAAAATATAGGAAGGATTGAATTTCAATAATTATCATTCAAGAGATAGAAAGGGGTGGGGGCCTTCGACTCTTGCTTATCCAATTTAAAAAAGAAACGAAGATGACCAAATAGCCCCCCTAAGCACACCCAAGGTTTAATAAGCCAAGGGCCTTCAAAAAGTTATTTTGAAATGACAAATTGATCCAACCTCTTAGCTATGTTATCACAACATCTCCTACAATTCCTCCATAAAGGAATTAATTTAGAAGGTTCCAAGTCAACCAGTTTTAGTCTTCAAGGAAACAAAATAAAAAATTGTCTAAAGGATCATGATGAGGATATACTCCCCAAACCTCTTAGATTGAGAGAGTGAAATTGGGATCACCCCCTAGGATAACATTTGGCACAAAGAGGAGGCTTGATGATGCAGGACCATCCCATAAAGTAATTTTGTTAATATAAGGAAATAAATTGAAAATGAAATGTCATATTTTGGTCTTGATCTAAGTCTACCAAACTACCTTAGGTGAGGGGAGAAGATTAGTTAACTTTAAATTTAGTGTTCTAGGCCATGAGGAGCCATCTTGACATCCCATCGGAGTCTGAAGTGTTGTAAGAATAGTCTTTCGGTGAGGGAGAGAAGGACTCCCACACTTTTGGGCCATAACACAATGTTTGAAAATAAATTACATCTTTAGAGAAATTTTTTATAAGTTGTTTAAGGGATGAAAATTTGGGTCACCCCCAAACCCATAAGCATTAAAATAAAGACAAATCATGACAACCCCCTATCATGGGCATTCACTGCTTTAAGGACCTGAATGGTGATGGAATTTTTACCACTGTGAATCTTTTATTGCTTGGATTTGTGACAAGGAGATGTAGGAATTTTGACCAACCTAATCTCCCTAAGACTTCACAACTGCTAAGCCTACAATAATAACTCCCTCATTGAGCTTGTTCTTGGAACAAAGATGATAAATAGATTTTAGGGAAGGATTAATAGAGTTTTTATTATATGGAACATCCATCACTTTATCCCATTTTCATAATGTTAAAATTGTGATTGTGTAACGTCCGCATGGAGGACATGGTTAGTTGAGACATTATGTGTAAACATCAAATAATTTGAATCTAGATTTTAATTAGTTGGGGGTGTTATCACCCCGTAATTAAACTTTAGGCTACAAAAAGGATCACAGGTGTAACCAAAAACCTATTTTAGGATAAGGTCCAACTCCCCTATCCTTCGAGATGGATCTCTCATTGTCTCGTGCTACCAATCACCTAGGGGATTGATAGGATCTGGGTTTTAGGCTAGCTATGATGATCATATTTTATTTTTTATTTTTGAAGGTGGTTACAGAGGGAAATAACTACTTTCAATAAGAGTTACAAATCCAAATGAATAAGGGATATAATGCAATTTGCAATAGGGGAAAGATAGGCAGACTTACTGGGGATTAATCAAAGTTCGTTATAGTGGAAGGATGAGTGAGGTAGGAGAAAAAGAGACAAACTAAGCATCAATCCATAAATGAATTCAGATTTTCAACAGAAAAAAAATAACACATATGATCAGTTGGAATTAAAAAAAGAAAATACATGAATTCTGAAATAAAACTTCTTTCAAGTTGAGCATGAAGAACTTATACAATATGAAACCATATTTTAGAAACAAATATGAAAAGAAAATACATATGATTCACAAAGGGAAAACAACCCAATAAGAATGACACAAGTATCCCTATCCAAATTGTTGAAATGGCAACAAGAAATGGCTTCTAATTTAATTTTCCCTTAATTAAATTAGAAGGAAAATGTAATTCCACATCTTATGAAAACTTGTACGAGTTAAATGAGTTAGGAAGACTTAGTTATCTCAGTCAATTTGAGTTGAGGGTCAAACTAGAGGAATGTAGAGTTATACCTAAGTTTTAGGTGGTCAAGTTGTAATTAGTTAACTCAATTATTTGAGTTAAAATCAATTTAACTAGTTTTAACTGAGAGATTAGCTAGTTATAGGTCTAGTGAATTAAATATGATTTAATTCACATGCAGTGATCAATCAGATAATTGATCATTCAATATAAATATTTTTTGCATGTCAGTTTTAAGGAAGGCCAAGTTGAGATTGGAGTTAAGGGAAGATAACTATCAGTTGTATAATTAGAAAATTGTATAGGTCATGCATGAGGTCATCGAGATGCCTTGGATGTATTGCACAATATATTGATGAGAATTTCCTAATTAATAGGGGCCAATTAGCCTAGGAATGTGTGAGAAATGCTAGTCATACAAAGGCAAGGAATTGGTTAAGTATTGGACCAAACTTGCTTAGATTTGAGTGAGACAGTCAGCAAAGTGCAGAGGTTTCTTAGGAAGGGAAATAACATTGTATTGTTTCCTATTCTTGACTTAATTCAATATACAGATAGCAGGGTTTTAGTTGAGGCTTTCCCGAGATACATCTTTGTGTTGTGAGATTGAAATTATTTCTCTTTCTTGTTCATGTGATTGTGCGATCGAAATTGGTTTCCACAATTTGTAGAAATGATTTAGTATTTGTTTGAGCATATTAAAGATTAGTTGAATCTATTTAGATATTTCTACATGGTATCATAGCATGAATCACTATAGAAGAGAAGAACCAAATTTTGTTTAGAACAGGTGAATTGAATTTTCATATTTATTCTTCAGGACCAACAATAGATCATGATGTCTTTCTCTAGATTGAGACTCGAATATGCCCTTGAGGATAATTGGAATTGCATAGCATGGAAGGACAGGATAGAGGCAGTGTTGGAGGACAACAGACTGAAAGAATTCATAGACAATGATATTCCCCAGACCACAACAACAGATGCTTAACTTCTTGATGTATGGAAGAAGAATATAGCAAAGGCAATAAGGATTCTGTTAGAAGGAGTTCGAGATAATATTGTCTCAACCATCCATGGAAAGGAAACTCCATATTCTATGTGGAATGCCTTAACAAATTAGTTTCATAATATCAGCGACCACGGGAAACCAACATTGAAGGACAAGCTCAAAAAGATCAAGATGGAGAAGGGCGACACGATACCAAAATACTTGATGAAGTTCACTCAATGTCGAGATGAGCTTGGAAGTGTTGGTGTCACAGTTTCCCAAGATGATTTGGTGAGCCTAGACCTTCTAGGCCTTCTTGAGAGCTGGAATAGCTACCAGGGCTCGATAAAATGGGAGGGAGAAGCTACCAGATTGGGAGCGATTGTGAAGAAGGTGAAGGCTCTGAGGAGCAACAATGGTGGAGAATATGTCTCTAACGAATTCAAGAAATTTTGTGCTTCAAAAGGAATTCGAAGGGATGATAGCACCTCATAACCCACAACAAAATGGGGTTGCAGAAAGGAAAAATAAAACTATTGTGGGAGAAACATGAGCTATGTTGCATGACCAGGGCCTATCGTTCCATCTATGGGTGGAAGCATGCAATACAACAATATTTGTGCAGAATAGAAGTCCTCATCTGATACTTGGGATGAGTACACCAGAGGAATATTTTTCATGTAAGATACCAGATGTGTCACATTTTAAACTTTTTGGTTCATTATTTTATTGCCATGTAATCAAAGATGCTAGGAGGAAGCTAGAGCCAACAACTAATTTAGGGATATTTGTGAGGTACACTGATACACCTCACAACTATAGGATGTATTTTCCAGCACACAGGATGATAATGGTCAGAATAGATGTGAAATTCGATGAAGAGAATGCCATGCGAATTTCACTTGAGAGGGAGCTCTAGTTGCATGCAGTTGATGAGCTTTTGGCTCCAAAAGAAGAACCTCAAGATTTGGAACAGCCACAAGCAGACATGCAGAGAGTGGAAGCACCCACTCATGTAGAGACATCCCGAGACGGAAGGAAGCACACCAAAGAGGCTGACAGGTTGTTGCTTGATGCAAGAGAGAATGTGGGGGAACCCACATCATAGCACAGGCAGAGAATGTCCCCAGAGCGATACATTGGATACATGGTTCTTGTGAGTGAAGGTGTAGAGATAAAGCCATACTCTTTTGAGGAAGCAGTGCAACAACCAATTTGGGTTGATGCCATGGTTGAGGAGTATGACTCCATTATTAAAAAAAATGCATGGTAAGTTGTCCCAAGACTGGGGGGGAAGTCATTTGTAGGATCCAGGTGGATCTACAAGGTGAATCAGGCAGCAAATGGGAGTGTGGAGAAACACAAGGCCAGGTTTGTGGCCAGAGGGTTCTCTCAAGTGGAGGGGATTGATTATGATCAGACCTTTGCACCAGTCGCAAGTTACTAATCAATCATATCCATCCTTGCACTCTCAGCGCAGATGGGATGGAAGATGCATCAAATGGATGTAAAGACAACCTTCCTCAATGGGGTGATTGATGAACATGTGTGCATTGAGAAACTACAAGGATTTGAGACCTTTGACAGAGAGTCACATGTGTGCAGAATCAAGAGAGCACTATATGGGATGAAGCAAGCACCTCGTGCTTGGTACAGTAGGATCAACAACTACTTCACCATATTGGGATTCACTAAGAGTGAAGCAGATGCAAACCTTTACCATATTGTGGTAGAGGGTAAAATTCTGATCATTGTACTTTATGTCCATGATTTGATATTGATAGGTGATGAGAAACCCATCGAGTCTTGGAAAGAGGATCTTGTAAGAGATTTGAGATGAAGGAAATGCAGCTCTTGCCCCATTTCCTGGGATTTGAAACATGTAAAAGAGATGGGGAGCTATTTGTATCTCAAGGAAAGTATGCCAACAAGATTATTAGGAAGTTTCACATGGTGGGCAACAAACCCATGGAGACTCCTCTAGTAGGAAACTAGAGGAAGGAGGATGCTACTTTAGGTGAAGTAGTAGATGCTACTTCTACAAGCAACTCGTGGGTTCACTCAAGTATTTGGTTAACACATGATCAGACATATGCTATGTGGTTAACCAACTTATTCAAGCTATGGTTAAGCCTACAAAGCTCTTTTGGAAGATAGACAAACATGTGTTGAGATACCTTAGAGGCACTACAGAGTTTGGGCTATGGTACAGGCGAATAAAGGGTGTGAAGCTTCAAGGCTTCACCGATGCAGATTGGACAAGAAGTCCATCTGACAGGAAGAGCACATCAGAGGGCATCTTCAGCATAGGATCAACAACAGTTTCCTGGTACAACAGGAAACAAATATCAGTTGCACTCAATTCAACAGAATGAGAGTACATGGCATCCACCTAGGTAGCATGTGAGGCCAACTGGATGAGGAAGATACTTGTTCGCTTGTTTGGTCGACAGATGGATCTGACGATGATTTATTGTGATAACCATAATTGCATCAAACTCTCGACTAATCCAATTTTTCATGACATACCCAAGAATATTGATATCTGATATCACCATATCAAAGATTGTGTGTAGAGGAAGATTATGTCATTAGAGTACATTCCCACAGAGGAGTAGGATGCAGACATCTTGACGAAGGCACTGCCAAGAAGAAAATTTGAGTTCCAAAGAGGCAGGATCGGGGTAGCATACAATCCCTTTCTTGTTGGTATGGAGTGTTGAAATGGAAACAAGAAATGGCTTCTAATTTAATTTTCCTTTAATTAAATTAAAAGGAAATTGTATTCCACATCTTATGACAGCTTGTATGAGTTAACTGAGTTAGGAATACTTAGTTAGCTCAATCAATTCGAGTTGAGGGACAAACTGGAGGCATGTAGAGTTCTCCCTAAGTTTTCTAGGGTCTAGTTGCAGTTTATTTTTAATTTTAATTAGTTAACTCAATTATTTTAGTTAAAATCAGTTTAACTATTTCTAACTGAGAGATGAGCTAGTGATAGGTCTAGTAAATTACATCTAATTTAATTCACATGTAATTATCAATCAGATAACTGATAATTTTCTATAAATAGTTGTTGCATGTCAATTCTAAGGTGTTAGTGTCAGTCTAGTCATACTGCCATCAGTGATCAAAATTGCTCTTTTGCATTTGCATATTAGGAGTCCCATACCAATAAATTTCACCATTCTGCTAGGTCATGGATTCATTGATGGTAGTGATTTTTCATCAGTTTTCCCTCATGTGAAACTTTTTTATTCTCCTTTCTATGGTCTTTAGTCATGAGTTACTTTCACTTTGTGAGTCATGTCAATAGGTCATAGGATGGGTCTCACTAGGTCCTAGGATCTCACCGCGGTCAAATTGATGAGTCAAGTGTCAATAAATATCAGCAAGGTCATGAGGAATTCAATAAAATCAAAGTCACAGCACCTGGAAGATCAAAGAAATGTCTTATTCAGTTTGATGTAATTTTCACCTCAAAACTATGTTTTGAGGTGAAAACATGATACTTTACTTTAAATTGTCATCATTATGTAATTTTATGTTAGCATATGTAATAAGTCACAATTCAGAAGTTGTTTTCTCCACAAAGTCATCACCCCTCCCTTCAGAGAAGTCTTCCACAACATGTCCGGCATCAAATCATCTTCCAAGCAGATCCATCAGAAAGAGCACGGAAAGAGCTTTCCAACGGTATACTACACTCTCAAAACTGACTTCTGGATTGAAATTTATGCCTAAGTGAAGTAAAAGTCCTCTATATCCTTAACCTTCCCTTATTTCCCATTTTTCCCATAAAACTTTATGTTTAAAGTTTAATATTTTCCTTATAAAATCCCTTTTTCCCCTTCCGATTTACAAAATCGCATTATAAAATTATTTAAATACATATGTGATTTATTTATTAACCAATTCCCCTCCATGCTTTGAAACATTATAATATGAATCAAAGTTATATTATAAAACCCTGCATAAACCAAGTCCCTTCCCCTTCCATCGCATCGGCACATTTTATAAGCGGCCCCAATTGGCCCATCGTGAAACCTCTGATTCGATTGCCCTAATTGTATATCTCTGATGTCGTGTCCCCCGATTGACTCTGCCCGATATTGTATTGGCCTTCGATTTTCCCATCCGATTGGAAGGCCTACACTTGATTGGCGCTTCCAAATGCCTCCTCCCGATGGAACCCCTCCGATGTATATCCTGACCGTCGATCTCATCGTCTAATTTGACAGCCCACAGCCATCGGACCATCCCAATCGGCCTTTTATATTAAATTGTTCTCTCCGCCCCCCTCTGATCTCCCGATGTCGATTGGCTTTGGTCCCACCATTTAAATCCTCCGCCCGTTCATAATGCAATAGCCCTTTGCCTTTGTTAAACTCAAATCTTGTTTATTTTGTTTATTACAAAGGCCATTTCCCTATAGCATCGGAAGTATGTTATTATGTTATATTTCGCTCCCAACTCCCGATTGCGATTGCGATTGTATCCCCGGGGTCCCACCTTGCCAGCCCTCCGCTCCTTCATATAAAATCAACTTTTCCCTTTGTAAAAGCGCCGAAAACGTTTTTGTTTGTTTTTCACTATCCCTTTGGCTTATTCTATTATTCAATCGGGCCTTGCTCATCGCATTGGAAGTTTTTTCCCTTCACCATTCCTCCGATCCCGATTGCAATGATACCATCACCACGCGCATTTTTCAAATGTTTTATTTTATATTGTATCTCCCTTCCTCCATCCGTTTCCGATTGCGTTTATGATGCGGGTCCCGCCTCCCTTCCTTTTTTCCCATTCAAAAAATTATTTTTTCTCTTCACCGATGTATATCCTGACCGTCGATCTCATCGTCCGGTCCAACGGCCCACAGCCATCGGACCATCCCAATCGGCCTTTGATATTAAACTGTTCTCTCTGCCCCCCTCCGATCTCCCGATGTTGATTGGCCCTGGTCCCACCATTTAAATCCTCTGCCCATTCATAATGCAATAGCCCTTTGCCTTTGTTAAACTCAAATCTTGTTTATTTTGTTTATTACAAAGGCCATTTCCCTATCGCATCGGAAGTATGTTATTATGTTATACTCCACTCCCAACTCCCAATTCTGATTGCGATTGTATCCCCAGGGTCCCACCTTGCCAGTCCTCTGCTCCTTCATATAAAATCACCTTTTCCCTTTGTAAAAGTGTCGAAAACGTTTTTGTTCGTTTTTCACTATCCCTTTGGCTTATTCTATTATTCCATCGGGCCTTGCTCATCGCATCGGAAGTTTTTTCCCTTCACCATTCCTCCGATCCCGATTGCGATGATACCATCGCCACTCACATTTTTCAAATGTTTTATTTTATATTGTATCCCCCTTCCTCCATCCGTTTCCGATTGCGATTATAATGTGGGTCCCGCCTCCCTTCCCTTTTTCCCATTCAAAAAATTAATTGTTCCCTTCACAAAGGTATATAATTTCATTCTATTTTATTTCGACAGCATTTTATTAAAGTCAGTTTTATTCAAACGAATAATGGAAAGCAACAGTCAGCTAGCCGCAAGCTAAAATCAAACAAAGATTTATACAGCAACATAAAGACAGGGATTTGCTCCTCAAACTGCCTATTTATCATTCAACAGCGAAATTCTGAATCTGCCCAAGTAATCTAATGTAATATTGTTCCTTCTTTGGGGTAGATTGTTGGATTTTTTTTCTATGATTAGTTTTCAGTTCTTCAGCTGTTATAACAGATCCCTTTTTATGTGGATCTATGTTCCCACATTTCAGCCTATTTATTGTAATTGTAAATCATTTGTAAAGCAGTTTGTAACTCAGAAGTAGGGGAATAGTGTGGAAAAATGCTTTGTGCTCCATTGTACAGTTTGACAGGGAAATAATAAGAGATGCAGCTCTGATTTGTGGGATCCATGTGGTATGAGATTTAGCATTTGTTTCTCTCCTTTGTTTCATATGTAAATTGTTATGTTTCACCTATCATCCATAAACATTTCCTTTTGAATGCTTTCAAGACAGAAAGGTAGAATCGATTTTTATGCTCTGCCTTGGGAAATCATTCATACTCTGTGTTTTTCTTCTGTTTGAAAAGGATCCATCTTCTTTCCCTTTTCAGCTCCTCACCAGTATTTCCATTCCATCCTTATTTCAACTTTATTGCTAAAGTCTCTTGCCTACCTTGCCCCATGAAATACCTTGTGTCTTGATTTAATTCCCCGGTTTCAACTGTCCCATTTTATCCCATACATCCCTGAAAATTCATTCCATTTATTAAAATTCTTTCCTATCATTTTACCTAGCCTAATATCAGTCCATTATTGTAATTTGTTGAATATCCTTTCACGGAGAGAGCCCTCTCCTGACCTTGTAGGGCTAGCTACAAGACTGAGCATGGTTCAGTTGTTACCCTGTTTTTCCCTTTTTCAGCCTGGGGTCCAATTCGGGAGCTAACATAAGGAAGGCCTAGTTGAGATTGGAGTTAAAGGGAAGAGAACTATCAGTTGTATAATTAGAAAATTATATAGGTGATGCATGAAGTCATCAAGATGCCTTGGATGTATTGCACAATCTATTAATGGGAATTTCCTAATTAATAAAGGCTCAATTAGCCCAAGAATGTGTGAGCACGACTGGTCAAACATAGGCAAGAAATTGATTAAGTATTGGAACAAAATTGCTTGGATCTTAGTGAGACAGTTAGCAGAGTGCAGAGGTTTATCGGGAAGGGAAATAACATTGTATTGTTTCATATTCTTGAATTAATGAAATATACATATAGCGGGGTTTTTAGTTGAGGCTTTCCCCAGATAATCTGTGTGTTGTGAGATTGAAATTATTTCTCTTTCTTGTTCATGTGATTGTGCGATCAAAATTGGTTTCTGCAATTTGTAGAATTGATTCAATATTTTGTTTTAGCATATTACAAGATCAATTGAATCTATTTAGATATTTCTACACAAATAGCATTCACCTTCTTCTATTCATTTGTAAAAACAATACATGCATACAAAGTAGCCTTAGACTCTCACAATTTAGACCGAACAAAACCCTTTTTTCATGTTTTATCCTCCTTAAATACAATAAGGAATTTGAAATTACCACTAGGTCGCTAAATTCACTGCATGGAAACTAAAAAGACTAGATACAATGTATCTGCAAATAAGATCGAGACTATCCCAACTTAGAAACATCATATCTTGAACATCATAATCTAGCCTATCCACGCTAAGAAAGAGTCCTTTTGATTTCAACCACTTTGAGGCTTTTGGTTTAGTTTGTGGTAACATTTCCACTCCACTAGTAAATACTATAGGGTTATCAGACTTTATACCATTAGCACAAACAACACAATTTAGAAGATACTTCACTTTATTTGAATTTCAAACTCTCATTTCTGCAACTTCCCATCTCACTTCTAATGTGATGAGTAGGTTCATTTGGCACTTCAATGAAATATACCTATGATTCATATGATCTATGCCTAAAAAATACTCTAGTTCTTGCAAAATCACAGCGTGCATGTCCCATACACCGATAGGACTCACTCTCCCTGATGACATCGCCATATAATCCATACCTTGCAAAAGAAAGTAAATATCATACACAAGGTTCCTCCCCATATGACTTGGAATTTATCTTCCAACTTACTACTTGAGCAATATCAAGTGGTAACCTTTTACCAAGGATTTTTTGTAGTGCATAAGTAGTAGGATCTCGAGCTCCAGTAGTGCTAAATACTATAGTATCAATGGAACCTCCAGGTATAATTCCGATTCTGAATTATGGCTTCAGAAAAGAAGGCATAGTAGTTTCCTATCCACTTGTGCAAGAACCTTGTATGTTATCACATCCCGAGCTCTGATTGGGTACTCCATGTTTGAGCTCTTAATGATGTTCTGGAAGATTCAACCATTAGATTCACTTTAGAGCTTTTATCCTCAAACCTTCCCTCAGAAATAGGGTCATACCCAAAGTGTAACCTTTGGTGCAAACTTAAATGTGAGGCTTCTATCCTAGAAGCAACAAAATTTGGAAGAATAGGACATGAATCTTTATCATAGCATAAAGGAGGAGAATCAAGTTCAACATGATCTTCTGCGTCTTGAACAATTCTAGCACCAGGTTCTGCATTTTGGGCAACATTAGTATGTGGGAAAATGGGTTGGCCTGAATTTTCTTGAATGTACTTTTCAACATCTATAGGAGATGGTGGATAAGGAGCTTTATGTCTCCATGAAAGAAGGCCATTCAAAACTTCATTAAAAAAAAACATCTCTACCCACAGTATCAACTCCATCATAGCAGTTAAGCTGCTCAGTTGTGATCTCCTTCATAATATCAAATGCATGACCAACTCTCTTTGTCTTCACCACCTTCATCATTATTTTTGCATGATAAAAAAGATGAGGAACTACTTCCCAAGTTTTAACATCATGCATTTTTCCACTTAGAGGATTTACAAAAACCAAGAGTTTCTTAGGAATTTTATCACCTAAGTTTAGGGATGCATTGGACCCATTCTTGACAAGTCTTGGGATCTGCATGGCCAAACACAAGTGCCCTTGGAATCCAAACAAAATGTTGTTTTTGAGACCTTTCAATTAAGTGTACAATAAAAACAATGCAACTTAGAAACACAACTTAATAAGTTGAATGTTGTTGTAGTAGATTTTGACTCAAGAATTGAACCCCCACTAGAAAGCTCCACATCATAAATATCAGATAACAACACCTCAGTCGACATTTGAGTCATAACCCTTAGGACCCAACAAGATGAAATATCACAATCATGATAGACTCAGACAACATGAAATCTTGAGTGAAACAAGTGGAAGACTGACATCGACCTCTGCAGAGAGTTTGAGCCAGTTACGTTGTAGTTGTGCAATGACCATCTTCCACCTGAACAACACTTCCCACAAAGGAACATGATGTAGATATTTTGACAAAGGCATTGTCAAGAGGAAAATTTGAGTTCCATAGAGACAATATTGGGGTATCTGGCAATCCATTTCTTGTTGAGAGGGAGTGTTGAAAATGGCAACAAGAAAATCCCGATTTAATTTTCCCTTGAATTAAATCAGGAGAAAATTGTAATTCCACATCACAAGACAACAAGAATGTGTTAACTAAGTTAGTTTGACTTAGTTGGCTCAATTAATTCAAGTTGAGGGCCTAACTTGAGTCATGGAGTGGTTCCTAGATTTTAGGAGCCTAAGTTGAGTTTAATTTGAGTTGTAATAATTTAATTCAGTTAAACTGAGTCAAAGTGATTTAAACTAGTTCCAACTATTGGAAGAACTAGTGGGAGGTATAGTAGTGGGGTGTGTACTTAGTGATCAACCAGTTAACTAATAAATAAACCATAATTAACTCATGCATGCATGAAATACAAGTTATCCATTTGAGATTGGAGTTCAAGGGCAATGCACTATCAGTTATATAATTATCCAAGTTGTACATGTGGTGCATGCAGTCAGAGAAGGACCTATAGGGATTATGTAGTTCATGATGGGGATTTTCCTAATTAATAGGGGGCCAATCATTGAGAAACATCACAAGGAAATAGGAGCTTGGAAAGTAATGGAATTGTCTAAGTATTGGCCAGAGTCAACTTGTGAAGTAGTGAGATAGATTATACTTGTGCAGAGATTGTTAAGGCTTGAACAAGCATTGCATTTCTTCTCTATTTTCTAATTAATGCAATACATATACGATGCAGTTTTGAGCAGTGGCTTTCCCCTAGATATATCCTTGTGTTATGTGTGTTAATTGATTCATGTCGCATGTTTTTTATATTGTTTATCAATCGTGAATTTCTTTCCACATATGAGTAGAGTAGATTTGAGTCTTATGTTTTAGAACATTGCATGAGCAATATTGAATCTACAATTAATTTCTACAAAAATTATTGACTCAATCTGGGATCTGAGAGAGTCAATTCGTCTTCCATTTGCTGAATCTTGGATTGCAAAGAGATTATATTGTCCAAAATCATAGAAATATCCTTATCGGTAAGCTAAAGGACAATCTCCAAATTAGTTTAATCTTCCCCATGAGACATACTTTGAATCAACTGACAAATAGAGAGAAACTAGTTCTAACAGGGGGTCCATAATCAAGGGACCAATTCCATTGCACTTCAAGGAATAAATTTCTTCCAACCAACACTGTGTTGAATTTCCTATTCCAAGTTTTGAGATTCCATGAAGTCAAGGCTCCTTGAGACAGGACCAGGAGCATAAAATACACTTGACCTCCAAGGAAACAAGAAACAGGCACATGATTAAGGGAGTTGAGTTCAAATGAGAATATACCAAGCATAAAACAACCACTGAAAACTTTTGATTATACCAAAATAGCCATCTACCACCTTCCAAGGATTACTATAAATCCCCATAATTTGCTTAGCTTCCAAGTGAGTCGAACAATGGGTCTTCAAATTGGCCAACTCACCTCAAGTAACAAATAGCCCAAAGTTGTCTAGAACCCCCCAATATTCATCCAAATTAGCACATTCCTTAAAAAATGCACTAGCATAAAATCATGGAGCACCCTCATTGATTCACAGGGGCACCATGATAGAATGAAACCAAACTATAGGGAACACGAGCTCGTAGACATATGGGAGCATAAGAGATATGGCGACCAACAATCAAAAGCACCAACAAATTCTTTCTTTGGAGATAGGTTGAGATGATGAAAGCCGAAGAAACTAAAATTGTTTACAATGGAACAACATAGGGGTGATAATTTGCTTACCTTAAACCAAAACAACAACCTAAATATATTTCCTCTATCCCAAGGCATGCACATCACACATAGTAGAGCTGAGGGTGGAATGCATGCTCCCACAATTTCCTAAAAGAAGAAGAGGACATCGTCCAACCTTCAAAGGCTCAAATAAACAAAATTTGCGCCTGAAGCCACACGCTGGAGCGGAAGGATTCAGGTAGGAAGAAAGTACATACATTCCTCATTGCCATCATACTTTCAGAAGGGATTGAACTTGAGACATCCTCCGAATACATCCAAATTTAACACTCCCACACAATTCATTTATTCAACTCATACTTCTCCATCAGCCCATGGCCTTCTCTCATACAATGAGGTGAAAGCCACTTCTTGTAAACATTAACCACATTCATCCAAAGATACCTACGATCTCCCTTCACTACATTCAAATTGACCCAAAAAGGTTCCACTAGGCGCCCCCAAATGGAACAACATGGAGAGTGCACACACGTAATTATAATGATTATATGAGCATAACTAACATTGGGGAGGGGATTTAAGGAAGGGGACACACCCCTTTTTCCCTTGCCACCAAAGTTCACCTTGATTTAGACTTGACCCCAAATTAGCCATGTGATCAACCTTGGAGTTGTTTGATCTAAGAACAAGGAGACATTTCTTCTTGGGGATAAACCAATTCAACTAATAAATTTGTTTGAAAATATGACTAAGTTTTGTATGTGAAGGGAGAGATCCTGAATATAAATGATAAATTATATTCAAGGAATCACCAAAAACAATCGCCTCTTGAATTACCAAATTCACAATTTGGCCCAAACCTTGATATAAAGTATAGTTTTCAACAATGTTGTTGGAAGTGCTCCCTAAACCCCAAGCATAACTATGTTCTTCTTGATTGTTAGGGCAAAAGATTACACCCCCACCCCTCTGCTCCTACCACCACTCTATTAAGGCATTATAGCTTATCATGTCACTAATGAGAATTTAAACTTAAGTATGGAAGATAACAACCATTTCACCCAATCGCGCAAAATAACCCCAATTGAAATAATATTTTAAAAATAAATTAAAATGTAACAATAATTTTAAAAATATGAATATAATATTAAATAAAAATCAAACATTGAAAAAAACAACATGAATGTGCAACTTTACAAAGAGAAACATCTTCTATATCAACTAAAAGGGAAGATCATGGATAAATTGCTTAATCATTAAAGTGTCATCCTAATGTAAATTTCAACATTTATCTAAAGACATACATTTCTTTATATGGTTTATGTATTCTTTTATTTTTTAGATAATAATATATGTAATCAAAGTCCTAATGATGAACTACACTAGGTAGTTAGAAACGTCAGCCCATATTGAACATAATAAAGATATTGTCTTGCTAAACTTACCACAATATATATAATAAATTTCTCTCTTAACACAATATCAATGAATAATAATTACTTTAAAAAAAAAAAAAAAAACCAAAACCAAAAAAAGGTTTTAAACTTTAATCTTTTCTCAAGAGAATGCAAAAATAAAATGTTTTAATTTTAATCTTTTCTCAAGAGAATGCATAATCAAAGTCTGCCCTCCAATCATCTTCAATCTTCATACAGGAATCCATGTACAAAAGCAGCCAATAACATTCAGAACATGGAGAATATTAATGCATAATCAAAGATTGCTATCCAATCATCTTCAATTTTCATACAGGGATCCATGTACAAAAGCAGCCAATAACATTCAGAACATGGAGAATATTAATGCTCATCCTAATGTACAGTCATCACTGCAACAATGAAAACTCCGTGAAAGCCCGAAGTTGTTATTATATCTCTCCAGCGTAACTTCATCTATCGAATGGATAGGAGAAGGGCCTGGATGATATAGCGTTTAGGGTTTTAAGGATTCATTATTGCATGAAGCAATTTCAATTTGCTTGCAAGGAAGACGATGCTCCTCAGATGGAAGAGGAAGATTTCATTTGCCCTATGCATATCTAAACGTTTCTTCCATACTCTCAATGCAACTACAGACATGGGCATTAGAAGACTCTGTGAGACCAACAGGCTTCAAGAGGCAGTGGATACCTTCAAACATCTGCTTTCAGCTAAATCTATCCCCACTCTCGTCACCTGTAATATTCTATTGAGCAGCTTAATCCGACGGAATCGACATGAATCGGCATTATCTACTTACAGACTTATGATTGAAACGGAGATTCTTCCAAATCTGAGAACTTTGAACATTGTCATCAATTGTCACTGTCAAACAGGTAGGATGGACTACGCATTCAAAGTGTATGAAGAAATGGAAGCACATGGGTGTGTGCCAAATATCGTGACCTTCAATACCCTCATCAAAGGGCTATGCAGGAAGTGCAAAATCGAGGACTCTGTCAAGCTTTTTAACGAAATGATGAGCAGACAACAAGCTCCAGATCTTTTTACCTATAATACCCTAATAGACGGGTTCTGCAAGACGGGGAAATCCCACGGAGCCTTTGTGTTGTTAGGTGTTATGCTGCAAAACGGCCTTGAGCCCAACACAATCACATTTAATACGCTCACTGATCGACTATGCAAAGAAGGTAAGCTCCATGAAGCCAGGAAACTACTGTATCGGATGTTAAAAGAAGGATATCACCCAAATGTTATTACATTTACTGCTCTGATTGATGGCCATTGCAAAGAAGGAGAGTTGGGTGAGGCTAAGAAGCTCTTCTACGAAATGTCCAACAAAATTATATATCCTAATGTTGTCACATACAATGCACTTATGGATGCTTTATGCAAGGAAGGCAAGTTGGAGGAGGCTATGGAGCTCTTCCATGAAATGCCCAGCAAAAACTTATATCCGGATGTTTTCACATATAATGTGCTCATTGATGGTTTCAGTAAGCAAGGCATGTTGGACGAAGCTAAGAAGCTCTTCAATGAAATACCCAGCAGAAACATATGTCCTGATGTTGTCACATACAATGCACTTATCGCTGGTTTCTGCAAGCAAGGCAAGTTGGAAGAGGTTAGGAAGCTCTTCTTTGCCATGCCAACCAATAACATATGCCCTGATGTTGTCACGTACAATGCTCTTATTGATGGTTTCTGTAAGGCAAGCGAGTTGGAAGAGGCTACGAAGCTCTTCTATGAAATGCCAAACAATACCATATGCCCTAATGTTGTCACATACAATACACTTATTGATGGTTTATGTAAGCAAGGCAAGTTGGAAGAGGCTAGGAAGCTCTTCTATGAAATGCCCAACAAAAGCATTTGCCCTAATGTTGTTACATACAATGCACTTATTGATGGTTTCTGTAAGGAAGGCAACTTGGAGGAAGCTAGGAAGCTCTTCCATGAGATGAATGACAAAAGCACATATTCTAATGTTGTCACATACAATGTGCTTATTGCTGGTTTTTGTAAGAAAGGCAACCTGGAGGATGCTATGAAACTCTTCCATCAAATGCCCAATAAAACCACACACCCAGATGTTTTCACATACAATGAGCTTATTGATGGTTTCTGTAAGCAAGGCAAGTTGGAAGAGGCTAGGAATCTCTTCTATGAAATGCCCAACAAAAGTATATGCCCTGACGTTGTCACCTTTAATGCGCTTATTGATGGTTTTTGTAAGGAAGGCAAGTTGGATGATGCTAAGACAGTCTTCCATGAAATGGCCAATATAAGCATATGCCCTAATGTTGTCACATACAATGTGCTTATTGATGGCTTCTGTAAGAAGGGCAAGTTGGATGAGGCTATGAAGCTCTTCTACGAAATGCCCCAAAAAAACATGTGCCCAAATGTTATCACATACAACGAGCTTATTGATGGTTTCTGTAGGCAAGGCATTTTGGACAAGGCTAGGAAGCTCTTCTATGAAATGCTCAGCAAAAGTATACGCCCTAATGTTGTCACGTACAATACGCTTATTGATGGGCTCTGTAAGGGAGGCAAGTTGGAGGAAGCTAGAAAACTCTATGCTGAAATGGCCTACAAAAACATATACCCTAATGTTAGCACATGCAATGTGCTTATTGATGGTTTATGTAAGAAAGGTAAATTGGAGGAAGCTATGAAGCTCTTCAATGAAATGCCCTTAAAAAACATCTGCCCAGATGTTATCACATACACTGATCTTATTGATGGTTTCTGTAGGCAAGGCAATTTAGACAGGGCTAGGAAGCTCTTCTATGAAATGCTCAACAAAAGTATATGCCCTAATTTTGTCACATACAGTGCTCTTATTGGTGGGCTCTGTAAGGAAGGGCAATGGCAGGAGTGCACGAAAATGCTTCATGAGATGCTAGATAAGGGGTACAATCCAAATTTTATCATATACAATGCTATTATTGATGGTCTTTGCAGAGAAGGGAAGCTTGAGGAAGCTTTCTGTTTGTTAGATGTTTTGGCACAAAGAGGTTGCCAGCCTAATGAAATCACATACAATACTCTTATAAATGAGTTTAGCAAGGTGGGTAATCTAAAGAAGACCGGATAGCTCCTCCATGATAGGAAGGTCAGAGGCCTGACCTAATTAGTTATAATACATTAATATATGGACTCTGTAAACATTGGAGGACAGATGAATGCTTACAGATTTCGCTGAGCTTGTGTATGGTATTTTCCATGGTAAACTAAGACAAGGCATATTAGAGGATGTGCGAACATTTAAAATGATTAATGTTGCCATGTAGTGGGCTTAGTCAATCCCCGATTAATAATGTGTATATGTCATTTACAACACAAAGAAGATATTCATCATCTTCTAAGTTGTAACTGAAGGATGCAATGGAAGAGCAGCATAAAAATCATGAATATAAGTGAAATCTGCTTATCATGCAGCTATAAAATAAGGCAACATGGATTATTTGGGCACCTTTTTCTTTTTCCAGAGAAAAAAGTGCAGAGAAGCACTGATAGGAGAGTTGAGGCCAGTGAGTTTAGCAAGGGAAAGGGGGGTGCCTTAAGCTGTCATCTTGCCATTCCCTGTTACTTTTTGTAAATAGTTAGATTTTATAATAATGAAGAGTAGTCTGGCTCTGTTGACTGCCATTATCATTTTGATTTGATGTTAATGCCCTTCTGCAACTCAGTTCTTTTCAGGTCTCTCTTTATGAGTTTTGATTTCAGTTTAAATTGCAATCAGTCTTTGGAGAAACTAGTGCTGTCGTGATGAAACAAATCTCTGGCATTAATTATTCAAGTTAGATTTAATCTCTTTAAATGTTTCACCTTTCAAATTTGAGTATGAGAATGCAGCAGTTTGCCGTGGGAGTGTTGCAATATTACATTTCAAAGTGCATGGATTGTACAGAAGGGCCACTGGGTCAATTCACCCATGTTAGAGAAGCATCAATATGCAGCAACAAAGTTAACCTTTACACCCTCTTTTTTCTGAGTCAAATGTGCTGCAAGATATGATGCATGTCGACACTGTTTCCCCTTTGTGTTGAAGTGAGCCTCACACTTGGTTATTGTAGTTTGGCCCCTGCTTTTTGAATGTTTAATTCAGACAGAAGGGCTGGTTGTGAGAATGCAAGATTGAGCTAACTCTTAAATGAATGGATTATGTTTGGGATTAACAGGAAGGAGCTCAATCCATGCCCAGAGAGGTGCATTTGATATCCAAACATAGTCAGGCCTACTTTCTTTTCTTTTCCAAAGAAAAAGTGCTATAGAATTGAAATCATTCTCTATATGCCTTACATCATGAGCATAGAAAAAGCACCGACTTGTACATAATTCCAAAAGGATCTGGAACAGAAAACTACAGACACCCTTTGCCCTAAAACTAGGGCCCAAGGTAATTGGCACTAAATTTCAGTCCTCTCCAAAAGAAGTTTACCAGAAAATGACTAAAACAGAGAACCATCACAACTTTGTCTAAAACATTTAACTGTAAGAGAACAATATAGGAAAGAACCCTATCAGAAACCAAAAGCCAGCCACCAGAATAATACACCATCTGACACCTATGTAGATCAAGATTACAATACGAGAGACAGAAGGGCCTCCTCTGAACTCCTCAGGCACCACAGAACCTTCAGCTACACAAACTGCCTCTTTGGATAAGGCATCTGCCTCTATGTTCGGCTCTCCATATATATTTTTGAAAAGCGATTAATTCAAAAGAATTTGCAACCAGCTTCAACTGCTCCCCAAGGGGCCTGAGATTTTTTTATAAGTTGATTGATGTCATCATTCATTCATTGAATGACCAGACTTCAGGCTTGTTTTCATTCCGTAAGGATAGAAATTTTCAAAGATCTTGAAACACCGGGGGCAGTTTGGCTTGACCTGATGTGAAACTGAAGAATAAGTATTTCTGTGACCTAAAGAGGGCTGCACAGATTCAAACATTCCAAGGGACATCTGGGTGAAGGTTTGTTCAGACATTTCATGGTGTTTTGAATTCTTTTATTCCTCTGCAGCAACCTGGTTAATTTGTATCCCCACTCTTCTCATCATGGTCTCAGTAACCTCTCCGTTTATACTGATATGGGTGCCCCCGTAATCCAGTAGCAGCTTTTGGGAAAGAAGGATAGCAAGAAAGATAATACATAAATGTGGGGGTTGTGGTGAGCGGATTCAGGGGCGGTGGTGGCCAGGACTAACACAATGGTTGGAAATTTATTTTGATATATTTCTGCTTAGCCTTGAATTTTCGGAATGACACGTATATGTCACACCTGAGTTAAAAGATATTCCAGTTGGAAAAATCTGGAATAAAGGTTATGAGTTATATTTTTGCCAATCTTTAGTCTCCAATTAATATTTTCGCTTAGCATAGTCAAATGTTTATTGCTTTCAGCAAAACAGAAAATTCCTGTTATCCTCGATTTTGTATTTATTTGTAAATTGCTCTAGATATTTCACTAGATAGTTAGTCTCAATGGTTTTGATAAAATAAACTGAAATTTAAATTATGAAGGTTAAATTTTTTCAGATTCCAGATTTGTTAGTTACTGATTTTTTGTGTAGATATGAAATAGATAAAATGTGGAAAATAGTGAATACACTATTCAAAATAAATACAAAATATTTGGTCTAGGAAATCTTTCGGGAGAAAACCTAGCTTAAGGTGAGACTCCTTTACTCTCTTTTGTCTAGTATGGAAATAATACAAGTACACAAGAAAGACACTCTCTATTCCTCTACATTTTTCCTGGAGTGCTATTTTCCTTTGCCTGGAAGTTGTCCTTTCAACCTAGTCTACCAAAGGTCATCCTCCCTCTATCTTGTAGTTATGGACCTCTTCTGCAAAACTGTGTCCTTGGTCAACTCTACCTGAGCACCTAGTGCTATGTCCTCTATGGAAGGTAAGACCTGCCCCTCCTCATCCAACATGGAAGGATCATAGAGTTTGAGATTTCCACATTCATGATAGAGTAACTGCGCATATATGGGGGTAGATTGAGTCATAGTCATTATCTCCACGTGTGCTAGTATCTCGAAAGGACCATATCGCAAAAGCCTTGATCTTCTTACCAGGATGGTGGACCTTGTAGTCTTGTTCAATTGTAACTATACTCTGTCTCCCATTCTGACTAATTTCTTTGTTCTTTGTTAATCATGCATGGCCTTGTATTTGTACTATGACTTCTTCAACATCTTTTATACTTGCAAATGGATTTGCCTACTCTTATCAACAATTTTTTTTGCTCTTAATGCATTCTATATGAGATCCTCCCTCCCGCTTCCTTGTTGCCCATATACTTATGGCTAAATGAAACTTCTATAAGAACCTTAATAGCTCGCATGCCAACAAAGGTATATATACTTATCAGTGCAACATTCACCACTGTTGTAAACCTAAGGTCACAAGTCAAAGCCATGTAAAAACCATGTGAGGCCTTGTATTAGGCATCCTAAATTTGTGCCCTAGGTCACTTGACACAGGGACATGGGACACGCAGGACATGCAAATACGATTGTCTGACATGGGACACGAAGTCCCCCCTGAACAGGACACCGTAGGACATATATATATATATATATATATATATATATATATATATATATATATATATTACACAAATTCTCATGATGATATGAATTCAATTATACATATATATTGTAACATTATGCATACAATCATGATTCATCAATGATACAAGTTTACAACTAGCACTTACTACTACATCAATGACGATAAATTGACATTGGACAAACACAAGAAATTGACCATAAACTATAGTTTTCTCAATAAGTCATCAAAATCAAAATGTATTACATAGATACTGAATCCCGAGAACCCCTGACTAGGAATGCCAATGGCAAATAACAAATACAAACAAGGTAGACACTAGAACCCAAAAGCATACAACAGGAAGGAAGAATCTCATAGGCAACTGCTAGCAGGCTATAGGTGATTTGAATGAAGTAAGTTAGTGTTGTTGTGCTAATTCCTTTTTCAGATTTTGAAAACTATGTCTTATGTGTGTTTAAGGGTTCAAGTTCTCTTGCAAGTTATTGAGTCTCATGTGTATTTTTCATGTTAATTTTATGAACAATTTATCATAAAAGAAAGGTTGAACAACAACAAATAAAAGTACAGTACATCACCATACAACACATCAACATAGAAATTTGATGAAGGAGTTCACCCCTCCTGGGCTACATCTCCTTGGTCCAGCTTCCATGTCTTGGGCCTCTATATTATGTTAAAATTTGCAAAATGATGTGTTTACAATGCTTTTTAGCTCCTGAAACGTGCATGAATGAGTCCAGAATGCCCAAAAATGGTCATCTAGCCTCTTTCTGCACCTGATTTGGTCGAAAACTCCAAAAGTTATGACAATCTCTAGTTTTTCCACAATTTATAGCCTAAATTTAGCTAACTAGAGCTAAATCCAGTTAGCTGGCGCTAAACTGGCAGTTCCGCCAGATTTGGTAGACCGACAAACTAATCCTCGTTAATGTAATAAGCGCAGTTAGCGCTAATAAAACATGGTTAGCGCTTAAACCGTGCTTATGGGTAAACTTCAAATTAGCACTAAATAATTGAGGTTTAGTGCTTAATTAATTGTGGTTAAGGTTTAATCTCCATGTTTATGCTTGGCTCCATCGGTGGTTCTGCGCTGTGGTCACGTGTATTGGGGGTTGGCCCCACGAGGCTGCCCCACTCTCCCCTTGTTGGTAGACATTACAAACAATAAAACCATATGGCAATGTATGAATGTTAAGAAACAACATATGGTGTGGCGGTAGTTGGTATGCGTGTTGTGTGAGAGGTCGTGGGGTCGAACCTCGACGCCTTCGCTTGAACTTGTAAAAAAAAATTTCTCCACCCTTGGGGGGCCACATGGCAGCCCTAGGCTGCACCACGTGTCCTCTCCCCATTAGCCCAAATCTCATCCATACAAAACACGCCAAATCACCCAAAAATTTCGACCAATGTGATGCTGCCACCTGGCAGACCCACACTAGTCGGAGGGAAATGACAAATTTCGACCCAATCTAGTCATCATGCCACGTCAGCAGTACGGACTGCTGACTGGGCAACATGTTTGTTCTTTTTTTTTTCAAATTTTGCATGTTTAGCAAAGCAAACATAACTCATTTCTGGGAGCATACAGAGTCCATTTTATGCGAAATGAAGTGCGCCGGATTCAAGACGACGAGCACTATGCTATCATTCAGGTTTCGAGCCATTATGAGAACTTTGATTTTTTAGCATAAAACTGAGCCCTTGATCATTCCTCTCCACTGAAAGCTTTTGGACCCTAAAAGATCATATTCAGTTGCTGAACAAGTGAGGGTACAATTCCCTCACCTTCCCAATTTCAATCCATTTGGCTTTTGAAGGATTTGTTCCTTTGAGCCCCACTCGAAGATAGTCAACACTTCCTCTTGTCGATGTCCTTGTCCCTCTGTCAAGTATGGTATCTTGCTAAATTTCAACAAAAAAATCTGGAGAAAACTATTCAATAGATGGCATTTAAACATTCTCTCCTTAATTTTCAATCAAAGGAGGCTCATACAATCTCAAATTTTCAACATTAACAGTTGAGTAAATTTGGATGTATGAATGCAAATCAAGCTTGAAGGCATTGTTACCAATCTTTTCCAGAATTTTGAAAGGGATTGGTTTCAGATTTTTACCTTCTCCTTGAAGCCTTTTCTTTCTTATGTGAAGCCAAACTTTGCTGCCAACTTGAAACTTATGATCCACATGATATTTGTGATGCCTCGCTTTGTACTTGCCTTTACTTTTTTCTATTTGATCTTGAACTGTTTGATGGATCAACTAAATTTGCTTTATGAATTTCTTTGCTTTATCTATGTCGCTATGTCCATCGATAGCTACATATTTCCCAAAAATGAAATCCAATGGCGATTTCGGCAAGTATCCAAGACATGCCTCAAATGGCGATGTTTGAGTAGAGGAGTGTTTTGCGTGGTTATAAGCATGTTGGATGTAATGCAACTGTTCATCCCACAACTTAAGATGTTTGCTGCAATATCCTCGAAGAAGATGAATGATTGTTCTGTTGACCACCTCGGTTTGACCATCTGTTTATGGATGAAAGGTTGTACTCTTCTTCAACTTAGTGTCCATCAAGTCCCACAAGATTGACCAAAAATTCTCAACAAATCGAGAATCTCGATCACTTACAATAGATGTAGGAAACCCAAAATGAACCCAAACATTTTCAAAGAAAAGATGCGCTGTTTGTTTACCTGTAACTTGATTTTTACATGGCATCAATATACACATTTTGCTGAACCTATCCACAACTACATACAAATAATCATGACTTGTTTTTAACAAAGGAAGACCTCCTACAAAATCCATAGAAATACTCTCCCATGGACGTGAAGGAACCGGAAGTGGTGTGTACAATCCTAACTTCCTATTACTAGGCTTACTAACTAGACATAATGAACAACATTTAGTAAAACGTGACACACTTTCAAGCATACGAGGCCAAAAACAATACCTCTGAAGATTTTCCATTCTTTTGCTTACACCTAAATGTCCAGCAATAAGAGAAGTGTGTGCTTCCCTTATGAAATTCAGTCTCTCACCCCGTGGAATACAAAGCTTGCCCAAATGATACAAGAAGTTATTATGTACATGGTAATCCAATTCCTCAACTTGGCGACCTTGACTCAAGTTTGCATAAACATCTTGAAAGTCATTATCAAATGCATATTGTTCAATGTAACTTTCATGTAAAATAGAAGTATTCTTGAGTAAAGTAGTTGCACTACTAATAGGCCTAGAAAGCATATCAACAAACTTGTTGTATATACCTTTCTTATACTTGATGACCAAACGGAATTGATACAAGAAACCCATCCATTGAAAGTGCCTTGATTGCTGCAATTTAGTTTGTGATTGCAAGTATTGCAATGGTTGGTGATCGGTGTGAATGATGGTTTCCTTTCCCATCAAATAGTGTTTCCACTTCTTCACAATTTGAACCAACAGATATAGCGCCTTGTCATATGTAGGATAATTTATCACTGCACCATTAAACATTTCTGAATGGAATGAAATGGGCTTACCATGTTGTAAGAGGACTGCGCCCATGGCATCGTCACTTGCATCAGTTTGAATCTCAAAGGGTTGTCTCAAGTCCAGTAGTGCTAGTATTGGGATTGAACTGATCTTCTTTTTCAAAGCATCAAATACTTTTTGTTGATTGCCTCCCCACTGGAAGACCTTCTTAACACTAGTCAATGCATGTAACGGAGATGCAATAGAAGAAAAATTAGCAATGAAATTCCTCCAATATTGTGTTGCTCCAAGAAAACTTCTTACCTTAGTGACTGTCCTGGGTGTAGGCCAATTCACAATGACCTCAACCTTAGAGGGGTCTATCTTCAGCGCACCTCCTGCAACAATATGTCCCAAATACACTAAAGAAGTTTTACCAAATTCACATTTTGATATCTTCACAAACAATTGTTCTTTTCTCAAGACATCAAGCACCTTTGTTACATGCATGACATGTTCATCTCGTGATTTGTTGAGTATCAAAATATCATCTAAGTAGATAATGACAAACTCATCAAGAAATGTTCTCAACACATCATTCATAACTCTCATGAAAGTAGATGGAGTGTTGCAAAGACCAAAAGGCATAACAAGCCACTCAAACAATCCTTGTTTAGTTTTAAATTCGGTCTTCCATATGTCCTCTTTAGCTATTCTAACTTGATGATAACCACTTCTTAAGTCTAACTTAGTGAAATATTTTGTATACTTCAATTGATTAAGCATATCATCAATCCTTAGGAGTGGATAACGATTCTTTATCGTGATTTTGTTGAGTGCACGAAAATCCATACACGTGTGCCATGTTCCATCCTTCTTGGGCACCAAGACAATCGGTGAACCACATGGCGAGGTAGATGGGCGAATGATATCTTTATTCAACAATTCTTGGATTTGCTTCTTGATTTCTACACTTTCCATTATCGACATGCAATACATGCCAATGTTAGGAAGTGGAACATCCTACTGTAGTTGTATTTCATGTTGGATTCCCCTCTTGGAAGGTAACCCCTTTGGTTCTTGAAACATCTCGCCATGCTGATTTACCACATCAAACAAATCATATTTTCATTTATCAGCACAACCTTCAAAAGCTTCATAATCCTTATCATTCTTTTGTTTGATCATAAGAAGCACAAAGTTTTTTCTTGAATTTACTAGCCTCTTCATTTGTCCAGCGTTAACTAAAGAGAGGTTTAGCTTTTTGCGATGAGCTCTCACAATATATTCAACTCCATATTTGAACAAGTGGTACTTGTTCTCATGGTGAGAGAAGACTTATTTCCTATCATAAAGATAGGGACTACCCAAAACAATTCCTGATATGTCAAGCAGTACAACATCTAACTCAACTTCATCAATAAAGTTTATGAATTTGTGAAGGAGAAAACAGCATTTTCAGAGAATCAGAATTTATCCTTGGTTATCCAACCCAAAGGATATGGCTTATGATGAGTCAAGGATTCAAAATTGCTTTTCACTGTTTCAAAAATAGTAAGTTCGTTTGAGTCCCACTATCAAATAGTGTGTCAATTTTTGTATGTTTTGATATCACTCTTACATGGAACAAATCTATTCTTGCTTCTTCACTTGGAGTGTTATTGTGACAATTTGATGAACTAGTACTTGGCAAATATTAGTGAATATCTTGAGTCTTAAAATGGGCTCTAAAGTAGCAATAAAATAATAACTAAACCAATAAATAATATTTATGAATTTGCAATTCACTTTTGGACCAAAATCAATGTAACCATGGTTAAATTCAATTCAAAAGTTGTACCAAAATAAAATAATAAAAAAATTGTATTTATGTGACTATAAATAAGAATGATATTTTCAAGAAAAATGTTTTTATCATTCACAACTAATGAATTTGTCCTTTGTCCTTAACTAACTTAAATTAAAAATATAAATATAAATTCATAAATTCTTAATTATAGAATATACTATTAATTAAAATTTATATTATTTAAATTATATAATAACATGTAATTAATATACTATATATAACATGTAACATGTTATAATATATAACATGTAACATGTAGGGATATACATTGCTTCTTTCAAAAAATATGAAATGACAATAATAATATTTTATTCAAAAAGTATGAAATGACAGTTATTATGAGTATTTTACTTTATGACTTTAAAAGTACTTAGAGCACTACCATGGTTAATTATGAATTTTTATCCACCATTGAGAATGTAACAAATAAGTACCTTTAATTCAAGCAATGCCACCTCAACTATCAGGGATGATGTCATCCCCTAAAATGTGATTGGTTCTCATAAAGTGAATTTGAATGTACATTTTCCTTAGGAGGCCCATTTAGGACTTTCAAAAATTCTCCTAATGGGTTTATTTTCTCCTTTGTGACCATGGCTACAATTTTAATCCCATTTCTGATTTTAGTCTCATTTCCTGAGTCGGATCCAAGATCCTATTGTGTGGTAGTGGTTGTCTTTTGTTTCCCCTTGTTGTTGAATTTCTTAGGCTTCAATTCTGGATGAAGCTTCCAACATTAGACTTCATCATGGTCCTCTTTGGAACAATGATTACATGTGGTTTTCTCCCCTTATTTTTTAATGGATGCATTTTTCTTCTGTTTATTCTTGATACCCTTTCTTTTTTCACCACACTTGAATGGTTTGTTTTTACCCTCTTCTTGTACATTTTTCCCTCTTGCCTCAAGGTGTGTAGCTTTCACACAAACCTCATCTAGATAATGGGATTAAACATGATGATGGTATGTTTCAGGTAACTATGCGAACCCCCTATGTACTTCAACAAAGTTTCTTGACTATTCAAATCAACACCTAACATAAGAGCTATTCTCCTAAATTCATGAGTGTAATCTTGCACGCCTTTGCCTTTCAATTGTCTAAAGTTTTTCCAACTCATAATAGCTTTTTGCATGTAAGTTGGAGGATAGAATTGCCTTTTAATATCAACAAGAAATTTGACCAAGACATTGAGATCTTACCGTTTTTCTTAATCTCATCTTGTGTCACTGCTTCCCACCATACAAGTGTTGCACCCTCCATTCTCAAGGAAGCCAATTGAATCTTTATGTCATCTTCTTGAAGGTTCTAAATTATGCAATAAACCTCTAATTGACGAATCCAATTATCCAACTTCTCTGCATTCACTTCGCCATTATACTTCAAAAGCTCAAATTTAACATCAAGTTTAAGTAAGGGTGATTTACCAGTTCCTTTTGAAGTATGTGCATGAACAGATGGAAGGGTTGTGGTAGTGGAAGATGGTGAAGAGGAAGGTGAAGATGGTGGTGAGCATGATGGTGGATTCTTACCATCTCCATGGCCTCCTCCTCCTCGAGAACCCTCTCCTCTTGGAGGTCTCGAACTTTCTCCTTGCATCCTTAAATTCCTCCCCTCATAGAGGACCTTAACCATCTCAGTCATATCAAAAAATTCCTTTCTGAATGCTCTCTCATATTCTGTCATGGTAGGTTCTCCTTCATGAGACATGCTCACTGAAAACTCAACTTCAACTTGAGGATGTGTTGGTGTTGAATACTTTGGCAACCTTTCCCTTTTTCCTCTTGACCCCACTGCAGGACTTTCAACCAACTTCCTTTCTCCTCTTTTGAGTTTTAACCTTGTAAGCATGACACAAATTTGCAGACAATTAGATCCCTTCTTGCACAACAAAACCTAAAGCTCTGATACCAAAAAATGATCCGAATGAAGTATGTTAGGGTTGTTGTGCTAATTCATTTTTCAAATTTTGAAAATTATGTCTTATGTGTGTTTAAGTGTTCAAGTTCTCTTGCAAGTTATTAGTCTCATGTGCGTTTTTCATTTTAATTTTATGAACAATTTAACATAAAATAAAGGTTGAACAACAACAAATAAAAGTACAGTACATCACCATACAACACATCAACATAGGAATTTGATGGAGTTCACCTCTCCTGGGCTACATCTCCTTGGTCCAACTTCCATGGCTTGGGTCTCTATATTATGCTCAAATTTTCAAAATGATGTGTTTACAATGCTTTTCTACCCCTGAAACTTGCACCAATGAGTCCAGAATGCCCAAAAATGGTCATTTAGCCTCTTTTTGCACCTGATTTGGTCGAAAACTCCAAAAGGTATGACCATCTCTAGTTTTTCCATAATTTTTGGCCTAAATTTAGCTATCTAGAGCTAAATCCGGTTCGCTGGCGCTAAACTGACAGTTTCTCCAAATTTGGCGAACTGCAAAACTAATTCTCATTAATGTAATTAAGTGCAGTTAGCACTAATTAAACATGGTTAGCACTTAAACTGTGCTTATGGGTAAACTTCAGATTAGCACTAAATAATTGAGGTTTAGCGCTTAATTAATTGTGGGTAAGGTTTAATCTCTGTGCTTAACGCCTGGCTCCACTGGTGGTTCTGCATTGTGGTCACGTGTATTGGGGGCTTGCCCCCTCTCCCCCCATCGACATACATTACAAACAATAAAACCATATGGAAACGTCTGAATGTTAAGAAACAATATATGGTGTGGTAGTAGTCGGTGTGCGTGTTGCATGGGAGGTCGTGGGGTCGAATCCAGGCGCTTCCACCTGGACTTGTAACAAAAATTTTCTCCACCCTTGGGGGGAACATGGCAGCCCTAGGCTGCACCACGTGTCCTCTCCCCATCAGCCCAAATCTCATCCATAAAAAACACGCCAAATCACCCAAAAATTTCAACCAATCCGATGTTGCCACTAGGCAGTCCCACACTAGCCAGAGGAAAATAAAAAATTTCGACCCAGCCTAGTCACATGTCAGCAGTATGGACCGCTGACTGGGCAACCTGTCTGTTTTTTTTTTCAAAATTTCCTTGTTTAGCAAAGTGAACATAATTCATTTCTGGGATCATACAAAGTCCATTTTGCACGAAACGAAGTGTGTCGGATTCATAATGACGAGAAATACGTGGTCATTCAAGTTTTGATCCATTTTGAGAACTTTTATTTTTTAGCATAAAACTAAGCCCCTGATCAATAGGCTATAGCTCATCAACATCAAAATCAACATCAATACTACCATTGTTCTCTTTTTCACCCTCCTCCTTTGTATCCATTGTAATATTTGCATCTGTTGGTGTGGATGATGATCCCTCAAGAATATCACCATCATCAAAAGTGACAATATCTAGCACTGGTTCATTAAGATCCAAGTTGGCCAATGCCAACTCAACATTGTTGTCCAAACCCATGTCACCAGGAAACACATCCCACATCTTTGTCTTTCCGTTCAACCACTCCTCCCTTTGCCTATTAATAAGATGAAGGTTGGTGTACACATACACCATTGTCTCTGCCTTGGACTGCTCAAGCCTGCTCTTCTTCAAACTATAAAGATTCCCATATGTGCTACAATTCCTCTCACAGCAAGAGGATGAAGTAATGTTTATAAGAAATTTTGAGAAAGTACATAAAGCAAATTTTTAATGAGCCGCTTCTGCACAAAATAGGTCTATGAACCAAACTCGGGCCGGTTCGAAACGCATCAACACAAATTTATTTTATGTGATTTTCTCCGAAAATTTCTTATAAACATTTCATGGATCACAGGAGCAAAATTCCTAAATAAGGATGAAGTAACCTGAAAGAGGAGCCTCATGGCTAACTGTTGCAGAGGAGTGTATGTTTCCCCATGAGTTGCCCACAAAGTATAGGGATTCTTATCCCCATTGTATCTAATTACATCATATCCTACAAATCACCCACTGCCAGTGGAAAATTATGCAAAGACATCCTCCACCTCATCAAGGGATGCTCTATCCTGAAATATCCATCTCAATGCATCCTTCCTCCCTTGTGAAATCTCACCATCACATGAGGAGGGAATCTGCATGAATGTCTACCATTCAACCACTCATGGTTATAGTACTTTTGTTTCAATGAGTGAGCCAAGCAATGCAAAGATGTGCAATTCTTGTCCCACATGTTGACAAGAATATCTTGTGTGGTGGTGAAGAAGGCCTTTGTTGATGTCTCACACTCAGGGAACTCACTTTGAAAAATAATGGTCCTCGCGGACCCAATCATGGAATCCCATCCCTCATAAAACTCTCTTAGTATGTGTTGGTTTGCATCTGCAAATAGTAACAAAGCAATGACAATGTCCATGATCTTAATAGTAAGACCTACCCTCTCCAACCAAGCATCATCTTACACTGTGTCCTCGACTCTTTTTGAGGCTGCTCGATTTGTCTTTCCCCAAAAATACCAAAACTTTGAAATAACCATGGCCCCAAGAGCGATCTTTGCCTCCCTCAATATCTTTAGCATGATGAATTCAAAGGCAAACCGTGCATCTGCAATCTTCAACAATGATATATGTGTGTACTCTTTGTGGATTATGAGGGAATTGATATGATTTTGTGCAAAGTTGAGGATATGTCATGCATCCTCAATAAGATTTCCAATCCATGGCACTTCAGAAGAAATATATTTAAGCGCTAAATTCAAGGAACAAAAAATACAAGGTGTCAAAAATACTTGTGGATATTTCGCTTCCACAATCATGCTAACAACCTTGCATATAGGGGAATTTTTTGTAATAATTTGCACACAAGAATCAACACCTATATTTTCAATAACTTTAATGAACAACTCGCCCATATATTGTACATCCTTGTATTTTCCAAGAGTATCCATTGCTTTCAAGAAAACTAGTCCATTCAAGGAAGACACCATGAAGTTGATGAGTGGATGGCATGCTACATTTTTCCCTTCATCATAAACAATACTAACCCTAGATGGTGGCCATGCTGATTTAATAGGCTCAAACATTTTATCCACCTCCTTCTTCGACTTAGTCAACAATATGGTTCTAAGCCTCTCTGACCTAGGAGCCACATACCTTGATGGATCCCCTTGAGTTAGAACTCAACACATGTCAATAAATAAAGGTGATCATGCAACATTAAATGATATGAAGTTGAGATATAAAAACAAGGCAATGGTGATATTGATATCTTCTCGCCTCTATTGCTGAAATATCTATCCCATTGGACCAAGTGCCCTCCTTTTTGTTGCTTGACCTGCACCCTTACCATAACTCCCAAATGGATAATTAATTTTCCTCAAGAATGGAAGGGGATACTCATTCTTGTTTTTCTTATATGATGCAACCACCATTGCGACACCAACAACAACCTCTCTTTCTAATTCTTTCCTCTTAGGTGCAATCACTCCTAATCAAGCTCCGATTCCACAAGATGTTATGCCAAAAAAATGCGCTTTCACATGGAAATAGGTGCTCTTGAATTGAGTGTTGCAAATTTTACACGTCCAAAGAAAATTTCCTCCTCCCTTTAACTTGTTGTTTGGCCCTTGATCCCTTGTAACATACTTCCACAAGGGATAGTTAATTTATTGAGCCTGTTGTCTTGCTAAATTGATGTTTCTCTCAACATTTGAAGTTGTTGTTGTAGCCCCACTTCCAACAGATGGAACACTTGCAAACCCTGATGAAATTGAAAGAGGGGAGGAATTACCAATGGGTACATTCCTCCCCTTATTTTTCCCCTTCTCTTCTACCCTTGATTGGGCCATGGTTGGAAAAATAAAGAAAAATGCAATGTTGTAAGGTTGTGCATGCAAAAAAAAATGGACAGACAAACTGTTGTAGAAAAGCTAGGAAAAAATGGAAGGCAAATCCACTTACCTATAGCTTGAAAGTTGAATCACCTCCAAAGAATGTCTATTTCCTAAGTCACCGCATTTGTGTTCGACGACTTTCAAATTCGAATAAAGTTTGACACTTCAAATTTTGACAATAAAGTTCGGCATTAAATTTGACATACTAGAAATTTGAACACACATAAAGTAAAATTCAATAAAATTTATACACAACTGTTATAACCTATAGGCTACATTTTGTACTATATAAAAACAGTTACATCTCTAAGGTATCTCGCAAAGACATTTTGTTAAAAGTATTAACTTCTTGATCTAGAGTTAGCAATTAAAAAATCTTTAAAACACAAATTTGTTACATCCTTTCAAAGTCCATTGTCAAAGTTACATCTGAAAAACATATATATAAACAATTGTTACAACCTATAGGTTGTACAATACAAGTTGAAACAACAAGAGTCACATCTCTAAGTGCAGTTGTGCATGTGGGCCAAGTCTCAAGGTTGAAGCGTTTCCGTGCAGTGGGAACTGGAAGATATAGGCTATGACTCTATGACCAAAACATAATGCAGGGGTCACATAGGGGTCGAGTGTGGACACAAGAAGCACTATGGCAAGAGTCGAGAGTGGATTCTGGAGAGTGAGCCTTGAGGTGCCCGCATAATTTAGGGTTTTAAATTTTTCTTTTTTAATTATAAACGCTGAAAACAAATCGAACAAAAAAAATTGCCAAAAAAATTTGAACCCGAACTCAAATTTAATTGAATGCATGGATTTCGATTTCTTTTTCTTCCCGAGTTCGTGATCGTGTTCGAATTTGGTTCGAATTCAAGTTTTGATTTATGTTGTATGAACCCCAAAAAAAAATAAAATTAATTGAGTTTAGGTTCGACGAAATTCGAATCTGAAATATTTTATTTTCCGAACATAGTGACTTGCCATATCTCCTTTGTTTTTCGCTCCCGCAATCCCACAACACCCAAATAACAAATGAAGATGCAGAAATGCGGTCAAATTATGGCTTTTATCAAGCCCGCAGGTTTCTTTTTGGTGGAAATGTATCTGAAAATCATTATTCCAAGTGGGCACGAATCGTGAAACTCAGACATGATTCAAATGCTTGTCATACACGTGTCACCAACAAATCGTGTATGACATGTGGGATTCATGACACGTGGTTGGGGAAATCCAGTAACTTACTCTGTGTCTTTGTCATTGAGTCTGTATTCAGTGGTTTGGTCAGACCATGCCCTATCCCTTGAAGTTACACTGAAGGTCACTTTCATACCTAATCGAATTGGAGGGCTTTAGGTGAACTCTCTTGTGGACTCATGGTTTTATGGTAGTCTTCATTTGGAGGGATGATCACTGGTGTATGGGATAGTCCAGTCTGCGTCAAGGTGAACCTATGTTATTCCACATGGTTAGAGACTATCGAGTATGTATGCGACTTTGGCCTTGGTGTAGTAATCCTTAGGACAAATCTCAGAGCATATTAGCCTCTTTTGAATATATTCATGTTTCTTGAGGGAGTTCATGGTTCCCAATGCAAACTGGTCCCAATGGTAAAAAATTCAACCAAAACTCAAATTGTAGAGTTTGATGAGAGGATTCCATGCCTCATAGAAAGGATCCAGTGGTTAGTTACACTTGGTCAAACTTGGTCAACAAGTCAAAGAAAGTGTCTAGGGGGGAAAATAGTCAAAGCATTGGGCAAAATCAGGCATACATTATGTAGAAAGTGATTAACAGGAAGAGATAAACAAAATCCATGTGTCAAACCTCAGAGTATAGTCAATGCATTGGACATCCAACACATGGAAGCAATGATGTGGCATATAGGATGATGGAAATTCCCTCGAGATATGAAAAATATGAGAGATACCCAATATAGATTAGGTTTCATAGAACAAAATCTAGGTTTTGTAATTTCCAAGTAAGCATGGGATTTGAAGATCTAGCTAGGGTGGCCCAAGTTGAGTTAGTAAAGAAAAAGTCAAGTCAAATTGACCTAACCATTGGAGGTGAAAGTAGCCATTAGGGATGAGTCCACTAGTCATTAAAGTGAAGATGGGTCGAGAAGTTAAGGAATGGACCATTGAAATAACAATTATAACCATAATTTCTCACCAAATTGACCAAGTTGAATTCTAAAGGCAAGATGTACCACCTTTGGGTCAAGTCGAATTATTCATGGACAAGAGGAGTGGAATTTTGGGCAAAGAATAGTTGATGCTTTGACTCTTGACCATTGATGACCATTAAAAAAGGGAAATTGTGGGCCAAATCATGGAATTTTGTCCAAGTAAACTCTATTGTGGGAAAATTAAAATTAATTTTGTAATATCTTATGCATTAAATTACCAAGTCTCCATATTATGGATGATAAGTAAATATTTTATTGAGTGAGTGTCCAAGTAATCGTTTGACTTTTTTCTTATAAAGGCTAGCCTCCCCTCATTTTTAATGTGGTTGTTGTCATTTGAAATAAATGCTACCATAATAAAGAGCTCACATTTTGCAAACCTTTGTGTAAATTTTATTTGTGCATTGTGTGGAATGATGGTTGTCTTTATTTTCTTTCTTGAAATATGTTTTGGGGCTAATTAAATTTAACTTTTCTTAATGATAAATAAATTTGCTAATATTAACAATTTATGCCATTAAGGGGTTGCCTAGTCATGTGGAGAGAACCAACAAGGGGGCAACCCCACTTGAGTTTTCTTGGTTTTGCAGGTTAATCGATCCAAGCATTTGAACCATCTCTTGAGGGGGCTTTAACTATTTCGAGTATTTTACCGCATACATAGATCGAAGGTTGGAGGCACCACTTTGAGGAGAGGTCTCTCCAAAGCATATTTGAAAGCCATCAAGAGGTTTAAGTAATAGTGGGGGTTGTTACCCACCAAAATGGGTAACCCCATAGGAGAAAATCTGTCTCCTACATTTGATAGCCAGTCGGTAAGCCAGAGAGCCAACAACCCCTGCCAACCACTATTAGATGGTGATATGATATGTGCCTCTGTCGCTTGCATCAAACATGTGCTTCTCCCCCATATGGTATTAGCGCTTGGATGAAGGTGCGTTTCCACTGAAAATTTACTTTGATCATTTTGCAATCGGGTGCTTGTGATTGTTTGTTTTGGGCATTTAGTATGGATAATGGGGCGATTGGGAAGATTGAAATACCTTGATCGTATTCTTGTTCTCTCACCTACTAGGGGATTTGATCATGTCTGACCTTATTCCAGTGGGACCTCCCTTAAGTCCCTTTAGGTTATAAGAGGGGTACTACTTGGAAAGCTATGATTGAGATAACATGTTCCATCTTTCCTATACCATACTTACCACCTTCCATGCCACATTAAAATCCCCATGTTTCACTCCATTCATTGGGTACAACTTGTCATCCGTTCTTGGGGATTTGGCACTGAAATGTTCCTGTACCTTGAGTAGGGCCTATAAACATTTCCCTAGGAGGTTTATGCAACTAAAAGAAAAGGAAAAACCATATTATGGCCACAAAAAAATAAATAAAGAAAAATAAAAATGCAATAGATGGTCGAGACATAAATTTTAGCATGTGGGAAAAATCCTAGCATGAGTTCTACCTACTATTGGAAATAGTATCAAGGAGAGGTCTTACTAGGCATTTATCCCTTTTAGCATAATAGACACATCAATTACTTTTGTCTTGGTGAGATTTAGGAGTTAATTTAATGTCATGGGTGGAAAAGTTACTTAAAAGGTATTGTACCATATACTTTTCTAATATTAAATTCACTTGTACTTTATAAAATGAATTTCTGTGTAAAGTAATAAACATATCATACCCATATATTTATATGCATTCATGACCTGTAGATTACAAGTTCTCAATGTGTTTGACGAAATGTCTGTCAATTTTAGGCTTTGTTAGGCCAAGTCCTTGATCAAGTTTTGTGCTAGAAGCTTTTTCTTTCTATCATTTATTATTTTGGAAAGTTTCATCAAGTTCTGGGCAGTGGTCTGGAGACTAGCCCTGAAAAAGTGGCTCAGATATCATGGTCGCAGACATCGAATTGGGAGAAAAATTTTGCAGTCACTCCCTTGCAGACTTATGTATGTGACTGTAGGGTTACAATCGAATTCTTGTAGTGTTGTGCCAATGTTTTGGAGTCCAAGTCACTGAAAAAGAATTATAACTCAAGGTTTGGGCAGTTGGAAGGGTGGTTTAGCTTTTGGGGGTCCGGTAGCACCTGAGGGAAGTCAGTAAAGTTTTGGTTTGTCGATTCCACTTCCTTAAGGTGGTATAGGAGGTTAAGCCATGTCATAGTAGCCCTCGGCTCATGTTTACCCTGAAAGGCTCGTGAAAGTGGGTAGATATGGAAGGGGTGGTTACAAAGTATTATCAGAGCCAGGTTCAATTCTTGGACTGGATGGGAAGAATGTGTTTGTCATGCATGCATGAAGGTTGTATATGTGCTTATGTATGCATGGTGGTGGTAATTTTTATGGTTGTGTTGACATGTATAAGTTGTGGATGTTGTCAGACTTAATGCAGAGACATGGACAACCATGGGTTAGTTATGGACAAGAGGGCATGACTAATGGGGCATATGGCAGTAGGTCTCATGGTGGGAACAGGTCAGATAGGGATGACACAGTCAGAGATGGCAGGTTCTTGGGTGACACCGGATATGAGAGGTGATCTAATTCAAACAGGTATCATGGTCATCATCGATATCATCCTTACAGGAGGAATGACAGGGGATATTTGTTGGATGAGTTCAAGAAATCCAAGCCACCTACGTTTGATGGAGAGTTGAAGAAACCAGAAGATGCAGAGGCATGGTTACTTGGGATGAAGAATTTCTTTAAACTGCATGACTATACATATAAAATGAAGGCCAAAATATCCATTTTCATCCTCAAAGGGAAAGCATACATTTGGTGGGAAGATGTGAAGTGTGTCAAATATATCAGGACAGATGAGTTGAGTTGGCATGAATTCAAGAAACTTTTCAAGAAGAAGTACTTGCCAAAAAGGTACAATGACAATAAAGCTAAGGAGTTCTATGAGCTAAAGATGGGATCAATGACAAATGAGGATTACATGACTAAGTTCCTAGAGTTTTTGAAGTATGTATCGTATCTTAAGGATGAGAAAGCCAAAGTTAAGAGATTTGTCATTAAATTTCGATTAACATTTAAGGACCAGTTTGAGTAGGATGAGCCTTGGTCACTAGAGGAATTCATTGGAAAGTTGAAGCATTTTTAGAGCAATTGAAGTGAAATACAAAGACCAAGCAGGTTTGGAAAGGGAATGACAAAGCTAAAGGTAAATGGCCACCAAAGCGAACAAGACCTTAGGATGCAGGTGAGAAAGAGAATGGTGTTCCTTACAATAAGTTCAATGCAGTATAGAAAAAAATGGAGTTGATGGTAGGACAATGTTACAATGTTGGATATGCACCAAGGAGCATATCAAGAAGGATTGCTCATTGTATCAAAGTGGTAGGCCTCATATCAACATTGCTCAGGAGGCACAAACAGTTGGGGATGTTGGATAGAGCATTCCTTGGATCTATGCAACATTGGATAATACGCAGGAGGATCACTAGGCATCTATTATCGAGATGGACGATAATATTTGTGATCAAGTTTTTTCTATTTTGATTTACCCTGCATCTAATTATAGCTATGTTAATCCTAACCTGGTGAATAAGTGTGGTTTGAGAAAAGAAG
The DNA here is from genome assembly GCA_034641835.2 of Pinus albicaulis. Lineage (NCBI taxonomy): Eukaryota > Viridiplantae > Streptophyta > Pinopsida > Pinales > Pinaceae > Pinus > Pinus albicaulis. The sequence goes on from CM076578.1 coordinate 300,354,329, forward strand.
TGCATACAGAGTCTTTGTTAGTGTAGTTGTCTACAATTACTAATAAAAGAGTTCGTCATTGGGAAAGAGCTTGTACATTTGAGTTAAACGATATGCCTACATTGACGCATCTAAATGTACTTCCATTGGCATCATACAATATGCTTATGGGTATGGATTGGTTGTATCTTCACAGGACTAAGGTGGATTGTTTTGGGAAGGCTATTGAGTGCTTGGATGGCAATGGAGAACAAAGAATATTACAAGGTAAGAAGAAGGCAACATCGGTTAGAATGGTTACAAATATGTAGGAAAAGCACAGTCGTAGGAAAGGGTGTGTGTTATTTGTAGTTCATATCTCCAGAGATAAAGGTAAGGATGTTGAGAATGCAGAAGTCTTGAAGAGGTATATGATATTACAACAGTTTCAGGATGTGTTTCCAGTATACATTTCAGAGTTTTCGCCTCACGGGGAAGTGGAATTCTCTATTGAGTTGGTACCAGGGGCAGCACCAACATCAAAGTCACCTTACACGATGAGCACTCCGGAATTGGTGGAAATGAAGTTGCAGGTGAAGGAAATGCTTGAAAAGGGATACATTAGGTCGATTGTGTCTCCTAGGGGTGCACTAGTGTTGTTTATGAAGAATAAGGATGGTACTCTCAGGTTGTGCATTGATTACAGGTAGTTGAATAAAGTAACCATCAAGAACATGTATTCATTGTCATGGATCGATTATTTGTTTGATCAGCTGAAGGGAGAAACAATGTTCTCAAAGATTGATTTGAGATCGGGTTATCATCAAGTATGCATCAAAGAAGAGGATATCTACAAGACTGCTTTCCGAACCAAGTATGGGAATTATGATTTTGTTGTGGTTCCTTTTGGTTTGACTAATGCTACAACTACTTTCATGTGTTTGATAAATAATGTGTTGTGTCCTTATCTGGATAGGTTTGTTATTGTATTCATTGATCATATATTGATATATTATAAGAATGAGGAAGAGCATGTCAAACACTTAGCATGAGTTTTGAGATTGCTAAGAGAGCGTCAGTTGTATGCCAATCTTAGTAAATGTGGTTTCTTTCAGACAAAGGTACAATATTTTGGGCATGTGGTTTCCAAGGAAGGAATAACAGTGGATTGAGAAAAGATAAGAGTTATCATGGAATGGTAAACTCCTAGAAATGTGGATGAGGTTAGATCATTCAGGGGGTTAGCAAGTTATTACAGGAGGTTCATCAAGAACTTCTCACACATTTCCTATCCTATTACGTCACTGCAAATAAAGGGGAAGAAATTTGAATGGACATAGGAATGTGCAATTGTTTTTGAGAAGTTGAAGTAGTTACTTATAAATGCTACAGTTCTAAATATTACAAATCCGGATAAAGATTTTGTGGTGTGAATAGATGATTTCAAGGGAGGACTTAGTGGATTCCCGGTGTAGGAGGGACAAGTGGTATGCTACGAGTCAAGGAAACTGAATGAGCAAGAGATTAATTATGTGATGCATGATCTTGAGTTTGTGGTGATCATTTATGCTTTTTATATGTAGAGGAATTATATTCATGGCAGGAGGTTCATTTTTATGAGTGACAACATTGGGTTGAGATACTCATTTGACCAACCAAATATGAATTTTAGGTAATCTAGATGGTTGGACACACTTAGTGAGTTTGACATAGAGATCAGGTACATGTTGTAGTTGCTACAACACCCTCCAAATTTTTGGCCTACGCTCAATTTCATAGTCTTCCTTGGTCTTGTACATTATTGTCACAAACATTGAAAATCATTCCATGTGTTTTCTTGAAGTGTTTTGGTCCCTTTTGCAAGATAGGAAAGATGTTGTCTTTCGCATGTTAACTGTTGAAAATTGTGCACAAGCCTGTTCTAGTGGTTTCAAGAGGTCATATTTGTGTAAATGAGTTAATCTAACCATGTAAACATCAGTCGCACTCATTTCCAAAGTTTTAACCACTGTCACACAAGTGTCATCGCAAAGTGTATATTTAGTGTCGCACTTATCGTAAGTTGTTGTAAAGTTGTCGCACTAAGGAAAATGCATTGTTCATGTGTCATGGATGATATATGTTGTTGTTTCATCAATTATTCTAAGTGTGTGATAACATTCAAAGTCTTATCACTATTCACATCAGTCTCATCGATCCTGCACTTAGTCATTTGCAAAAAAGCTTCCGACCAAGCAACCTAGCATCACCCGACCTCCCTAAACTACTCACTGCATAGTCTCAGTCCTCTAGTTATGACCTTGCCTCTTAGGATTCCGCAATGCATAGTTCCTACCTTCCAAGATTGTTGTACTATGCAGTTCTAGTGCTCAAGCCCCAACCTTGGCTCCCATAATTGTGTAATCCCTCTTCCCAACCTGATCTTAACTACGCATTCTGCAGTCACTATCCCGAAGCTCATCCCTTGAGCCTCTGATTTGCACAATTTCGTAATGGCACAACCTCTCCTATCTCTCAGAACCATGCAATGTGCTCACCCAATGCTTATCCCATCATCCTGTCACACTAACTTCCATAATTGCGCAATTTTCTCCCTCAATCCTACCTGGACTACACATTGTGCAGTCTCAAGGCTGAAGGTTCACCCCTAACTTCTTGGACTATGCAATTGTGCCATCACTAAGCCCCTCTCCTAGATTTTCATCCAGTTCTGGCTCATTTTGTGGATTAATATGCACTATCTTAGACTAGGGGTTTCTCAGACTGATGTTGTGTTGTTATGACTGAATTGCAGGTGCAAGTTCCTTATTATGCCATGAAAAAATAAAGAAGAAGGAGATGAAGAAGGGAAACATGTCGAAATAAATATTTGTAGCTGAGTATGAAAGATGATCAGCTGAGAGAGGGAAAAGGGACACCAGTTTTTTATCACCACTCAAGACTTGAGATCATTGAAGAATTCTTACCACCAAGCCATGCAGATATGGAAAGAAAATCATTCTTAAAAAGGAACTCAATGCACAGCAGAAATAGTGGCTTGACGTTTCCACATCATCAAGAAGTCCATGTCAGCATTGTCATGTCATGTCATGTCATGAGTTGTCACATGCCACACTATATTGTGGATGATGTAAATTATGTTTCGAAAATGTATTGTAAAGTGGAAGTCCAAAGGATATGTGTGGAATATGAAGAGTCATGTAAAATTGAAAAGTCATAGGAATTCAAACAGTCATGAGGGTATACGAAGAGTCACAAGGAAGGTGACGCATCACCTCCTCATTGTTATATATACGCCCTCATTGTAAGATCAAGGAAATTTTCACCTTGGTCCTCCCATGAGACATTAGAGAGATAAACTAGTTATAATGGGGAGCAAGGAGTGGCTCCAACACTCCACTATTAGATCTAGTGGTTTTCATTGTATACATGTGTCTTAGAACTTTTACTTAATAACATAAGCCTTCATGGCCAACACATTATTCATACATGGATTATGAATGTTTGTACGACTATTCTGCGGATTTTAGTATTTCATATTTGCTTTCATTTGTATTAAAGTAGTTGAACTATTTTAGTTATTTTAGTACTTATATTATTGAGAATTTTTTATTATGGTTGTTATTGTTGTCCCATCCTTGTGTATTGTTTTTTAGGACATTAGACATATATTTCTCATTCATTGGTTATAATGACTCTCGCATCTCTTGTGACTATGTCGCTAGATGTTAGATATATCCTTTTTGTTTGTGTGTGTCTCTACTAGGGTGGTACTATTACCTCTCTCTTAGAGGCTCACCTGTATCCCTCCCTTCGCAGTAGAATATATTTGACACACCTACAACTGAACACTCACTAGGCGCACTATCTTTCTTTTCGAAAGCACCATTGTAATCCTCTCTTTTGATGATAATTAGAGCCAAGGAAAATCTTTAAGAATTTCGAAACCCAACCATATTCTAGATGGGGTTCCTATCAAAAATGGTGTGAGGTATAATTGAGACCACATATCAGGGAGACCCCTTGAATATTGGTGGGTCCAACACCGTCAACATTTATAGCACTGGAAATAGGGCAGACAATGTTTTATGGTTGGTAACCTCACCAACCTGAACCTTACATCTTCTGGTCAACGGAAAAAAATTCAAAACACCCCCCTAATCGCATTCATGAAGTTAGTGAATCTTTTCAACCCAAGCTTGTACAAACTTATGAAATCTCTTACGATCATATTCTATCCATCCATCTTGTAACCTCTCAATTTGTAAGAGTTATTGGATTTATTCCTGGAGTACAAAACCTTCCTTATTTTCTGAAAACAACCCAACCAACCCTACCAGGATAGTGGTTTCTATGATTTAATATTTGGTCACCCTTGAAGAATTAGTAGACTATGTGGAGAACGAAGAGAAATCAGAACAACCTCCACCATACGACGGTGGTGACAGAGATAATGTTGTACTCTTAAACAATATTTTTCACTGGTTGGGTGGTGAAGAAGAAGAAGAAGAGGAGCAGGGAAAATGTGAATATATGGTGAACCAAGATCTATATTGGATGTATCAGGGTCCACTCACTCTTTTGGTTGTTCTACACAAGATTCCAAGGAATCCCAAAAATCTCTCAACAAAGTACAACCCTAAAAAACCAATGAAAGTGGAGGACCATATAGAAAACTTCTACCTACATCTACAAATGCTCGAGGTAAGTTTTGATGATGTTACATGCAGTCTTTTTTTGTGCAACTTAGATGACAGAGCAGTTGTATAGTATCTTAGTATTCCTTCAAATTCCATCCAGAATTGGAGGGGTTTTAAGAATATTTTTCTTGAAAAATTTGTTGATGATAAAACCTTCGCGATGTTGTTAATAGAGATGGGTAATCTCAATATGGAGCACAAAGAGAAGGTGAAAGATTTCAATCATATGTTTAACCTTATTTTGAATAAACTACCAGTAAACACAAAACCTCACGACTCCATCACCATTTATTATTACACATCTTCCTTCCAACAAGCATTGCACAGTTCGTGAAGAGAACTACGAAAGAAAATCTTACAGATAACTATGAAGAGGAAATCATTGTTGAAAATAACTTGCGTGGGATTGGGGTCATTGTAGATGATGAACCAGAAAAAGACTCCAAATTAGACACGAGAAAAAGGTCTAAGGCCTCCGTAGGCAAGGCCAAGGAGAAATAAGTTGTCTATATTGAGAGCTTGACCTGCAACATCAAGTATTTTTCAAATGAGTTGGCATAATTGAAACAAAGGTCAAGTGAGACCACTATGAGCATCAAGCCCCCGAGATTTAATATTTTGAGAAGGACTTCCAACTCTAGTAGCAGCAACAACCAACCGACCAAGTCTGCACAAAGCTCTAATGTTGTGTTGAATGTTGAGAGTAGGGCATGGACCACTATTGTTCGTTTCACCAAGAATATAATTCAGAAAATAAATACCCACAATGGAACCCCAACATGAACACTCTTGTTGTGAATTTTATTGATACAAAACTTTCTGATGAGAAGAACGAGCTTGTGGAAGAGAAGGAAGAGACTGTTGCAACAAAAGAAACTCCAAGCGTGGGGCATGCAGTGAACAATTTCAGTTGTGTACTCACAGTTGAAAAGGGTGTTTCCTAAAAACATCCTCTAAGCGATGGTTCAACCCAGAAGCAGAATAATCGGTATAGTTTGAGAAGCCAAGGGCTGGCCACCGAGAACGAGTTTACAAAGCAAACATTGAAAGAAATTTTGTTGAGGAAGATTATTTCGCCCGTCAACTCAACACAAAACACTCAGAGAAAGTTTGGAAATATAGTTTCAACGAAAATTTCTTTCGCAAGAAGTAAGAGTAATTCCATCACTTTGAAAGTCGCAAACCAAGTTACTCCTCTAGACAATTCGTCAATCTCCCCCACTTTGGATTACAACATAGTTGAAGAGATGAAGAAAGCTCGCACAAATATTTCATTTTTCTAACTTACAAAGATCATGATCCAACGGGACATGCTCCTACGCACACTTGGACAATCTACCTCAGGTAGCAATGCTTCTTCATAAAAGGTATGTGGTATGTCCTATAGTCCCCTCGAATTTGTACTTAATTATTTAACATAGATGGACACACACTTTTCCCTCCATTTTTGTTCACATTTGAAAATTTCAATTATAATGTACACAATTTCTTAGTTGATTCTAGTGCATTGGTGAACGTAAGCCACTATATTTCGCAAAGAAAATCAACGCAAAATGGGATAAAATAGGTGCATAGATCATTCAGATCGAAAATACTCTTGTCCATGTGATTGGTGAACTCAGGAAGGTGCTTATTCGCTCATCATTTGATGACCGAGTTCACCAATGTATAAAGATAGTGATTGTGGATATTCCAGAAGAATATGGTGGATTGTTGGGTAGAGATTGGTCCAACAAGCTACAGGGGTATTTTGCTATGGAGTGATCACATTTATGGCTTTCGTACAAGGGAAGAAACAATCATATCCGAGTGAACTCAGAATGATACATGAAACACAATGTTTACTCCCTTCGATGGTAAGAACAAACCAATCGATTTCACAAATCTCATCTTTGGAAATTGATTTTTGGAAACTGATATGGGGTGTTATCTTGCTCAACCATCCCCAGTTCCACCAAACACACAGTTGGAGCTCCTTCCTATTCCAACTGGTGAAAATAACATTTGTATACTCAATAGTAGAAGTAATAATAGTGCTAGTGTAGCACATAGTCCTTGTACATTTTATATTTTGACATTGTATTTTGATGGTTCCAAAACATAGGAGGCATCTGGAGCTGGTTGTGTTTTATTAGATCCATGATAGAGGAAACATTTGATCTCCATCCACTTGAAATTTGAGTGCACGAAAAACACCGTAGAATATGAAGCACTCATCTTGGGTTTTCAAAGAGCCATCGACCTCAACGTTGTGGTTCTGAAAGCAATAGGTGACCCAAAAAATTTTGTACAACAAGTACGTGATATTATACATTGTGTGTCACCTCGTATAAAAATTTACTAGCAAGAGGTATGGCATTTAATTTCGCATTTCCAAGAATTTAACATTATTTTTGTTCCTAGAATATGCAATGCACTTGTGGATGCATTAGAAAATGTTGTTGCTAGGTTATCGCTGCTTAGGGTTTATTTTTTGGTAGAAATTATTTATAAGCCATCCATCCCTAAAAATGTTACTAATTTTTTCATTTTCAAAGATGACTAGAAAATAATGCACTTTATGGTGAATGTTGTTGTGTTCAATGATGCAGCTATTGACAAAGACGAGCACGAGAAATCATTGCAAGATGTAGCTTGCACAAGTAAAGAGAACCCCATGTCGTAAGGCATGGTATCATTGGAAAATTTGTATGACTTGCAGAATCGATTCCAAGGGCCAATCAATGCGAAAATACATAGCTCAACGTCTTCGCATGAAAAAATAAATCTGGGAATGGAAAGCGATCTAAAGTTTGTCAATCTTGGTACTTGTTGCACACCACAAGAGTGGCAAGATTTTACCCACTTATTCAAGCAGTACCAATATGTATTCACGTGGACATATGATGAGGTCAAAACTTATGACATGCAAATAATCCAGCATGTGATTCGAATCAAATAATGGGCCAAGCCTTTTCAACAAAAGATGTGGAGGTACATTCGATGCTTGAGCCTCTGATTATAAAAGAGTTGAGGAAATTGGTGGATGCTCTGATCATATATAAAGTGTGTCATTCTACCTTGGAATAGAATTTGGTCCGAGTAGGAAAGAATTTTGGGGAAATATGCTTGTGTGTTGATTTCCGCAACTTGAACCGCTCCTCGAACATAGAAAATTACCTCATGTCATCTATGGAACAAATACTGCAAACAATAGCGGGGTAGAGATGTTTTCTTTGTTGGATGGGTATTCTGGTTATAACCAAGTTCTTGTAGGTTTTAACCCTATAAATAAATTACGTGCAAACAAATTCTTAAAATAGAAAATAAACAATGGCGAGAGCATAAAACATAAAACAAATATACATAGATATTTTCCCCTGTATCCCAAAACCGGGACTACTAGATTGATTTTTCATTATGTTCATTTCAATGTTACAATAATAAAAATGTCAAAGAATTCATAAACCCCAATCCTTTGACCCTATATTATAACATAACATTAGTTCCCTTGATCAGATCTACAAAATACCATGGAAAAAAAAACCATCATGCCCAAAACCATGTGCAAAACCTGTGCACAAAACCATAGGTAGATCTGCCCACCTATTATAGGGTCCAAAAAAAACATTTGGGGCGTTGCCCCAGACCTTTTGTAGGGGGGATACCACCCCACTGTTGTGCCCAATGCAATGAGCAGGGTGCACTAACGCCCCCCTGTGATCCCCCTACACGTGCGACTAGTCATGGAAAGAATATAACACCCAAAAATTCTAGTCCTAGAACCTGACATACTAAAGATGACTTTTTGCACTAAGTGGGGTATGTTCAAATTTAAGAGAATTCCATTTGGGTTGATCGATGTCGGTACAACATTTAAACGCGCCATGGACACTGCATTCCACGAACTTATTGGATAGAGCATGGTGGTCTATCTCGATGATGTCACGATTTTTTCCAAGAAGAGATCTGACCAAAAAAAGCACTTGAACAAAATTTTCGTGTGATGTCGAAACTACAAGATATCCCTTAATCCAAAAAATATTATTTTCGTAGTATCTGAGGGTAACCTCTTGGGCCATATCATTTCCAAAAGTGGGATTAAAGTAGACCCAGAGAGGGTCAAAGAAATTACGCAAATTCATGTCCTTGTGAACAAGAAACTTATGCAGTCCTTCTTGGGAAAAATCAACTTCCTCCACAAGTTCATCTTCGATTACGCTCAGGTCGTGAAGCCAATATAGGAGATGGTAAAGAAGGATGTGATCTACATATGAGAAAAGAGGGAAAATGATGTGTTTTCTTGTATTAAGAAAGCTATTGCAGAAGCACCCGCTTTATACAACCCAGATTTCAGCAAATATTTTCCGGTTTACACTTTTTCTTCTGACACTTCTCTCGTCATTGTGCTTATGCAAAAGGATGATAAAAAAAATAAGAGACCAATATATTTTATGAGTTCTAGTATTCAAGGACCTGAACTCAATTACCCCACCTTTGATAAACAATATTAGGAATTATGTAAGGCAGTGAAGCACTTCTGGCTCTATCTCTTGAAAAATCACTGCATCATCTTTGTTTCACACCCATTAGTTAGATCATTGTTCGTTCAAAAAGATTTGGGTGAGAGAAAAGTGAACTGGATGACTAGTTTATAGGAGTACGAATTAGAGTTCAAGCTAGTTTAAACAATCAAGGGCCATGGTCTATGTCAACTAGCAGCAGAAGCAGTGGATGCAAAAGAAGAATATCCTTTCGGATGAGAGTTGGAGATCGAAATGTACAATGTTGAGTGAAATCCTCGCACTATTATCGCAGACTCTTGGTACGTAGATGTGTGTTAATACCTTGAGCACGAAATTGTTCCCTCCCATTTATCTGCATGGTAGAAGATGCACTTAGACTTAAAGCATTATCTTGTCAGTTGGTGCATGGGGTGCTTTTCAAAATTCACCATAATGGAGTATTGCTCTCAAGTGCTTAGAAGCGCACGATTCGGAGAAAGTATTGTGTCATCTCCATGACGGACCAGTTGGGGGAAATTTCACGAGTAATACAACTACACATAAAGTTATGATAGTTGGTTTCTATTAGCATACATTATTCAAATATGCTCACGCTTATGCCCGCAAGTGTCTGATCTGTCAAAGGTGTGCCAGCCGAAACAAGAAGTCAGTTGCCCCATTGAAGCCTATTGTAGTGGAAAAACCATTTCAACAGTGGGGCTTGGATTTCATTGGATAAATCTTTCTACATTCGTCAAAGAACACCACTACATTCTCACTACTATAGACTAATTCACATGGTCGATAGAAGAAGTTCCACTTAAACAGGTGAATGAACACAAAGTCATCAATTTCCTTAAGCAGAATATCATTTCCACGTCTGGCATTCCAACTTCACTTGTTTTCGATAATTCAATGTATTTTTCATCGCTAAAATTATATGATTTTGCATTAGAAAATGGAATTTTATTGAAATATCCATCTTACTACTATCTGTGGGGAAATGGTCTTGCTAAGTCTACAAATAAGAACCTCATCTATATTATTAAAAATACCATATTCTCTAAATATAGGAACAAGCACTCCGCTTTGGTAAATCCTTTATGGGTTGATCGAGTCACGCCAAAGACCTCTCTAAACACCTCCCCTTACTTCCTAGTGTATGGAAAAGAATTCATTCTCCCTCATAACATATACTTGCCTACTCTTCAATTTTTTCAAGAATCCCAGGGCAAGCCATGCTTATGATTTTAGCATAGGATGGACACTATTCACAAGTTACAGGAAGAAAGGTTGAAAGCAAAAGAAATTTTTTCTTTTCATCAGAGTCATATCAAGAGGTGGTTTGACAAGAAATTTTTAGGGAATAGTAACTTCAGTGTGGGTGACTTAGTCTTGAAGTGGAACAAATCCCATGAGGAAAAAGGAAAACACACTAAGTTTCAATCCCTTTGGATTGGACTTTTAACTATTCATGAAAATCTTGGCCAAAACGCATATCGTCTGCAATCACTAGATAGGAAGATTGAATCTCTCTCTGTCAATGGCCAAGACTTAAAACATTATTTTCAATGATGATATAGGGTTTTTACCTACGCTATGTACATATTCTTTCTTGTTTGTTTGATTTTGGTTTTTTTTTTCGTCATGTAAATAAGTGTTGTGTGTGAACATGTTTTCCAGCTTCTTAGTGTATATATCACTGAATTAAAAAGAGTCATGTGGCACTTAAAAATTTGGCTAACATTTGGTCCATATTCCTTGTGATTGGCTATATATTTTGGTTGATGAAGTTCTGATGAAAAATACAATCCATCCATTAGGGGAATTTTGGTTAAACCATGAACTTGTGTCTATTCGGGAAACCTTCTGCCCAAATTATTTTTGCTATGTTTTGGTATTTTCATGCTTATCCAATTAGTAAAAGAGGATAAGGGGAAAAATATAAGCAAGAAAACCTAAATCAAAGGTCTCTATATGCTTCTTTGAAGGAACAATATCTCCTTCTCTCAATAAGTCAGGATCCATCTTCCACCCATAAATTGAATAAGTGACAATGCATATTCCTATATAAATAAAAAAGGGAGAAAGAAGAGAAAGGCTTCTTGTGCAGAGAGGTGAAGCAACTCCTTCGGGGTACTGACCAGGCCCACTGGAAGCAGAGTAATGTTTGTGTTCCTGTAATGACTCCATTGGGGTATTGTCTAGGCCTAATGTCAGCGAAACAACACCAGAGATGAAAAATTATACTCTGAAAATCTAAAGCTCGCGATCTTCACTACCCTTCCCAACTAGAAACATTGTGATATTTTTGGATATTACATTGTTATCAACTGATAAGGTATAATGGGGACCATGTCTATTATATGGAATTCTAATCTACGGATAAACTAGAGCTCCCTCAGTGTGGTGTTCCTTCTCAGAACAACAGAAGAAAGACAAATATTATTTTCTCTAAGACAAAGAGATAAATAGAAAGGAAAGGGACCTACTTGTGATCCTTCGCTGTCATTCCTCTTCTTTTCGTCATTGTCGTCGCTCTCAATCCAACTACATTGGCTAGATCGATATCTGCAATCAAAGATAGAAGACAAAAAACATAATACAAATATACAATATCTATCTATCTTAACCAAATCGAACCGATTATATTTGAGAATACATACACATGAGGATGCATTCACAAGATAAAAACGTATATATGAGAGAAATAACATATATCTTTATTAAGAAAGTAAAAGGATAATGTTACAACCAATAGATCGATTCATCGTCAACATACTCCAACTTCATTTTGTCCTCATCACACCAAGCATCATCTCAGCAACATAATAGTACTCCAAGTCTCATCAATTGAGAATCCAACAACATAACACTACACAAATTTCTTCCTCCCTAGCACTTAGATGAGTGCTCAATTTATAAGTAAATTTTAAGTAGTTTCTCAATAAATGGAATTGAATGGATTTATATTAATAGACGAGACATATTTCCAGGTTCAATGGTGATGGATGAACACATATATTCGAAATATGACACCTATGAGCTCTTCTAGAAGGCACTAGACATGTGGATATTCTCGGAACAATGATGATTTCGCTCTCAGGAGACCAACGCACCCTTAAGTGTCGGGAAGTGATTTTCAAAGCACCCTTGCATGGAGATAAGTTCTTTTTAATGCACTTAGGCCCATTCATAGGAGAGTTGATGAGTCAATGGTCCATTTCAACTATACTCCAAACATTGGAAATCTCATGAATTAAAGCCATCAATGAAATGACTTCTCTTAGGGCATATAGAAACTTAATTATGGGATGATAGACCCTGTTAGTATTGAATTAGGGGATGATAAACCCTATTTATACTGGTCTTGGCGGATGGTGCCAAAATTGACCTGTAACAATGTCTATTGACAGGGTAAGTTGGGATACGAAAATAATCTACATGATGAATCAATACTCCATAAAGAAATAAGATCCTGCATAAAAGAGTTAACCAAGGCAAAGAAGTTAGAATTCTACTAGTGTGTCGCCAAGGATTTTCATTGCTACAACACCCTCCAAAATTTTGGCCTACGCTCAATTTTTGAGCCTTCCTTGGTCTTGAAAATTGTAGTCGCAAACATTGAAACTCATTCCATGTGTTTTCTTGAAGTGTTATGGTCCCTTTTGCAAGATAGGAAAAATGTCGTCTTTCGCATGTTAGTTGTTGCACAATGTACACAAGCTTGTTCTATTGGTTTCAAGAGGTCATATTTGTATAAATGAGTTAAACTAACCATGTGAACATTTGTCGCGTTCATTTCCAAAGTTTTAAGTATTGTCGCACAAGTGTCGTCACGGTCGTCACAAAGTGTATCATTAGTGTCACACTTGTCTTAAAGATGTCACACTGAAGAAAATGAATTGTTCATGTGTCATGAATGGTATATGTTGTTGTGTTGTCAAGTATTCTAAGTGTGTGATTACAATCAAAGTAATATCATTGTTCACATCAGCCTCACTGATTTCGCACTTAGTCATTTCCGAAAAATCTTCCTGACCAAGCAACCTGGATTCACCCAGCCTCCCTGAAATGCACACTGCACAGTCTCAATCCTCTAGTTGTCACCTTGCCTCTTGGCACTACGCAATTCATATTTCCTACCTCCTAGGACTGTTGCACTGCACAGTTCTAGTGCTGAATTCGTGACCTTAGCTTCCATAATTGTGCAATCCCTCTTCCCAACCTGGCCTCAACTGCACATTGCGTAGTCACTAGCCTTAAGCTCGCCCCTTGATCCCCTGAGCTACGCAACTGTGGCAGGGACCAACCTCCCCTCTTTCTCGTAACTGCGCAATTTTCTCATCCTCTCAGCCTCTCACACTGACTTCCAGAATTGTGCAGTTTTCTCTGTCAATCTTACCTGGACTATGCATTGTGTAGTCTCAAGTCCCCTGACTACTTGGAATATGCAATTGTGCAGTCATTGTGTCCCTCTCCAAAAATTTCATCCGATTTCGGCTCAATTTGTGGATTAATATGCACTATCTTACACTAGGGGTTTCTCAGACTTATATTGTCTCGTCATGAGTGAATTTCATATGTAGGTACCTTATTATGCCATGGAAATATGAAGAAGAAGGAGATGAAGAAGGGAAACATGTTGAAAGACATTTTTGTACTTGAGTATGCAAGTTGGTCAATTAAGAGAAGGAAAAGGGAAACCATTTTGCGATCACAACACAAGACTTGATATCATTGAAGATTCCTTACCACCAAGCCATTCAGAGATGGAAAGAAAAGCATTCTCAAGCACACACTCAACACACAACAACAAAAATGGCTTGACATTGCCACATCATCAAGTAGTCCATGTTAGTAGTGTCATGTCATGTCATGTCATAAGTTGTAACATTGCACAGTATATTGTGGATGACATAAATATGTTTCTAAATTTTTTTGTAAAGTGGAAGTCCAAAGGACATTTGTGGAATATGAAGAGTCATGTAAAGTTTAAAATTCATAGGAAGTCAAAAAATCATGAGGGTAGATGAAGAGTCACGAGGAAGGTGAAGCATCAAATCCTCATTGTTATATATACACTCACATTATAAGAGAAAGGGACTTTTCACCTTGGCTTGTCCCACAAGGCATTAGAGAGATAATCTAGTTCTTTTGGGGAGTAAGGAGTGGCTCCAATGCTCCACTATTGGAGCTAGTGGTTTTCATTGTATACATTTGTCTCGAAACTTTTACTTAATAATAGAAGCCTTAATCGCCAACACGTTCTTTATACATGGATTATGAATGTTTGTAAGAATATTCTGCGGATGTTTATATTTTATGTTTTCTTTCATCTATGCTAAATGTTGAAGAATGTAACTAGGTCTAGTCTTCATAAATTATACTTGAGTCAATACTTTTGGTACTTGTCAAAAGAATAAAGAAAATTGTTTTATATTATTATTTAATGAATTATTAAAGCATGGGTTTCATGCTTGGGTCATAGTTATTTTAGGTCAAAGTCCCTATTGTGGAATTCTATGTTTCATTCTGAGTCTATAGGATTATTTCATATTTAAATTGATCCATATTGGGCTTTTGAATCATGCAAATAGGTCAAGTATTGACTAAAATATGATTTATGAAGCCTCCACACCAAGTTGGCCTTAAGGTGATCAAGGTATCCTCAAGCCCAGGAATTATAACTCATCTCAAGCCTATATATTTAGTGGAACCGAACTCATTTGGAACCATCTCATTACAACACAAAAATTTGATCTGGAAGCTGTAAGAAGAGAAATTTTAGGTCCCTATATTACTAGTATAGTCCCTTATTTTTGTTACTGTAACCCCCTTATTGTTATTGTTGTACCAGGGAAAATTTTAAGAACCCCCCTAAATTTATATATATAATAAATAGGCGAACTAGTGTAGTCCCTTATTGTTGTCAGTGTAGCCACCTTATTGTTATTTTTGTACCCCTGCAACCCACATATTGTTATTATTGTGCCCTTAAATTTATTGTTGTTAGGTCGGCTAGGATTATATTGTGACCCCATGGACTCCTATATATAGAAAGGAGGTTTTTTCATTTGTGCCATCCAAGAATTTTTCATTTATGTAATGTAAAGGAGGTTCCCTCCTTGAAGTGGATTATTTCTAAGGCATTGATCTCTCTTTTCTTATATTTTTGGAGTTGGTTACATAACACTTGGTATGAGAGCTTTGGATTCTAGGGTTTCCCTGCTTCAAACAGGTCATCATGGCATTTTCACTATAAATTTTTTTATACGAGGGTTCAGACACTAAAAAAAAAAACCATTTCTAATAAATCCAGAGGAAATGCATGTAAGAATTTTAGATCTTGGTTCACAATAGTTTCAAAGATATGGTCTATGGAACTTAGGGTTTTTTCATGCTCCTAAATTTCATCTAAAATAGCTGACCTTGGGAAAATCGTCATAAATCTCTCTTTGAGCATCAGATTGAAATTATGTAAAAAGTGGCCAAAATAACATGGATTTTAGTTTCCTGTGTATCAATTTCAAAGCAGAAGGAGGAAATAGTGACACGTGGCATGCCATACAATTTCACTCTACTGAACCAGTCCATAAGTAGTTCATTGTGGGAGACTGGTCATAACTTTGTCTTGAAGAATCCAAATCACATCAGACCTATGGCATTGGAAAGAAGATCCATAGGGCTACTATAGGACTGAAGATAATATCTCAGAGATCTAAAATTATAGAGATACAATAGTTTCAATATCGAGCTCCTCAAAATCAAGAAAATGTGTGTATTTTGTTTTTCAAATTGCATAAGTCTTGTTTGAAAAATTAGTTTGAAGTGATTCCAAGGGCATATTGAAGCATAGATATCAGTATTGGGTTCTAAAATTCCCCCTAAAAACAATTCAAAACCCATTAATCCCTTAGAATATTCTACTATGTCTCATGAAGATGAAGAAGTGCAACATGATATATCAAAATTACAAGAGAAAATGCACCAAATTTTTCTCTCGCAAGGAGCAACAGAAAATAAAATGGAAGTTTTGAAGAAATGTGTGGAAGCTAAGATGGATGGTTTGAAGAAGGGCATGGAAGCTAATATGGATGATTTGAATAAAGGTGTAGAAGCTAAAATGGATGGTTTGAAGAAAGGCATGGAAGCTAAGATGGATGGTTTGGAGAATGGCATGGAAGACATGGAAGCTAAGATTGATGGTATAGAAGAAAAAATGAAAGACAACATGGAAGACATGAAGAATGATATAAAAGCAGACATGGAAGGTTTGAAGGAATTTTTGAAAAATTTGATACAAGAAATGATTCCTAATGGCAAAAAGATAATAGAGGAAACTCATGATGAGAACAAAAAAAATGTTAATCGTGATTTCATAAACTATAATGTTGAATTTAGGACACACCATATTCCAAAGATCAATATGAGGAATTTTGATAGCAAGGATCCCATAACATGTATACTACAAATGGAGCAATATTTTGATCTCAATAATGTGCAAAACACACAAAAGGTACGCATTGCAACTTTTTATTTATAACAAAATACATTGTATGGTATCAATGGATTTTCTCCCGTAAAAAAATTGTCACTTGGTCAATTTTTATGGAGGAAATGATAGCATATTATGAGGATACAAAGAGAAACACCTTCTTTAGCCAATTGATAAATCTAAAAAAAAGGGTTCAATGGTGGAGCACTTTGAGGACTTCCAAAAATTTAATACAAGGGTAATTGACATTCCAGAGGAACACAAGATTGATGTCTTTATAGGGACTTTAAATGATAACATCCAAGATTAGGTTCGCCTTTGGGAACCCGATTCATTGGAGAAGGAATTTAGGTTGGAAAGAAAAATTGAATGTGAAAATGTGGTGAAAAGAAAGCCTACCACTCACATCTATAAAGATGGAAGTGTTGCTACTCGTAGACTTCCACAACCTACAAGATTGACACCACAATAGTTGGAAGAAAAAAGAGCAAAAGGGATTTGCTATAGTTGTAATAGGAAATACACTAAAGGTCATAAGTGTGTTGAGAAGAAATTATTTTACATAGATTGTGAAAAGGAGGAATGAAATGAACAAGAAACTTCAAAACAAGAGGATATACACCAGGAACCAACCCTAGAGAAAGAAGAAATGAGTCAGACCATATTGTGTATTGAATTGGCAAGAATTACCACACCTCAAACTCTCAAGATATAAGGACATATCAAGAATAAAAAGGTAATAGTGTTGATTGATTCGGGTAGTACCCACAATTTTATTCATTTTAAGGTAGCCAAGGAATTGGATTGCTTCCTATAACCAGCACCAGAATATCAAGTGATGGTTACAAATGGAGGAACTATAAATTTCTTTGGAAAATGCCATAATATTAAGCTAACCATGGGGGAATATGTATTGAATATTCCAATGCTTTCCATTCCAATGGGAGGTGCTGATGCTATACTAGGAGTACAATGGTTACAATATTTTGGGATGGTAGCTTTTAATTTTCAAGAAGTTTTCTTGATTTTTGTTTCAGAAGGAAAGGAAGTTTAATTACGGGGTATCATAGGGAAGCCGGGAAATATAATAAGCTCTAATGTCATGGAAAAGCTTCTAAATAAAGAACAACGAGGTGTAATTGCACAATTATGCTCACTAGAAGTTCCAACATCAAAATCATATATTTCTCTAGATCTCCAAAAAGTCTTGGACAATCATTCCAAGGTGTTTGAAACTCCCAAAGGACTCCCGCCTATTTCTGATCATGATCACACTATTCATTTGATTCCAAGCAGTGTTCCTCCAAACACGAGGCCTTACTGATATCCTTATGTCCAAAAGAGCGAAATTAAACATATGAATTCTGAAATGTTAGAGGTTGGTATAATTCATGATCCAGGTGGCTCCATAGACACACACAGGACAAATAGGGCTTATGAAAGCTCAAAAAATCAAAGTGACAAAAATGTGGCAAACTAAGTTTCAAGTTGAAGATCTCATCATCCTGATCACAAAAATGTGAATGATTCATCAAACAAAGTTTGTATGCCAAGGTTAGATTTGGTCAAAGTTCTAAGGTTGACTTGGTGATGTGGTAGGTTAATGAGGCCATAATTTTGCAGTTTTTCGGTAACTAGATTCTGATCTGCTCTGACCGGATTCGGGCGAATTTCTGGCATCGTTAAAAGGGCTCATTCGGTCAAATATTGTTGGAGTTAAAAATGTATTGTTGGTTTATTAAAAACAAAAATATATATAATTTTGGAGGGGTTGGCCATGACCCCTGCCCCCCGTCCCCCAACCACCACATAAAAAAAACTCAACGTACTATATAAAAAAACATATTATTATCGGTGGGGTGTGAGGACATGACCCCACCGCCCCAACCACCATTCCACTATCGGAGCCCATAACATATGGTATACATGTTAAATGGTACACGAAGTGTGGGGTTCGGGTCGGGTTGGGCCGCGTGGAGTGGACCCGTTCGCCCAGCTATTATTATATTCACATATTAACAATACAACCAAAATGGGGAGGAAGGATTTAATCCCCCGACCTCCCCTCAAACGATTTTCGCATTACCACTTCACTATTGGTGCATTTGTGGTTATATCTGCCCAACTTTTATATTTAAGCTTAGTTTCTCTACAGTGCGCCAGAGCAAGCCAGACTCGGGCACACTGTTCGAGGCAAAGGAGCAGAATGGTGGCATGATTTTCGAGATGGAGGATATTCCTTTGATGCCCAAAGATTCCCTAGGGGAGGTAAAATTAATTTTTATTAGAATATGCTCAATTTTAGCATATTCAACAGCGGTTTTGCAGATTTCCTGTGGAGGAGAATCTTTAAGAATCTTAAGGGAATCTTTTAGATTCCTTGGAGGCTGAAATTCGCTAGTGTCATAATGAGGTCAACTTTATACTCATTCTTCTCATAATTTGGTGAGGATATTAATGGTGAGATCAGATTCCTATCTTGAGTTGTATATTTCCAAATTACCTGTAGAGCAACATCTTTGAGGAATCTAAGGGGAATCTAAAAAGATTCCTTATGGCCCAAATTTCGAAAGTGTCAGAATTCAGCAAATTGAAAGTCAAATATACTCCTCTCGACAACACGTATCCAATGGTGCAAACATATTTTTCATTTGAGCCTTATATTTTTCGGCCATTTTCCCAACATGGGATGACGGTGTCATATTTCAGCATGTGGGTAGTCGATTTCTTGCGATTCGACACCACGTTTGCGATGGTGGTTTTAGATCTAGTGATTGAGTAGCATATTCTTCAACCAGCATTAGAGTTGAGGTATATGCAGTGTTTTTTCCATGTACTTCATTGATTATTGTTGTAGGATGCTTTATTTCATGTCGATTCCTGCTTGATGTATGATACAGATTCTTCATGTTTATTTGTTGTTGTGACTTACTGCTCATGTAAGATGTAGGATCTTTATGTGTATTTGATGTGGGATCTATTTATCATAGATGGTGATTTATGTGTCAGATCCCTTTGTTGCCTCGATGGTGGGATACTCTTTGTCACCAGGTGCGAGGTTTTCATGCTGATAGGAGGTTTGTTTATGAATGAGATTTACTTGTAGGGAATGTCTTGTGGAGAGGCTTTGCCACTCATGTTGAGGCCTTTCCCTTGTATGAAAATTCAAAATTTTCCTTGTAAATCATCATATTTTCCAACACCAAATTAAGCAGCCAACACCATCGAGACACTGAGGCCCAGAGACGTAGTCCACACTAGACGAACTCTGTTATTAAATTGCTTTCATTTTTGTTGTGTGATTGTTGACATGTTTACCTCTTGGTTATATCTACATATTTATTCATTAATGCTATGATAAAATGTAATTCTAACACATCATACGAAGTTAAAGGTCTTAGTTAAAAGGGTATCAGAAATTTACCCAGATCAAGTGGTATCATAGTGGTCTTCTTGTTGATGTGGACTACAAGTGTGAACCATTGAACGTGAAGCAATGAAGGATGTCAAATACATGTATGAGAACATGCTCAAGGTGTCTCAGAAAGTGGACATGTTGTATGATGCTTATGAGAAACAAGTAGAAGATAACGCTGAGTTGAAAACGCTTCTACAGTAGGAGGAGGAGGACAAACATCGATTGCAACTTCAATTGCAAGCTACAACAGAGGCGTTGGAAGAATTGAAGCGCAATGATGGAAGTCTTCAAACAGATCATGATGCATTAAAGACACTCCTACAGGAAGAGAAGGAGGAGAAGCAATGATTGCAGCTTCAATTGGAA
The DNA here is from genome assembly GCA_034641835.2 of Pinus albicaulis. Lineage (NCBI taxonomy): Eukaryota > Viridiplantae > Streptophyta > Pinopsida > Pinales > Pinaceae > Pinus > Pinus albicaulis. Next base: position 300,374,753 of record CM076578.1, read on the forward strand.
GCCACGATAGAGGCATTGGAAGGATTCAAGTACAATGATCAAAGTATTTAGAAATGTCATGATACATTAAAGACACTTCTATGGGAAGAGAAGGAGGATAAGCAGCGATTGCAGCTTCAGCTATGAGCCACGATATAGGCCTTGGAGGAAGTGAAGCGCAACGAAGACTCGGAGAAAATATCTTCACCCATTTCGAAATCGACATCTAAGGTAAATAGTTGTGATCATTCTTTAGTTTCATCTTCACATGTGATTATTTCTATTGGAAAGGTGTAGATCCCCATTACAAGAACTGGCATGAGACTCCTTACTAGGATGGGGTACAAAGGAGGAGTACTTGGCATTAATGGCCAAGGCATAACTTAGCCATTGGAGGTTGTGCAGAGACCTAGCTACGCAGGTTTGGGATACACTGAAGGAGAATGTTCAAAGTTGTCATAAGCCTCCATGACATTGATGAAATCATCGAGGAGAGAGAATGATGGGAACACTTCACCATCATCTTATGGCAGAGCATATTGCAGAGAGAAATTTGAGGCAATCTCTCATTGCCATAATGACATCAAAGGAAAATAGACAATGTTGAACTCACCATGGAAGAGGATTGATGGGAACATTTCACCATCATCCCATGGAAGTGCATGTTGGAGTGAAAGAGCTAAGAAAATATCTCATCACCATGATCACACCAGAGATCAGCAGGAAAGGTATAACAAGTCTTGATTTTCAGAAGTCATTTTGATTATAAGCATGTTTCTAATCATGAACGTAAATCATGGCATAAGAAAACTTGTTGTTTTTGTCGTTTACATAACCATGTCATTGTTGAGTGTTGGAAAAGAATGGTAGCACAAAGAAGGATGAGGTGTGGAAAGCCTTCTCCACAGCAGGGAAATAAATTGGTTAAGCAGGTCTGGAGAAATAAGACCTTTTACAACCATTACAACCAAAGTGGCCATCAAAGAGCCACGTGCTTGAGGCTCCATCTAGAGCAGCACCTTAAGGACGAAGTGTCACTGCATGAATCAGTTGGAACAATTGGTCAACAAATGAATCCACCACATTCATGGTGGTCCTCTTTATTAGGAAAAATATGGTTTTCCTAGACATGGTAGTGTGTCAGGGCTGTGTTTGTAAAGTATATGTTGCATTTTTAACTGTAAAAGTGATGATGTGTTTTCCATCACTTGTTAAGAAACCATGATATTTTGGCCTTGTTTTTTGAATCACGTGATGCATTTCTTTTATGTAAAAGTGATGATGTGTTTTCCATCACTTCAAAATGAGATAATGATGTTTTTGGTTGTGTAATAATAGCTGGGGTATTATTGATTCCATTTGATGTAAATTTGACCACCGAGTATGTGTTATAAACTTGTGGCAAGTATGGGATGCTTCGGTCATAGTTGGTCATATTTGAGCATGTCATTTTCAAGAGATTGTACTACAAGTTTGCATAGGATATAGGTGTCGGTCCATTGCTTATAGCTCTGAAGGACAAAGGTGACGGAGAAGGAAGGGTGACCTTGCAAGAAACTTGTGTTGTAGAAATTATACACAACAGTTGCATATCATTGTTGATGCTTTTGGAGTACCAAAAGCTCCTCAGTGGGGAGGAATGATCTAGGTGGCTCTAGAGACATACACAAGACAAGGAGGGCTTATGAAAGCTCAAAAAATTAAAATGACAGAAATGTGGCAAACTCAGTTTCAAGTTGAATATATCGTTGTCCTGATCACAACGATGTGAACGGTTCGTTAAACTGCGTTCGTATCCGAAAGTTAGAAATGGTCAACGTTCTAAGGTTGACTTGGTAATGTTGCAGGTTAAGGAGGCAACAATTTTGCAGTTTTCTAGTGACTGGATTCCGGCTAGTGTCGGCTGGATTACGGGAAAATTTGTGGGGTCATTAAAAAGACTCCTTCAGTAAAAAATCATTGGAATTAAAAATGTATTGTTGGTTTATTAAAAACAATATATATATACATATATATATATATATATATATCTTGTAATATTCCAAAATTAGCATGCAGCTAATTGGAATATTGATTTTTGTTGATTTCACTTAGGAGGAGAATAAATGGGTAAGAAGGCCCATACATTTTAGAAATGAGAATAAAATCCCTCATAGTATGAAAAGGGATCATCAGAGGAGCTGGATTTCACACCCTCATGTGTGAACAGGGTCATTTTCATGTGGACAAGGTCAAGTTTGACCAAGTCAACAACACTGGGATAGGAGGTGTAGAACACTTTGAGAGACAATGCACTATGAATGGGAGGAAGATTATTTGCTGAGGGGAACCCTAATGAGTGGGACCCATGGTGATAGGCCTTTCACTTGTTTAAAAGGAGGGCAAGGAAACCATTGTGATTCATGTTATTGATTATTGATTTTATGGTCTGGAAGACTATTTGGCATCCTCTTGTTGTTTAGCAGAGTTGCAGTCCTGCTTAGCACAAGGATTTCCTGTTTAGGAATTCCTTATCGTTTCAAGAGAGGCCTCTTGAGGGAGCTTGCTCATCATTTCTCCACACTCAGGCTCAAGGCCAAGCCACCTCCTTCAGCTATAGCGTTATTTCTACTGAAGTATAACGTTGTGTTGCAGGGTGTTGTAGTGGAGGTTCTACAACACCACTTCCGTAGCTATTTTTCAGAGGAGGAAGCATTATTTCCTTTGGAGGATTAGTGAGGGATAATTTGAGCTGATTTACATCATATTTGGCAACAAGCCAACCATTTTCCATCATCTACAGTGCAATCCCTCTCATTGACTGCGTTATTTCCAGTGAGCATCTGCAGTGAGGGTTTGCAGTATTGTTTGGGAGGGTAAGATCTTCAGTGATAGGATCAGACTTTCACTTAGAAGATCCATTGGAGGAGGTTTTTTTAGCTAGTGCATCATATACAGCCATCTCCATCCAATTCTTGAGTTGCATCTGCTACTCAGCCCTGCAACTCCGCCATTTTGTACATTTTGCATCTTTCGGGAGACCCTTCCAGGATTGTCTTGAGATTGATTTTGAGAGTATATATCTTTTCTCCCCACATTATATGAGTTATATATTGTCATATTTATTTATTGACACTTCCTAGCAGTAGTATCTCTAAATAAACTACGTTTTCATAGCCATGGGAATTCTTGTATAGCAGTGTTTCTCATCTTTCATGTACATGTTTTCTTGAGGTTGATTTTTCCTATCTTGAGTTACTCTTTCCTCAAGATCTTGTATAATTTTCTGCTATGATCTTAATATGATGGCTATTTGGATCTTCTGGCATTCTATGTGATGATATATCACTGCTCTCTCATTATTTTGTTTATGTATTACTGTGTCTCCAATTTTGGGATATTATAAGATATTCCCATTGTTGTATATTTTCCATATTTTGTGATATTACAGTGGTATCAGAGCATAATCTTGGCTCATCCTGTGAGTTCTAGCCATTATGCACTCAAGAAGATAATAATAATAAGAAATCAAGATGATGAAAAGAATGAGATTGCTCTCATCACTTTTCAGATCCAGAATGGACCTCTACGAGGAGGTGAAGCAGATGAAGGAGAAGAGATGCAATGAGACTCCTAGAGGGTTTGAAGAAGAGGGAGAGCCATGCACTTCCTATTATCGAAGAGGAGAAGACCAGAGGCATGAAGAACACTAGGAATCTGAAATTCTAAGGAGGTACCTTGAAAAATAAAAATCTCAGCCTAGAGTTTTCGAAAAAAATCTAGCTCTTCCTTAGTTTATTCAGCTGGAAGAAGAAAGGAGGCCCTACAACAATGGGATGATAAGAGGCAATAGATTTATATTTACCAATTTTGATGGGTCACTCACATGTGCAGCAAAGGTTTGGGTGATGAATCTAGAAGCATTCTTCCTACTACATCCAGTGGTAGATAAAGAGGCTGTATAAATTGCAACACTACACCTTGAAGCAGAAGCAAGCACTTGGTGGTTCAGTCATGTGGGACATGCAAGAGTATCTACTTTTTCAGATCTCACTCAAAGGATGATCAAGAGATTTGATGAAGAAAAATTATAGGAAGAGGAGCCCTCACCACCACTTGAGGAGGCATGTACCAGCGTTGTCACAGCCATGGAGGAGCAGCCTTCACCTTTAGCAATTGGGGGAGCCAACACATGGGAGGAAGGAACTCTTGCAACCATACAAGATACTTCCACATTTTTCAAAGGTATGCCTAACTCTCCATCTCTTATCATTTCAGCAAACATTATGGATGGATCTACATCATTGCATGATGTTTATTTAGAGCAGCAGAATTGAACTGCGCTGTGCAACCTTGACTTGATCAAGGAAGGGAGGAACCATCATCCTCATGTGCCTATGTTGAGTTGAATACCACACTTGAGGTTGGGGTCTAAAAACTTGGAGGAAAATATGAACCTTGTCCAAAATAATTCCATGCCAAACCACATGTTCATCTTTGATTTTGAGTATGAGACAACCACTACATCATTGGGAAGATTGATAGCGCTATCATATAATAGCAGTGAGGAGGTTTTTCCTCCAACACACCTAGATCCTTATGGATTCAAGATGGCTACTGGTGTGAGATCTTCTTTAGGAGATCTCCAAGGAGTTGCATCTCGAACTTCCATAGAATACAAAGAGAGAAATCTGTTTTGGGAGGATGGTAGTACTCATTGGGGGAGTGCCAAGGAGAAGCATGATAGGATACATCCACACACAAGTGAATGGAGGTGGATGGAGAGCAAGAAGCTGGGAAGCTACTTGCAAATTTGTGACACTGGGTAGCAGGAGGCATGGCTACGTTGGCTACTCTTAAGAGAGTTTGGCCATCTTGGGACATATCCTTTTTCAAAGGGTATGAGGGAGGAAGGAGTTTGGCAGGATATTTGCATCATAGGGTAGCAAGGAGCATGGATGCATTGTGCAGATATGACATTCTTCATATTCATAATTATGTTTCCATTACATGGTTTGTGTGATGGAGGTATGAGGGGGCAGCAAAGGCTATTGTTGCATGGATTTATCTTGAGAGAGCAAGGGCATATTTTCTCTCACACTTGGCATGATGTTGCAGGAGTAGGAGAGGGCACTATCATGGTTGAAGGGGGCTATTCCTTAGCTTTGGATGATGAGGATATACTTCCACCTTGGAAGGAATTTCTTATATATAGTAGCATTATGGGAGATATCTTTGACAAGGGGCATGTCGAGGAATGGATTTATGAGTTGGAAGGAGCCTATTTAAGCTCAGTTTCTCTGTAGTGTGCCAGAGCAATCTAGACATGGTCACACAATTCAAGGAAGAGGAGGAAGAACGGTGGCATGAATTTCGAGAGGAAGAATATTCCTTTGATGCCCAGATATTCCCTCAAGATTCCCTCAAGATTCCTGAAGATTCTCCTCCACAGCGCTGTCACGTTTTACAGATTCCCTGTGGAGGAGAATCTTCAGGAATCTTGAGGGAATCTTTCAAATTCCTTGGAGGCCGAAATTCGAGGATGTCAAATGAGGTCAAATTTATACTCATTCTTCTTAGAATTTCATGAAGATCTCAATGGTGAGATTAGATTCTTGTCTTAAGTTGTAGATTTACATATTCCTTGTGGAGCATCACCTTTGAGGAATCTAAGTGGAATCTAAAAAGATTCCTTACGGCCCAGATTTTGACAGTTTCATAATTCATCAAATTGATAGTCGATTCTACAACTCTCGACGACACGAATCCAACGGTGCAGTCAAATTTTTCATTTGAGCCTTATATTTTTGTTCATTTTCCTAGCATGGGATGACGATGTCGAATATCAGCATGTGGACAGTCGATTTCTTGCGATTCGACGCCATGTTTGCGATGGTGATTTCAGGTCCAGCGATTGAGTAGCCTATTCTTCAACCAAAATTAGATTTGAGGGATATGAAGTGTTGTTTCCATGTACTTCATTGATTATTGTTGTAGGATGCTTTATGCCATGTCAATTCTTGCTTGATGTATGATGTAAATTCTTCATGTCTGTTTGCTGTTATTGATTCCTACTGATGTGAGATGCAGAATATTTATGTGTGTTTGATGTGGGATATATTTATCATAGATGTTGATTTATGTGTGAGATCCATTTGTTACCTTGATGGCGGGATACTCTTTGTCACCATGTGCAAAGTTGTCATGTTGATAGGATGTTTGTTTATGAATGAGAGTTCCTTGTAGGGAACGTATCGTGGAGAGGCTTGGCCACTCATGTTGAGGGTTTTTCCTTGCATGACAAGTCAAAAATGTCCATTTACATCATCACATTTTCCAGCACCAAATGAAGCAGCCAACACCATTGAGACATCGAGGCCTAGAGACGTAGTCCACACTGGACAAACTTCGTCATTAAACGGCTTGCATTTTTGTTCTGTGATTTTTGACATGTTGACCTCTTGATTATATCTCCATATGTGTTCATTAATGCTTTGATAAAATTTAATTCTAACACATCAGATGAAGTAAAAGGTCTTGGTTAAAAGGGTATCATAAATTTACCTGGATCAATTCAACCTAGTCAAAGTTCGTTATCTGCTACAGTAGTACTGGTGCACAAGAAGGATGGATCATGGTGCATGTGTTCGGATTATAGGGAGCTCAATAAGGTCACTATTAAAGGCAAATTTCCCATTCCTGTGATTGATGAATTATTGGATGAATTACATGGATCAATTTATTTTACCAAGATGGACCTTCGTTCAGGATATCATCAAATTAGAATGAAGACTGAAGATATTCCAAAAGCAACATTTCGAACTCATGAGGGTCATTATGAATTTTTGGCCATGCCTTTTGAACTTACCAATGCACCTTCTACATTTCAAGGGTTGATGAATTCTATTTTCAAACCCTTCCTTAGAAAAATTTTGTTAGTATTTCTTGACAATATACTAATCTACAACAAGTCTTAGAAGGGTCATGTTTGACATGTTGACAAGGTGATCAAATTATTAGAGGAGAAACAATTATATGCAAAAACCTCCAAATGTTTCTTTGGATTATAAGAGGTGGAATATCCGGGCCATATTATATCTCACGAGGGTGTTAAGGTAGACCCTCACAAAATTAAAGCCATTAAAGAATGGAAATTCCCCACAACCATAAAGCAGTTGCGAGGATTTCTTGGGTTAACAGGGTATTATCGCAATTTTTTTTAAATAATTATGGGAGAATAGCAGTACCTCTAACAAAATTATTGAAGAAAGATGCATTTTCATGGACTCCTAAAGCAACTAAGGCCTTTGAGCATCTTAAATAAGAAATGTGCCTAGCACCGGTATTAGCTACACCAGAATTCACAACAACCTTTACTGTGGAATGTGATGCCTTGGGAAATGGAATTAGTGTTGTTTTAATGTAAGAAGGAAGACCCATTTCTTTTGAAATTCGTCCAATAAAAGGAAAGTATTTACAAAAAATTATTGATGAGAAGGTAATGCTGGCAATACTACATGCACTAAAGAAATGGTGACCTTACCTAATGGGAAGACACTTCAAGGTAAAAACTGATCATGATAGTCTTAAATATTTTTTAGAACAAAGTGTATCTTCAGAAGAGCAACAAAAATGGGTCACAAAGATGTTGGGTTATGACTTTGAAATCATCTACAAAAAAGTGAAGCTTAATGTTGTTGCAGATGCACTCTCAAGAAATAATGAAGAGGTGGAAGCATTGCTTTGTGCCATTTCTATTATCCAACTATATGGGATAAATGAAGCATGGGATGAATGGAAGAAGGAAGAAGAAGTGTGGAAACTCATTCAAAAGTTGTAGCAAGATCCTAGTACATATGATACATTTAGTTGGAAAAATGATTCCTTATGGTACAAAGATCGCTTATATCTTTGTAAAAATTCCCAACTAAAACAAAATATTCTTTTGGAATTTCACACTTCTTCCTTAGGAGGACACTCAGGATTTTTAAAAACTTACCACAGGGTGAAGAAATAATTTTTTTGGGATGGCCTTAAATCTGATATTCAAAAGTTTGTGGCAGAATGTTTGGTTTTCCAATTAAATAAATTTGAGACAATTATGACCATGGGGCTTCTACAACCTTTATCCATTCCAAGTCAACGTTGGGATGAGATTTCAATGGATTTTATCACAGGTTTACCTAATTCCAAAGGAAAGAGTGTCATCATGGTGGTAGTTGATAGACTTACCAAGTATGCACATTTTTGTGCATTATCTCATCTATTTAAAGCAAGTACAGTTGCTACTGCATTTATGGAAACAATTCAAAAGCTACATGGAAACCCAAATATTATTATAGAGATAGAGATCCCATTTTTACTGGAAATTCTTGGATGAAATTATTTTCTTATTCGGGTACTCAACTAGCTCATAGCTCATCTTATCATCCTCAATCTGATGGTCAAACTGAGATAGTGAAAAATGTTTGTAAGGATATCTTTGTTGTTTTGTATCTGATAAACAAACACAATGGGTCAAGTGGTTACCTCTTGCTGAATGGTGGTATAACACTTCCTTCCATACTGCGGAAAAAATGATCGCATTTATGGCCCTTTATGGATATCATCCACCATTCGTCACACCATATTTAAGATAATATTCTAATATTCAAACAATGAATATCACATCGAACATCAACGACAAGTTCTCCAACTCTTAAAGGATAACCTAAATTTGGCACAAAATCGAATGAAACACCAGGTAGATCAACATTGCAGGGAGAGAATTTTTGATGTAGGAGACTGGGTATTTTTACGGCTACAACCATACAAAAAAATGTCCCTCGAGCAAGCTAAGAAGGATAATAAATTATCTCCAAAGTACTCTGGTCCTTACAAGATGTTTCAAAAGATTGGTACTATGGCATACAAATTGGAGCTTCCTGCTTCTTCTTGGTGCATCCAGTTTTCCATGTTTCATGCTTAAACAAGGTTATAGGTGACAAATTTCTAGTTCAAACAATATTTCCAAAACTTGACAAGGAAGGAAAAATCATATTAGAACATGAAGCAGTCACCGAAACAAGAACTCAACAACTACGAAATCGATCAATTTCAGAGTATCTCATCAAGTGGAAGAACTTAGCCTCTGAAGATTCAATATGGGAGGATGAGAATTTTATATAGAAGCATCCAGAGCTACTCAAGCGTTGAGGACAACACTTTTTTTAACGATAGGGGCATGTTAGGTCCCTATATTACTAGTGTAGTCTGTTGTTGTTGTTGTTACTGTAGCCCCCTTATTGTTATTGTTGTAACCGTGTAACCCCCATATTGTTATTGTTGTGCCGTCACATTATTATAGTTAGGTCGACTAGGATTATATTGTGATCCCATGGACTCCACTATATAGAAAAGAGGTTTTTTCATTTGTATCTTCTAAGAATTATTCATTTATGTAATGTAAAGGAGGTTTCCCCCTCAAATTGGCTTATTTCTAAGGAGTTTATCTCTCTTTTCTTATATTCTTGGAGCTAGCTTCATAACATCATAAAACCAACAAAAACCCATAAATATGTTTGGCTAAGTATAGCTAACCCAAAAATACCCAAATTTGGACGTTATTCCCAACAAATGGGTTTTGTGTGCCACCAAGAATATCTGTTGCAAATTAGCTCCATTTTCCTCACTCAAATGCTATAATTTATGCTACAAATTTCTATGGAAAATAATACGAAATATCATCTCAAGTCCCGCACAAAATCTCCACTTCAATCTATTTGCTATAGATGACCCAGAAAAACCCCTGTGTAGGCCCTAATCATAGAAATTCGGCCCTCTCGATAGTAGTTTTATTTCCTCTGAAAATCTCTAAGAAAATTCGTCCTCGACTAAGACAACTTTATGCAATTTATCAGCCTCGAGACCCACCAAATGCATGCTCTCCAAAATGCCATGAATTCCACAATTACATCCTCTTGAAAAAATCGGCCTACCTATTGTAGAAATGAAATGGCTCACAAAATTTAGGAAAATAAATATCCAATCAACTCCAAATTTCTCTCCTAGTGTGACACTTTAGGTTCACCGAAAGAGAGTTGGGATTTTCTGCTTGGAAATCCGTGTGCTAAACGACACTGTTTGACTTGGCTAAGCAGCTCAAGAAAACCCTCCAAAATAAAAAATGAAATACCAAAATAGAATGATCAATATGAGGCTATAGCCTTCTTTTTATAATTTCTTTCCTTTCCTCATACCATGGTTCGATTTCTCTCACACTATGCTTTTATACCATGGTTTGACTCTTCCATGGTTCAATTTCCCTTTTGGGTAACCTCCACAACTTATCTTCACTTTAATTTTCTGCTTTTCCTAAGTCCCAATCTTTGCCATTTTTCCAAAAAATTATTTAACAACTCCACAACTTATTTCTCTTAATTTTTATTTATCTAATTCTATATTAATCACCAAAATTACAAAATTGAGAATTTCCTTAACAAAATTTCTATTTGGGGACATGGCATGTTACCAATCAATGTTATTAATATTGAACCGAAAAACCATGTGGACTAGTAACCAGACCGAAACCAGTAAAAAATTGGTTTACAAAAAACACATTAAATATTCATATTTTAAAGAAAAACATATATATAAGTGATTGGAGACTTCCACAGTTATACACATTGTTGTTGATGATTTCCAGAATAGAACTATGTGGTTTTTGTGATCCGTCCAACGTTTCAGATGGTAGCTCCATCCATCATTAGGGACCATAGAGCTCAGTGAGTAAAAGAGTGTTGGAAAGCCTATTTATAGGAAAATTGAAGAATGTATCGAGTTAACGGTCAAAAAATATAGTTAATAAGATAACATGAAATGAGACATTTTTTGACCGAATTTTAAAATTATATAATAAAAGTTAGTTAAAATTTAATGATGAAAAAAAGGCTAAATTTAAAATCTTATTAATATTGAAATAAGATATAAAAGAGATTAGTAGATAAAATATGAATTAATTTAACAAAGTGTTGAAAGTGAGAATTCAAATATGAATTAAAAGTGGATGTTTAAGATTTAAATTTAATTACTAAATATTTAAACTAACCAAACAAGTGTTGATCAAATTTCACATAAAATTTAAATATTAATTTTATTATAGAGAAATTTATAAGGATTGAAAAACAAGAATTAAAGATGAGATGATTAAGATAAGGCTAGTTGGACATAAAGAGGTTAAAAGATTAACAAGAATTAAAGATGAGATGATTAAGATAAGGCTAGTTGGACATAAAGAGGTTAAAAGATTAAAAAAGATCCTAACTAGCAATTGCCCCAGATGTTGCAAAGGAAACGCCTTCAGGAAATAACATATATCACTAAATAATGGCTATTTGACAATTGTTACCTCTGAAGTCAAACCCATATATTTATGCATCAAAAAATTAAATAGATATTTGCTCAAAGCATGCATAATATTGTAACCCTTATCAAAACATTTTGATTTATAGTCAATTATTTGTACACAATTTTCTCAAGAAGAGGTGCATTTGATGTTATTCTTGGGTTCAATATTGGAAATATAGGAAATATTATTTAGGGCAGATTTTAATTCACATAGAAATTGAAAATTTATTTACAAAATTGTTATATTCCTTTGTAGACACATTTTTCAAATGATAAAAAAAATATTTTTACTAATTAAGGTTTTCTATAGAAGGTGGAAATGATCAAGAAGAAATATGGAGGAATTGTACCAAAACCAACTCAAGGTAGAAAATTACTATCGAAGTGCTCAAGAAGAAATATGGAGAAATGATATAAAAATTATTAGTTTTACGTAATATTCATTTATTAATCTACATATTTCTAAAATGTAATTTCAAAATATAAATATTCTAAATTTTTTTATTTTTAAATTTATGTGAAATTTTTCTCCTCAAAGTGATTGGAATGATTAATATATAATTATATATAAAATTGAGATGAATTGTTCTGGTTTAATACTCTCATCATTATGGTCTTCGAAGAAGCTCAACTCTAAGCATGAAATATTGATCAATTTTTAGGAAATAACTAGTTTGGCTTGCATGAGAATCATTAATTATGATAACATTGTCTTCCTATTCTTCCACTTTTCCAAATACCTCGATCATTAATTGTCATCGTCACTATTAGTACCAACAACATGGGAAGATTCTTTCACAAGGAAGATAAAAGTTTGCCCAACTTTTTGAATATTATCTATTCATTTTTTGTAACCTATAAATTTTTATTTTTCATGTTTTTTCGATGTATTTTTTATTAATTTTATTTTTCATATTTTTTTAATGTATTATTTTATTAATTTTTTTTAGAATTATAGATTTTTTTTGGATTTCAAATGTGTTACGTTTTTACTTAGATTATTTAATTTTTAAAAAAATTCAATCTATTCATATTTAAAATAATAATAATAATAATAAAATTTATTATTATAAAAAATAAAATAAACATGATTATGTTATAAAATTTATCTTATGCAAATATCAATTTTATAGCTGGAAATTATTGTGTATGAAACAAAATTTTAAAATACATTTAATTATTTTTATGTCATCTCTAATTTAAACTTGCACAATTTTATAACTCCAAAAAAAATTAAAAACAAAACAAAATGTATATCATATTACAACTTTCTGTTTTCTTTCCTTTCCTTTATTTATTTTTTAAACTTAAAAAAATTGTTAAAACAATACAGAAAAAAACATATTGCACAAGTTATTGAACCAGAGAAATAGAGATCAATAGTCAATATTGTGCAGGCTTCAATTGAAGCTGATCTTGGTGAAAAGCAAGGCTTTATGGTTTGAGTTCTGGAAAAAATCCATATCATTTGAACACATAAGATTGGAAAGCTGCAAGAGTTTGGGAGCCAACCCATAAAATCAAGGCTTAATTAAATTTCGTAAATGAAAACTTAATTAAATTTGGTTTATTAGCTTTTTTGTCATCAAAAGCAAGGATTTATGGTTTGATG